>LTAT01000001.1:45739273-45785058 GCA_003286495.1 Chlorodrepanis virens | reverse complement strand
TTGGGCCGCGGCCGTTTCTACCTGCTGGCACAGCATGAGGCCCTGATGCAGAAGCTCTCCTGCTCGCTCTCCTGTCTGCCCGTGCGCAGGTGGGTGAGGCTCTTGCACAGCCCCCAGGCACAGCCGTGGCAGCGTTTGGTGGAGCGTGGGCCGTGGATGGCACCTCCCTGGCAGAGGCCACCCGTGCCAGGCAGAGGAGCGGCACCCTGGGCCGAGGCTGCCATGGCCCGGCCGGGCGATGGTGCCGCTGCTGGCGGGGACACGGCTCGGGGTCGGCCCTGGGGTGGCGCGGGACGGGCAGTGCCCCGCCAGGGAGTTTGCAGAGCTGTGAGGGGCAAAGGCCGTGCTATGTGTGCCTGCCAGTTTCCAGGTGTGCCTTCCACATGTGCTCAGTGGGAATTTGCCTCCGGAGCAGCTGCAAGCCGCCGGCGGGGAGAGCTGGGCTCAGAAGCAGAGCGGGAGTTGGCTTGGACAGGTACGATCCCAGCTGGCTCCAGCCAGTCGTCTAAACTGAGCCTCCTATTCCTACAGACTCAGTACCAAAGCAAATGAAGGTGTTTTTGCTTCTGGGTCTAAGTCTTAGATTTAATTCAGCCTCTAGAACTTGATCGGGATTTTTTTCTGAGGTTTTTCATTTCATGAAAAGTTTTGATGTTTTAACATTTTGTGCAGAAATCTCTGTATGAGAACTGCCCTGGATTTGTCCTGTCAATATGTCATGCTTCCCTATGTAAGGTAAACATATATGAATTTGTAGAAAAATAGTAATTTTTCTTTTTAATTGCTTTTTTGTATTTAACGCTCTTCCTTTTTAATGGAATTATAATTAAGACAACTTGTGATGATATTCTACAAGTTGTCAGTTTCTAGTATATCAAATTCATGCTTGATTAAAGCCAATTATAACACTGGAGTATTGCTTCCTTAAACCATGTGTTTGAACACAAAAGTTACCTTTACATAATAATAGCTGAGGATAAAATTTTATTAGCTGTTAACAAGGTGAACTTTCTGAGGCCTCAGATGGCCTTTTCACTCAGAGAATGGTAATCCTGCCCCTCTGCTGTCTTTTTTCTGTTTTGTTTTGTGTGAGTGTATGTGTGCATATGTTTGTTTTTGATAAAACCCCTCCGTTCTTCATTTACAACCTACAAACTGGCTTTTAGCGATGTTTGTACATCTGGAGATAGAAATGGCTGCGGCTTTTGGAGATATGCTGCTTTTTTATTAAAAGGAAAGGACTAGAGGTGAGAAGGAAGGCTTGGAAGCAGGGTTTTGGAGGGATTGGAGTTTAAAGAAGGGTTTAATTTTACAATAAACGACTAATAGTTTAACACCAGCGCCTTAAGCCGATTCCCTTTTGGAGAGAATTGTGGCAGTATGAAGACAGTGAGGGGCAGTGCTCATTGGGATGAGTGCAGGGCTCTGCTTGTCTAGATGTCTCAGTGTCCACACATGCTTTTAGCTACAGCCCATTTAAAGGACTTTTTGGATTAGGCCTTGAGGTCTGGCAGAAAGCAGCTGTTGTCCAGCCATTGTGTATAGTTGATTTTAGACAGTAAAATCTCTGCCAAGTGACAGTCTGGCCAAGCAGTTTGGGCAACAGCATACCTGAGGAAATCACAGACCAACTTGTTCAGTCTGCTTTGTGATCATTTTTCTTGTGTAAACAAGCAGAAAGGCTCTAATGATGTGCAGGCTGATGTGCAGCCTCTGGTGCTCCCACCTCAGACAAGGGCCAGCGTTAAATACCCTTTGGACTCTCCATGGCATTGCTTCTCCTGGTCCAGCTGTGTCCTTGTGATGCACAAAGCTGCTGCTGAGAGGTTTTAATCACATCGTGGGAGTAACAGTCTGGTTTTAGGTATCTTCTGTGCCCACTCTTTACTGGCTGGGTACTGGGGGCTAGATCCAATAAAGGATAAGCCTCAGGGGCAAGACTCTAAAACCCATGACAGAAAAACATCATCTCAGAGGCTTCCTGACCTCTCAAGTGCCTCTGTTATTTAGACACTGTCCTGCTGACCAGACAGCTTAGCAAACACCTGGAGTTTTGCTTTTGCACATGCCAGTACAGGATAACTGTTGGCAGCACTGAGCAGGTAATTATCATCAAAAGGCACAGAGATGTGGGCGATCCTCTAACAGCTTTTTTCCCCAGCTCAGATCACTAGTGGAGTAGGAACCTCTGACTAATCTGCCTGAGTAGCTCTGTGAAAAGCTCGTTGAATAAATAGGTGGGCAGTGAGTTATGGGAGAGCAAACAGGTGCATGTGGCTCCATGCATGTTCATAAGGAATCTGGGTCACTACCCTTGCCATAGCTGGCAGCAGCAGGCATATTAAGTAATCTCTTCACTGTAATAGGATGATTCCTCTGCTGTAGTGCAAGTATCAAAATACAATTCAAAGCCCTGGAGGCAAAGCAAAGCCAGATTTGTTCCTGTTACATCTGGACAGGTGAAGTGACAGTCCTGTCTCTTCCATGTTGGCACCCCTGTTGGTCTTCTCTCTTAGAGAAGTGGTTCTTACAAACTGCAGCCAGTACAGGGGCCGAGCAGAGCCTCTCTGCATGTCTGTGGTGGGGCTTTGTGGAGTTCACCCCAGTGTGTCCCACAGTTTGTAGACTCATAGGATGGCTTGTGGTGGAAGAGACTTTGAAGATCATTTACTTCTAAGCTCCCTGCTATGGACAGGGACACCTTCCATTAGACCAGGTTGCTCAGGGCCCCATCCAGCCTGGTCTTGAACACTGCTAGGAATGGGGTAATTGCAACTTCTCTCGACAATCTATGCCATTGCCTACCACAATCACAGTATAGAATTCTTCCTAAGTTCTAATCTAAACCTACCTATTTGAATTGCTTCTTCAATAATGGGAAAATCAGAGTCTAAAGGGGAAGGGCTATTGAGCAGTGAAACTTTGAGAGACCATGAGCAGTCCCACTGGTATTACCCAGTGATTGAGTGGGGTGACTGACAGGCAGTGAACCCAGACAGTCAACTAGAAAATGCCATTTCCCTGTTGAAAGGACCTGGTCACACCAGTGCCTTACTCTTGCCCATCTGCAGCCTGTGTGACAAAGAGCTGGAGATGTTAGGGTCAGCAGAAACAGGTAGGCTCCCTGACAGCCATTCATGATGGTCCAGAGGGGCTTTCTAAAGATGTCCACACCAGTCTTTTTACCTCATGTGCACATCAGCTTTAAATTACCTGTTTCTGTAGAGATCTGCAGAATGTCCTAGCTATTTTGGTGACCCAGAATTCCTGGCTGTTATATGACCTGTGCTGAACTCTTGTAATACACTTTACAAGAAGATACCTGAAAACACCTTTTGAATAAAAGGTCAGTTTCATCCATGAGGTAAGTCAAAGTCAATGGAGTTGAGCCAGGCTTTTAAATGTTCCAGTTGTGATTAAGTCGGATTAATTCTCCTAATTGCATTTACTACTTCTCAAAAAAGTTAAGGTAGGACAAAAGCTGTATCTCTTCAGCAACTAAAATAATACTGGATCTCCTGGTGGGACTGAGATCCCAGAGTGCTCCTCTGTATGTCTCCTCAGAATGGTAGGAAGAATCTTGGTTGGTAGTAGCAAAGGTAGCCTGTGCATCCAGGCTTCTTGTAGGCCATGAGAAGCTCCAAAAGCCCAGACATCCATGGTGCAGAACTGTAGAGCTGGGGTGTTAGGTTTTGGGCTTTTCTTTTGCCTCAGTTCATCCTACTTTTTTTTTTCTTTTTTTTTTCTTTATTATCTTTTTTCCCCCCAAAGGTCACTTTTTTGTGACTTTTTATTTTGGCCTGAACAATAAGATCTCTGTGTGGGTAGACAGTGCCTGGAATGGCATTTCCCTGGTGGACCTGCAAAGAAAGAGTAACTCAAGGTGGTGCTGCTATGTCAGTCAATAAAAGTGAGTGGGAACTGCAGTGGGGAACAGAGGATTGATTCTTCCAAAGGCCAAAAAGCTTTTATTGACATGCTTCTGCATGTGAATGTGTCCTCTTCCAAATGTCTCCCTCGCTCAGGGGGCCATAGACCAAAACCCCTTGAACTTGCTGACTGACTGGAGAACACCCACACTGCAAGAACTTTTCAACAGGATTTACATCACTTGCCCTAAATTGTTTTCTGGTGGAAATAGGCAAAATATGACCAAAACGTGTGGTGCTAATTTATACCGATAGAAAATTTTGCCCTTGTGTTAAATTTTCAGAGTAAACACCTTGCAGCTGTTTATTAAAATAAAACAAAAAGCCTTGGAAGCAAACCAAACCACAAGCATGTTTCCTGTCTCCAGCCTCCACGCTGTGGTGCATGCTTGCTCTGCAGAGAATTGTGTCCTTTTGGCTATGTAAAAATTACTTAAGTGCAGCTTTGTTTACAGTTAAGCTGCCAAGCTTCCATCCTGAAAAGTGTGAGAATTTTGCTTTAATGATGCATTTTACCCTACAGCTATGTGATATTTTACTGCCAGACTACAGAAAACTAGTCTGGTATGTGCCTCAGCACCTGAAACATTTAGTGGAAACCACCACCTTATTCTCTATAGTCATTTTTATTATGTTTCATAAGGTTTTGACATCATGCAGAGATGATACAAGACATTTTTTAGAATCCTATTATAATTTAAGTTGGAATATTTTTCTCAATATATATTGCATTAAAATGTGCACACTGAGTTTTAGAAGCAGAGGAGTGATATCCAATGTCATAAATAAAAGTTTTAACCTTGATTTCTGCCCTAAATTGTAAATTAGTCTATTTATCTGACTAAAACTTGCTCCCAGTCTCAATTAACATATATCTTCCTTCCATTGTCCAGGCTTGTGCTTGCCCTGCCAGTGCTGGAGAGTGGTTTCCAGCACATTTTGGTGGGAAGTCTTTGTGACCCTGCTGGGACTTGCTGCTTGATCTTGGGTATAATTTTCTGAGGTCTAGCTGCTTGCCTGCATAGAGTGAGGACAGCCCTGTGCTGGAGGCTGTGAACTGAGGCTGATACTTGCTCCAGGTCAGAGGAGTCCCGAGGAGATCCAGAGGCAAAGTCCATAAGGGAGAATGCAGGGGTGAGGGTTGACTGCCCCGTATTTATTCAAACACGTTACTTGTAAAAAAGAAGCTGCAACCAGTAAAGAACACTTGTAAAAGTAGAATCAGGCATTGTAAAACTTGGCAACTAATGCTATTTGACAAAGCAAGCAGATCTCACTTGTTTCATGGTACAAAAGCTACTGTACCCGCAACGGTGATGGCCTAGGGGACTTTAAAGGAGTGCTGCAGAAAATAGACTTGCTATTTCTGGAATGCTGCACTGTTTTCACAAAGTGCTGCTTTAACTGCATAAAATTTACCAAGGATAACAGCATGCAAACATGCCCAGCATCCTCAGAACGAAGCTCCCTTGGCATAGCAGGGATCAATTGACAGCAGATTTTCAGAAATGGATTGGCAGCCCATGTGATTAAGAGAGTTTCATGCTTGTTTATGGAAGTCCCTTCTATAAATAGTCCGTGTAAGTTTACAATTGCATACTCGCTTAGTGCTGGCCCACATCTTATCTACCACCTTCCTGGAAAACACTCCTACCCTCCAAGCTCATATTTTTTATGCTTTCTTTCACCCTCCAAGTCTAATTATTGTTTATTACAATAAAGTGCTGTACAAATGTAGATGAGGTGCATATTCAGGATCACAAAGATTTGATGTGGGCAGATCCTGAGCACGTGGGTGACTTACCAAGGGCACTGGTTTTGGTTCAGAGGCAGTGACAGAAAGGAGCAGTTAGCACCTTTAAAAATGCAGAGGATTTTATATCTCTATCTCTATATATATCTATAGCTATATATATCTGCCTGCCTAAGTAGGGCTCTGAGCTGCAGAATGCTCTGTGTGGGTGAGCCTTGTCTGTGTTACCTCATTCATGGCAATGGGAGCCGTGGATGCTCGTCCCTGAGACCAGCAGGGCTTTGCGTGGTCATGCTGAACAGGCAGTGGAGATGGAGCAGGATGGACTGAGCAAGTCGTGGGAAATGGGCATGGCTGTTGGCATCCCTGTTTTCAGCTCCTTTCTCCATCTATAGATAGTTTGTGCCAAGCCAGAACTGTCACAAGGACATGTCCAGATAATAGCGTTATTGAGGAGTACCATGTTGTGTCTCCCTATTTCTTCCCTTTTCCATCTACAGCTGGGAATGATCAAGAACTTTCCATCTACAGCTCAATGATCAAGAACATTTGAGGGAGCGATCAAGAACTTACACAGGGCTTTGCTTGTTCCTCAACTGTTTTTCAAAGACAAAACCCCTTGCTGACAGATTTTGGAGCTAGGTCTACGAATGGGTGTAGTGCAGTTGTAGCCTCTCCTTTTTCTTCACGGCCATTCTAGCCTGAGGAGTGATTCTTCAAGCCATATGCTTTAATAAGCTGCCAGCATGATAGCAACTAAATTCATCAGGAGCATGAACAGGACTATCTCCATTGTCCTGTGTTCAGGCCTGAGTATGGGCAGTTGTTTCCAGTGTACAAGAAAAGCTTTTCTTTCATTTAGTTTTTCACTCTTCTCCTTTAGCATACAGACCACAATGATCTGTTTTGTGTGGTTATTTTGGCAAAGTCTGGGATGATTTTTTCAAGTTGGCTATAATGAAGTTCAAGTCACTTCCAGATTGCCATTTATGATGAAATTGAATGTGTGTTGAAGTCCTGAAACCTTGACATTGCCCTTTGGTGCACTGTAAGGAGCTCTGCAAGGTGAGTCAGTACTCACTGCTGAGTTACAGATTTGGTTGGGATTTTTGTTCCACCTAATGTCACCTTATTTGGTGAGCTCTTGCACACTAAATTGGACCAGTTTGCTTTTAGTTACTTAAAGAATTGTTCTTACTACCTTAGTAAGTTAATTATCTTGAATGCAAAACACTCTCTAGCCACAGGATGGATAACATGTCTGAATGTTAACTGATTTCCAGCAGTAAACCATCTTGGCTTCCAAGCTCCAGTTAGTAGGTCCTGCCTCATTAGCAAAAAAACAAGGAAACCATCTATTAAGCTCCAATTGGAGTTCCTTCCCATAGGACTCATTAGGAGCTTAAGGGTCAGTATTTGCACTTTATTTTCTGTGCCTCGTGCTTTCTGTACTTACCCTCTAGATCTTGCTTGCTTTTGGGAGTATCTTTGCTGGTCACAAATTACATGTTTTCCCTGACTGATACTCCATTTTGGCAAATATCCATAATGTGGGCTGAACTGTAGATATTTCTTAGGGTGCAGATAGCTGCTGTTTTCACTAGCCTTGAAAGGATGTGGATAGCTCCTGCTTCTCTCAGTGGGCTGCTCTAGCCCAAAGCTGTGATTCAGTGATGGTAAAGTAAATACTTTACTGAGAGACATTAAGTTGAAAGTTCATTGGCTTTATTATTCCTAAAGGATAAATTGCTTATTTTTCAGAGCCGTGCAAAACTGGCCTTTGAGGTATACAAAGTAAGTCTGATGTCTCTGAACGCTGTGAGGAAGGTTAGCAGATGCTCTGCTTGGTGACTTCTCTAGCCTGTAGCCAAAACAAGGTTAGATTTATGCTGCAAGCTGCAAGCTCTACGCCTGTAGGCAGATCCTCTTCACTGTCTTCATAAATGACTTGGACACAGGACTTGAAGTTACACTTATGTCATTTTGCTGATGACACCAAACTGGGAGGAACTGTTGCCTCCCTGGAAGGCAGAGAGGCCCTGCAGAGAGATGTAGGCAAATTAGAGTCGTGGGCAGTCACCAACTGCATGAAGTTTAGCATGGGGAGGCACTGGATTTTGCACCTGGGGTGGGGCAGCTGTGAATGTATGGATTCACTGGGGAGTGAGACACTGGAAGGCAGCCCAGGAGAAAGGGATCTGGGAGTCCCGGTCAATGACAAGTTGAATATGAGTCAGCAGTGCCCTGGCAGCCAGGAGGGCCAAGCATGTCCTGGGGTGCATCAAAAGCAGCGTGGGCAGCAGGTCAAGGAAGGGGATTCTCCTCCTCTACTCCACTCGGGTGAGATCCCACCTGGAGTTCTGTGTCCAGTTCTGGGGTCTTCAGCACAGAAAGAACATGAACCTATTGGAGCCAGGAGAGGAAAGCCATGAAGATTACTAGAAGGATGGAATACCTCTTGTAAGAGGAAAGGTTGACAGAATTGGAACTGTTCAGCTTGGAGAAGAGCTCTGGGGAGACCTTAGAGCAGCCTTCCAGTACCTAAAGGCGGCCTGTAAGATAGGTTTCCTTAAGGGGTGTGAAGATACCCCATGCCTGGAAAGATTCAAGGCCAGGTTGGTCAGGGCTCTGATGTAGAGGAAGCTGTCTCTGCTGTTTGCAGGGGTGTTGGACTAGAAGACCTTTAAATGTCCCTTCCAACCCAGGCTATTCTATGACTCTGTGATTGAATGGTTCTCATGGGTCCCTTCCACCTCAGGATTTTCTATGTCTGTGATTGATTGTATGAAAACTGGAAAGAACTTCTGGTCCTTAATTGAGCTTCAGCACCAGTGGAGGCATGCAGGATTTATACCTAGAGTACATATTTGTGAAGTAAGTGTAGGCCAAGTTGTTTACTGTAAGAGGAATTTGGAAAGATGTGTTAGACACACCAAATGCAGCCTCACACTTGGCTGGGCTAGTTCATGTTTCAGCCTTTTGAACAGCTATCATTTGACTGGTCTGCTCATGAAAAGGTGAATTTCTCACCTACATCTGAGAAGGACTTCAGAGGTTAAAAAGAGAAGTGGCATTTTATTTCCATAGGTACCAGTCATGCAGAGAGCACTGGTGCTGCATCGTAAGAGGAAATCGTCTTCTGTGGCTGCAGAGAGATCATCAGTGGAGGAAAGTTCTGGCAGAGAACAATAACCAAAACAATGGAGTGAGGTTTAGGGTGGAGCCAGAGCAGTCGGTGAGAAGGATATCATGTAGCTGAGATACCTGCAGCAGCTCATTCCAGCTTAGCTACCTTGGAACAGGTTGTTCCCCTGGGCATCTTAGAGCTTAATCTAAACCAATGATAGGCTGAAGTCATCATCAGCTGAAGTCAGGGGAAAGCTTCCTATTGGAATAAATGACATTTGTATCATGAATTTAGTAGCCACTTAGCATGGACTGTTCAGCTGTCCTTCAAAACATATTTTCTTTCATTGTTTTCGCTATAAACAGAGAATAAAGCTGACATCTCCTTTAATACCAAGAATAAACATTTTGTGGGTGATGCCATTCATCTTTATTGGAAACTTCACGGAAGCTCTTCAGGGGGAAGAAGTATTTTTTGTGTTTCTGTGGTTTCTGGTAAATACAGGATCAATGAAATGAGCTCTGATGTTTGCTTTCACATGAATGCAGCCAGGATGTGTTTTTCAGTATTTGGCTGACTGCTGTAGATTTCACCCTCCTATGTTTCACCTACAAAATTGCAGTGGTCTTTTAAATCATAGTGTCTTTTGAATAGGCACAAAATGACTATTTTGATTAATTTGAAAAAGAAGAGGTATAAAAATATATGTTCTGGAAACATCCAGATAGAAATCTTCAATTATCTTTCTACTAACTTCATCCAGCACAGTGATTTTAGTCTTTTCCTGAAGAGCTTAAGAATATCTCTTTAGATATCCTCCAATTACAACATTTTGTACTTAGTTAAATTTCCCACATGGAAATTTCAGACTCCCCAAAATAGTACTCTTAGAAGAAAATGTCCACTTAAGACTAGAGTTTTATAATGGTAATGTCATTGAAACATCAGTGTCATCCTTGCTTCCTCACAAAATGGAACATGGCTGATTGCTGGTTCTACAGGATCCCCATCTAACCCCATCTTTCAGGAATCAGTTCACAGTTCCTTCTTCACAATACTGGATAACAACTTTTTTTTTTCTTCCAAAATGGAAAGATGTTACTGTGTGGGTTTTTACTTCTGTTAATTACTAACTGATTTTTAGGGAAACACAGGAAAGGCAGAGAGAGCCCTACATCACTGATTTTAATTTTTTGTTTATACCACAAATCATGTTGACCTGACTTTTGTCTAATTTTGTTGGAAGGAATTGTCAAAGAATCAGTATTTATGTACTTAGCACTTTTTCAGAATTAGACCCATCTAACGACCAGAAAAATCATTGAGCCATTAAAAACTGAACTGCAAAAATACTTCTCTCATATAAATCCCCATGCCTGAGGATATTGCTGATCTGCATTTTCAATGTAACAACACTTGGGTTTCATTCAAGTCTTGTAACAAAGGAACATTAATTGAGAGGATCAAAAGCCTGCTTTCCAAAAGACATTTTTGTCATTGCTGACATGAATTTCCTCCATGTTCCTTGTTCCTGGGGCATTAGAATATTCTGGTTAAATTAATGGCTTTGATTTTTTTTCCACTTTGAAGAAAATATTGGCACTTTTTTTATTATTTTTTTTTTAATAAGGCTTATCAGGTAAGGTCTAATATTAGTGTATGTAAGACTGCTTGTTAGAGTTCAGCTGACAGATGTGCTTGAAAGGCACTGGCTTAGAAGACAGTTCAATTTGCTTGGCTCTTCTGGCATTACTAAACTTACTACACCTTCATTTGTGTACCAACATGGCAAAGATTTTGCTTAGTTTAATTTGAGGGGCTCCTGGGCTTATGAATCATGATGTAGAAAATATATAAATAGGAACAATCAAACAGAATTGCCTGTATGGAGACATAAAAGCCAGACCTTATGATTGTAAGAAAGCTCACAGCAGTGTAACATGAAAAGGGTTTTCCTCACATTTGTTGTTACTGGGTTCAAGAACAGGTGAGTGTATTCCTGATTTAATCTTTGAGGTAAAAGCCATGCATGGCTTTCACGCACGTGGACTCATCAGCATTCCTGAATTCTGCTTGAGTTTCTGTGCCAAGTGCTACTAGGGAGTTAATGAATTGGAGCCCCAGTTACCAAACAATCATTGATGAACTGGTGAGGTGGCAATTTCTAGTCCCATGGGAGTGGCAGGGTAGGAGAGGTACTTGTTGTTCCCCTGGCTCCTGTTGTTGGCCCCACAGTGTGTATCCCTGTTATGCTGGACCAAAATTCCTCCCTCTGCTTTAACCTCCTCATTCCTAGACACCCCATCTGCATAGGAATGACCAAATAACTTGGGTTTGCATTATTCATTCTGTAAGTCGTTCCTCTTCTTTCTCTCTTACCTAAAGGGGTAGGTAATGAAAGAAGATTAAGACCCAGTTTAAGACGAAATAAGTTGAGGAATTCTTTTAAAAATTGAAGACTTCCAGCCATAAAGGGGAATCCAAGGCCCTTCCCAGCAGGTAGGGATCCTTGCCAGCTCTTTATACATCAGTGAAAGTGTGTCCTGCTAATGTAGGCCGATCTTGGAGCTTATCCTTTCTCTCCCAGCTGTCAGGATTTCCTAAATAACTTTCTGCATAATCCAGCCACAAGTATCAAAAAGAGGAGGGTCATGAGTCATCCAGGCTCTAAGAGAGGTACGAGGTTTATGACCTTCTTTGAGGGTTTCCTGTGCTTGCTCTTGTTTTCTTTCATTTCTCCACCCATTTGTTTCGTGACTTTCCCCATATAAGCTCCATTTCTTCTCCCAGAAATCTCATTAGGTGTTTTCATCCATTCCAGTGGGACCAGGAATGAACTGGAATTGCAAAGTTGTTCACTTCAGCCTGCCCTTGCCAAGCTGATCCTGCCAAGTGTTAGTTTAATTTTTCAACAAGAAAAAAACAAAGTAAATATATTTGAATAAAAATTAAACTGATTTGTTTTGCCAGAGGGAAATGGTTCATTTGGAGGCATCTCTTGGGAAAGAAAATAATTGCAAATTTGGATTTAAAATAGCGAGTAAAGATACTGATGGTACCTGGATTTAATCCAGAATTTCGTTATTTAAGGTACACCAGGGGTATGGGAGACCCAGGTTCAGTTCTCTCAGCTTAGTGTGAGAACTTGAGCCTATGCCTCTTTCCAAGGGAGAGCCTGACCTGCTACAAGCTTCTAGGGAACCCTAGAAAAAGAGTGTCCTCCTCTCAGACCCTCACATTCATTTTGTTTGGCTCCATATAAATGGTCATTTGTTACAGCAAGGCTCAGAAAGTAGGGATATCCTGGCTGGATGAGTAAGCTGCCCATCATGCTAGAGAAAATCTATTTCTCCTTCAATAACTGTTCATCTGCTTTATGTGGAACAGTTAGATCAGGAGAGTTTGAGAGAATCATGTCTCCACCCTGTGCTGCAACTTACTCAATACCTCCTTTGAAAAGATCAGTGTCTTCTAGGAGAGAGCCTGGTATTTCCCCCACAGGCTTGGGTTAGGATTACCCAGGAGCCTCAGATGAGCATAGCTGTGCTCCAGCCACACAACCAAACCCTGAGGCAGGAGCTTATTCAGTGCTTCTGGTTGTGTGCTGGAAGAGAGAAAGGCTGAGCAGCCTTCTCATGTTGCATCTAGTACGTGGTGTGTCTCTAGCAGGGTTCAGCAACACCTTATATTTGTCATTGTTTCTCAGTCATTTCTGTAAATGGCTTTTAACCTTGAGTATGAGTCCTGTTCTGATCAAGGTGAGTGTGCAGTTCTCTGTTCATCATGCATTATGTGTCCTCTCTCTATTTGGAGAGCCTGCAGGAGATGAAATATTTTCTCTAAGATTTCGATACAAAGGGAAGCAAATACAAATAGCAAAAATGGGGAGGGCTGTGTCTATATTATTGTCCTTTGCTAAATGCTACTCATGCTAAATGCTACAGGTTTTACAGCTTGGGCTGTAAAAGTTCAGTGAGGACAGTCCCTAACAGATTTTGTGTCAGAATTTGACTGCTGAATTATCCTGTAAGTGCCTCTCACCTTTCACTGAAATGTGGTCAAATAAATTACTTTTTGGCAGCAGGTATGGGAAGTCACTGCCTGTTTCTCACTCTCAGGCAAGCAGCTGATTTGCTTTCCTTTATTCAATTTGTTTTATGTCCTTTTGCAGGGAAGGCTGCTTGTCCCCCATCAGCCCAGAGTCATGGCCCCTTGTGCAGTCTTTCATATGCCACAACCGAATGCTCATCCTGGACGGCCACGTGCAGCTGAAGACGAGTCTGCAAACCCAGGAGCGACACCTTTTCCTCTTCACAGACCTTCTGGTTGTTGCCAAGTCCAAGTGAGTAAGGCCCCTCAGGCACTGCTCCTGCAGAGCAGACCTTTTCTTCAGTGGAGCATAGCATGGATTTCCAGAATGCTTTTATAGTCGCAGATCTTCCCTGAATCATTAGGAAACATTTTATTTTGATGTCTCCAGGGACCTCTGAAAACGTCATAGCCGTAGAGGAATTTCAGGATGCAGCATTTTATGGAAGTATCAGATGTTCTTTGATATATTTCTTGTTTTCTGTTATCTTCTCCACTTTGAGAGTGCAGTGTCAAAAGACTCATTGGCGCTCAGCTATGTCCAATGTGCTACCTTCAGCTTCTTGTTTTTGACAGGTCATCTTCAGTCCTGTGGGGTTTGGATAACACCAGTGGTTGTGTTGTAGAGGGATTAGAGGTTTTAACCCTTACCTGGAAGCTGCTTTGATACACACCAGGGATGAGCAGCTGTATAAAAATAGAGATTGCAGGCGGCACTGCGGTGTCTGTCTCTGTAGGTTGTCCTGTGCCAGAAGGAGCATGGGGAAAGGGAAGCCATGCTGAGCAGTCTGGGTAGTGTTCATGTGTAATCAGGCTTGCTGTTGAGCTCTGATTATTCACTCTACCATTCACAAATCACATTTACAAGCTGTGTCGAGCATGCCAGCTTCATGCGGCATTTGTGGTTTAAGGCAGTTTTAGAGGGTGCTTTCACTTGTTGTTATGGGTTATGGAGAAATAATAATAAAAAATCCTGATGTAGCTTCACTCTCTATTAGGCACTGTGTTGTGGTTTCGCAGGGTGGGCAGTCTCAATGTGAATCCTGGGCTTTTGCAACGTGTCGTTTTGCTTAAGCAATTGTTTCAGGGGCTTCTGGGAGAAGCCAGAAGAAGTCTGTGTTTTCTGTAGAAATCCAGGCTGTGTCTGTTTGAATCACACATAGTAAACATAAGCCCCCCAGCTGAACTGAACTCCCTCACTTGATGTGGAGTGACAACACAGAGGATATTTTACACAAAACACGTTCTGCTACGGGTGGGTGGAGAACGTAAGGATGTTTAGGGGAAACCTTGGTGTTCTACCAGCACCAGCAGTAACAGCATTGTTACTGTATTGATTTTTGTTTGTTGCTGGTTTAGGCTGGAATTCACCTCACCTAATTTCAGCTGTAAAGTGAAATACTTGCAACTTACATACCTGTCTGGGTTCTTCTTACAGTCACTGAGGCAAAACCAGCTCCTTACTGTGGCAGACTCACCTGTGCTGAAAGAGCATTGATAGTTGGGAGTCTCTCTCTCTGTCCCCTGGCTTCATTTGGCATGGTCCATAAGCTTAGCTCCTAAGAGTACGGTCAGGAGGGATAAAACCCCCTCCCTGGTCAGCCTCCCTGCTGAGCACAAGCTGAGTTACAGCCCCTGAGCTGCACATTACTGCAGGTTTGGCTGGGTCCCAGTGGGACTATTTGCATAGGAAAGCACTAGTTGGTGTAACCGCACAAAAATCTAGTCCCCAGGGAGTAATAACAGCTCCTACAGCATGTGATTTAATGTGGTGAAGAGAAACAATGTTAAAAAAGGTGGAAGAGAACAATTTGTGCTTTTGCATGTGAAAAAGGGGGGGGAGCAAGTCTTTGCTAGAAATGGCAAAAATAGTGTTTTGAGTGATTTTACTTCATGTATTTTGAAGAACTAATTGGGATGTTCTCTCTACAGCTGCCCTGTCAGCAATTAAAGCATCAGAGCTGTCACTAATGAATGCTACTTAAAAATCAGCATTTTTAAAGCTGTCTCACACTAAAATGCCAATGCTGATTCTTAGAAGGAAAACCCAAGTGTGTGTATTGCTATGTGGCCGTGACTGTTGACTGCCATTGACTTTCTAATAGCTGGTACAGAGTCAAAGCAGTAAGACTAGGGCAGAATTAGTGATACAGTTGAATCTGACTTAACTTCAGAATTATTCCTTGTGAATAATTCTGTCTTAAGCAGTTTTTCAGCTTGGGGCATATGAACCCCTAAGGTACCTCGGGTGCAGCTGGCCCTGTGCGGGTGGGAGCTCAGCTGCAGGTGACCAGCCGCTGTACAAATGGAGCTCATGTACAATCAGGCTTTGGATGGCCAGCAAATGGAGACAAGCTTTTGCTAAAGAGAACAAGTATCCTGTGTCCTCTGAGCTTGCTGAGTAAACTGCTTGTACAGGACTGAGCTTCGGCTTAAAGGCAACAAATTGGCATTACTCCCATAGGAATTTTGAGGGGTAAGTCCTCTCCATAACTGGTCCATGTATGACTTTGGACAAGGGGCCTGTGGGTTCGTTTTTTTGCTGCTTTCTAATAATATCTGAAATACAAACTGCTACGGTTTCCTATGATGCATTATACTAGTTTATAAAAAATAAGAATGATACTTACATTCCGTTCTCCCCTGCTGCCCTGTCCTTCACTACCTTCATGTGGGGGTAAGTCACAAATGAATTTATTGAAAGAGTTTTTCTAACTGAACCAAAGTCAAGTACGTAAAATGTTATACTCTTTTTTATGTATTGATTTAGATTTCTTACAGAGAGTGTATGTTTTTATTTGGCAGAGTAAATATTTCAAGGATCTGTTAGTTCAATGATGAAGGTGTCTCACATATGTTTTTGTGTGGGAGACACAGAGAAATTGTCTCTTTTTCTCCTTTGTGATGTGCACCTGCATGCATATACGTGCCTTTTAAGGGTATTTTCCTGAAGTGGCTGGACATAGAAATAAATGGCTGAGTTCATACATGGAATTATGGCAGCAGTCTCACAGTAGATCCATAAATGCTTTTGTCAGAGAATTCAGGTAAGGAGATTAGCAAATCTGGAGAGGAATTAATCTCCCATCTGTTATCAGCTGCAAGGTATCCAATTGTAAGCAAAAGGAACTGTGTGTACTCTGCAGAGGTGGCATAACTTGGGGTGTCCCAGTATCTACAGCATTGGTCTTCATGATTTTTCTATTGATTTCAGTTGATTTGGAATCTGCCTGATATTCACAGTAACATTTGCTAGAGGACTTCCTTTAAAAATATACAATACTTATTAGATTGTTACTGTACCCATTTTTAAAATGTTCTGTCATGTTGCTTCCTTAGTCAGCAATATATTCATTTCTAGAGGTAATGCTTTGGCATTTGAATAGAAGACACGTTTCACAAATGCTAAGAAGCCATGGATTGCATAAAACACATGGCAGATAGGGGTAAAATTATACTTCAGGTGCTTTAGATGTTAATGGAGGCTACTGTTTCAGCACCTCTGAAAACCAGGCCACTTGCATACTGATGATAGCTGAAAGCTGTGACTAGGCATGGCAAACAGGGAAGAATATACATCAAGCATGACTCGAGAACATCCTTGTGTTTCTGCCAACACCCTGCTGACACCTGCTACTTGGCACTGTAGGGATCTGGCTTTATGGACTGTAAATATTAAAAAATGAAACAGCATGTAGAGTGTTCAATGTACTGGGTAATGGCAAAAGGAAGTTGAGGAGAAAGGGAGGGTCAGCAGATTGATTTGGTGGAGTCAGACCAGACATCCATTTATTAATATCTACATTAGAATTCACGGCTGTATTTTTTTGTAAATCTATGTTTTCACAATTCATTCAATGATCAGTCAGAATACAGTTATTTTTGTATTCTTGACAGACCTTACTTGTTGCATCATAAACTCATTTGCTAACAAGCATGTTGAAATGTGCTCCTGTTCTTTAATTCTTTAAATTTCTCTTTAATTGGGTAGCAAAATGTAATAAAGAGAGGTGAAATGTTCAGCTGATGAGGAGACACCATAGCCTTCGGTTTGATAAGTACTGATGGTTCTTTCTTGACCTGTCTCAGAATGTGCTGCTCTATCCCACCACACCTGTTAGCACAGTGTCAGCTGGAAAACTCAGACCAGCCAGGTTCATCTATATCCTCTTTAAAGCCACGAGGTTCAAGTGCTTTCATGTTTCAGACTGAGTTAGTTCAGTCTGTCTCAAATCAAATACCTTGTAAATGAGGCTCATCTCAGAGAAGGTAGTCCATGTGTCCCAAAGCCCTAAAAAACTGCTCACCTGGCATATTTATTTATAGAGCACTAATCAATGGTGCCCAGCACTGTCCCCATCCACATTTGCAACGCAGTGGTGAGCTCATGTGCTCTTGGTTTCAGGGAGGGGACACTTCTCCTCCAGCTTTTCCCTGCTGGCCCAGGAGAACCATAGCTCAGGTAATTCTGCAAGGCTTGAAGCGAGTGGCTCTAGCAGTGCTACAGAGCTGGATTGACTTTGGGAGTTTTACTCGTGTCTCATGCAGCGCTAGCACTCACTAAACCTACAAAGGAAGGACACTTATAAAGAGACATCTATTGGAAGAAAAGAGTTGAAGTTAAAATGTGAAATTCTATACACTTGTCCTTTACTCAGTTGTTTGGTAGCATAAAACATAGGAAGGGCCAAGTTTTTAAAAATTGGGAAGATTATGTCTCTTCCTTGTAGATGAGTAAATATTTTGAGAATGTGCAAGGTCTTGGCTCGTTCTCCAAGTGATGTGTTCCTAAAGCTCCCGTGTAGAAAGTTTGTGAAGGCTGTGTGGTGACCTGTGCTGTAGTTAAGACAAATGGCAATTTTCTGCTTGTTCTTTCTTCAGGTTTGCTTCATTTGCCCTGGCCCAGTTGTCACTACTTAAACTCATCATCATTTTTGACCCTGAGATTAAGCAATAGAACTGTATTGTGAACTCCTCAATGGCATTAAAGTCACTGAAAGGAGAGTCAAATACAAGTGGCAGCCTTTGCCTCATAGCAAGATTTGAAGAGCAAGTCTAGACATGGGCAGCTTTCACCTGAGAGGGGGGATGTCCAGGGATGCCAGAAGCAATCTGTTTATCCCACAAATACAAGATTTGTTGATCCATTTAAATGAAAAATTGTTATGTTTTTATATTCAACCCAATAAAACATTTTCTTTAACTGAAGCAGAAGTGCTTCTTCTATCAGCTCCAGTACAAGCCTCACATGTGTCTGAAGAAAGAACAACTCTAGTTGTTTAATCTGCTGTCTGTGTTTTCATGTGTGTGACACACCTGTGAATTTGCACCTGCAGGTCACACTCTCATTTCAAGCTGAAGTGCCAAGCACGTCTCTGTGAGATGTGGACAGCATTTTGTACAGAAGAAGTCTGTGAAGGCAGCACAGACCCAGACCGGTCCTTTGTTTTGGGCTGGCCCACCACAAACTGTGTGGCAAACTTCAGGTAAGAATTGAGATGTATTTTATTTAACAAGTTGTGTAAATGTTTCTCAGGCTGACAGGCCATGAGACTATCACAGATTCATGTCAGCACCAGTGAATGTGTGGAGCGGGAACTTGCTGATTCTCAAACCAATTCCTTCTACTGCTCTGAGCAAGCTGCCCTCCATACCTCATCTTTCATCTCACCATTTTAAAAACTGAGAAAATACATGATTTGGCAAAGCACTTTTTTGTGCTGCAAACTTGCCTAGTGGAAATTACCTTTTTTTGGTATAACTTGGCAAATACCTTGACTAATTAATAAGATGAACTGCAAATATTAAACAGCCAAGCTAATGAAGGATCAAAGACACTCTTGTGTGACAATTTTTAACAGAAGACCATGTATTGGAAGTAGCAGAAAACTTAGAGTGAAATAATGACCTTTGTCCTATTTCTCTTTTTTGATTTCATTGTGCCAGAGAAAATGTCAAAATTCCTCTTAAAGCAGAATCTCTGAATTTTAATATCTAGAAAAAAATTTTGGCTGTCATTGCAGCATTGACTGTAAGACATATAAGGGCTGTAGAGGTAATTTCAGTGATTAGGATAATTTTAGTCTCAGCAGGAGGGCTCTTTCTTCGCTTTGGATGAGGGAGGGCACCATCCCCCTGAAATCCCAGCTGCTTTGCCTGTGTCTTAGGAATCACATTTTCTTCTTTATCAACACAGAGCAAAAGCTGGAGTATCTGGCTTAATTTGTATGTCCCATTGTCCATACCTAAGGACAATGTTGTCTACAAATTGCACTCTCCTGAGCTGGTTGTGCTGTTTGTTTTTTACATGTAATAGTCTTGAAACAGAGATGAAATTTTCTGTTGATTTTCAGTTGAAATCTTGCCAGAATTTCAGGAGCTTTGCTCTAAAGACAGTGTGTGATCCTTTTTAGATAACTGAAAGTAGTTGAAAATGAAAGCAATAGCTTCAGTCAAAAACAGCTAGAGATTTACAGAAGTGAAATTATTTGATGTCTGGAGGTAAACAGAAAAATCTTAAGGGCCATGTGTGAGTGCATAGATGTCTGTCCAGCAGAACTGAAACAACCAAATCAGAATAATTTTTTTAACACTATAAAGTGCATATAAAGAGCATCATTGAGTCAGTTTGTAGTTCCCTAAATGCCTGCTGTGTAAATTTGAAAAACATGATTTGCAAAAGCAGTGGGAATAGCAGTTACATCTGGACTAGGATTTAAATCAAGAAAGTTGAAGCAAAATTAGGTTAGATTCCTTGAACTGTCATATTATTAGCTATATTTTACTGGACTGCTTTTTATCCTTCCAAGTATACACATGAGATAAAAAGAAATGAGATAAGCCTCGAAATGTCCACAGTTAAATCCTACTAAGTACAGTGAGCTTTTATGTACTTTGTGATGTGCTGATAAAACAAGTAATAAATAGGAATTCAAGTGGAAAGAAATCTGTGTACCTGGGGAAACACCTTTAAACTTTTGAATTAAGCTTTTTTGTGTTTTTTTAAGTGCCCTCCTCTTCTATTTGGACATTACTTTGAGAGTTCAACACATTTCCTACGAAATTCTCTGGTGAAGCTTTACCTTCTGTGGCAAAAATGGTAACTGAGGCTTTTGATCTCCCTGGTAGGCTTTTCAGCTGACTTTGCAGGGAAGCAGACTTTTCATTCAAATCTGGATAAACCTTTTAGTTTTTGTAGGCATTTATGAAATTGCAATCAAGAGAAGGTCCATTCCATTGTGGTTTGTAGAAGGGCTGTTTTGGTTTTAGAATGATGGCTGATTTGTCCTCTTTTTCCTTTAATTTTTCAGGTCTGCAGAACAAAAGGAAACATGGCTGTCTGTTTTGCAAAGGTGCTTTATTATATGGTCTTTAAAGACACTGGGAAGAGTCCTGGTCTAGAGCAGTGATTCCCAAGCTGTGGTGCTTATGCCATCATGATAGATAAGCTCTTTCAAATATTAAGAAAAAAAAAATCTCATGTCTTCTCCATCAGATGATGTTGTGTGTTTTATTCAGCAATCCCTGTGCAAGTAGGGAATTGCTTCTCTGTGCTCAGCAGAAAACTGTAGCAATTCCTATCACACATTGCTCCTTCCCAACACAGCAGCAGGAGCCCCTGCCACCATGGCTCTAGTTGAGCCTGTCTTTCCATGGCGGTGGCATTCAGGCAAGCCCAGCTCAGAAACCTCTGCTCTAACCTGTCTGCTGCTCAAGGCTGGCTGTATTTTGCTCTGAAAAAGCATGCCCGGTGCTGGAGGGTTCTGTTTTCTGGTTGCCCAGTTCTTCTGGTTGAGGCTTGTGTCTTTACCTGCTTCTTCAGAATACCTGGGTTGTTTAAATCATCCTTGCTGGAATGATTTCCAGTTCACTGTCCTCCTGTTCAGTCCTTTGAAGTAGTCTGTACTGATGGAACTGATTCCAGTAGGAGTCTGTAGTGCAGACTCAGGCATCATAATGATGGGTAGTTTTAGCTTGATTTTTTTTTCCATTTCTCTCTTTGCTGCTTACTCTGATTTCTGCAATTAACTTCAGTACAAGAGGGCATTACTGGGGGCCACAGTCAGCCTCCCTTCCAGACACTGCTGGATGCTTTCTTGTCCTCAGAGATCTTTCTACTGCAGTACATCTGCAAACGATCTCCTTCTTACCAAGTTACTGCTTGATTGCTGTATGAATCTATGTCTTGTTATTTATGTGTGCAATATTAAAAATTTACTTGTTTTGTACTTGTTTTGTCAGTCGAATAAGAGAAGAGAAGGAAAAAGACAATCCTAAAAGCATTCGCCTAACGATAATTGCAAAGGACGTGGGGACGTGTGCATATGTAAGTGCTCTTGAGCTAAAGAGGGCTCTAAATCCACATCACCTAGGAGTGCCAGTCACCTGCAAATCCTTTGGATATTGAGAGGTTTCCTTTGGTTTGCAATCTCCTTTAAAGATTCAGCCAGTCTTGGCGCAGACAGCCCTGAAATGTTTGTTCCCTGTCTTTAATACACAATTTCTGTTTTAAGAGCAGTGTGCTTGGTAAGAAATACTGGTTCTGGTACATGAGCTAAAGACTGTACAGGGTGAAGTCCCAAGAAACACCTCTAGTAGAATTTATGCATAAGCATGTCCAGAAATGTCAGTACAATATTCTCTTTTTTTTTTTTTCTTCTCATAATATTTATGTAACCCCTCAGCTACCTTCATTAAATTCTGCAAAGTTGCAGTTGTTTTATTGTTTATATTAATCTTAAGTCAGTAAAGTGGTATATAAGAACACCCTGAAATTGCCTTAAGCATGTTAATCATCAAATAATTGATTTTGGTGAATTTATAAGCAAAGACTAGATTGTAAAGGAAGGTCACCCAGAGTGTGATTTGTACCTTTTTGACTATATAATTTTTAACCTATTTAAGCTAAATTCATAACCAGTTCCATAGAGATACCCTAGCATTCGGTGATAATCAATCCATTCTTCCTCTGCTTTTTGTCATTTCTTTCTAACTGTGCTTGTGACATCTGTCTTTCAAGCTCAGAATCCTAAGGAGCATGGGCAAGGGCATAAGAAATTTTCACAGAAGTTAGATTTCACTGTAAGTCTTTGCCCAATAATGGTTCTCCACTTAGAATTCTATATTTGCATCAATGTAAGCATAAAGGATTCTGCCTTTTTCTTTTTTCTTTTTTCCCCAGAAATCATTATTAAGGTAAACAATGACAGAATTGCCAGGTTGCTAAGACAAAAGTTAATAAGCAATACTAATAATTGTGACAGTTTAAATGCAGGACTGCAGATCAAGGTCTGCTCAGGTATAAAAGTCTATAAATCATACATGCACTCAGGTGTTGCAGTCTTGTGCCAGGGTTTGTTGGGGCTTTCTGCAGTGTCTTCTCTCCTTAGCTATAATTAGCTCTTGTGCCATATATGGTCTCTTGATACTGACAGTCCTAGGAATGACACTCTGTAGTCTAGATATTATCAGTAATAAAACAGCAGAGGAACAGATGGAAATTTTGTGATGCACATAGTTCTTATGGTGCTGTGGTTCCTGTGCTACAGCAGCTGGAGACACCCAAGAATTATTTCATTTTTGGACAGTAGGGAAGGCTGAACACAAGGCACAAACTATATTCTAGCCAAGAGCAAAACTTATGCAAATGTGCTGACCTACTCCTGAGAGCCAGATGTCATTGCTTCTGGCAAATGTTAAATTTTTTATGGTATGAGCATTCAGACCTGTCCTGAAGCAAGATACACGGTATTCTCACTGCTTTCCTTTCATTGCCATGGCAGCTTGTTACTGCCAGGGTCTTACACAGAGGTACAGCTCAGATCTTTTTTAAATGCAAACTGTCAGGAGTTTGTTTCACCTGAACATCTTATGGCCAGCATAAAACTGATGTGCTACAGGGTCAGGGTACTGCAGACTCTCTCGGGACTGGCAGTAAACATCTACATCCCAGCTCTGCTGCCTTCTGTTCTTCAGAGTGGGCCTGGGTGGTTTGTTGCAGTGGGCTTGCCTTGCTTCTGCCATGGCTTTAGTCTGGCCACGAACCAGCTGCAATCCACAAGCTGTGTAGTCCTGGTGGGAGAGCCAAGCCAGCCTCTAGCAGGGGCTCAGTGACCTGTGCTTGGTGTGTGGGAGTTGGCTGGGAAGCCAGGCCAGCGTCGGTCTGGTGCTGCAAGCACTGGAGCAGCCCATGGAGCTGAGGTAGAGAGCACTGCCCAGCAGGACAGGAGCACTGGTGCCAGGCAGCAGGTGCTGAAATCTCCCTCTGGAAAGACAGCTGTGGAAAGTGGCACTTTGGCTGACACAGAGCTTGGCACTTTGTGCTAGTCACCATAGCTGGTTAGAAAATGGGGTCTCTGCTGCTCTGTGCTTTTCCAAGCTGCCTTTCAGCAGATTCTGGAGGATGCTGGAAAGGTCTTGTTTTAACTGGATGGAACATTACCAAGAGGAAGTGCTTCTGGTACTAAGCCAAATCTACCTTTGAGAAATCTATACAGAATGTGGGAAAGGTTATGGAGATGAGCAGCCTGCATACAATACCTTCTTACCACAGAGATCTTCAGTTGAAAAGGACAGAAATTAACAATTGATATTTCACTGAAAAAAACTCCCTGAAATGTTTCATTTTTCAAAGGAAACTTGTGTGCTTTTAAATTAATCAAACCATTATGTTTCCCTTATGCAGTGTCTAAAAGTGCAGTTAGTGGTTCTGACTTCTTGCATATTTTAATGCGGAAGTCATGTCCCAGTAATTGTAATACTCTCTTCTGATTGAGCTGCTGGGGAAGCAGGAAGCAAATATGGAAAGTATGTGACAAAGCAGAGGAATCAAACTTTGGTCTCAGGCAGCTGGACCTTTATCTATGTAGTATAATTTATTTATCAAGTAAAATTTTAACAGGATATTCTCATTTTTTTCTAACAATGAATTATGCAGCGCTACTGCACTTCAGATACTCTTTGCAAATCCAAAATTTTAATGCCACTTTCCCCTTCTCTTTTTTTCTGTTCACAGTCAAAAACCCTAAATGTAACCAATGTTGATACAGCAAATGATGTAATTCTGATGGCCTTGCAGCAGCTGGGAATTAATGTAAGTCCTTGCACCAGTTTTAATGAGTCTTTCTTTGTAGTTACTTTAAACAATCAGATCTTCCCTTGCACTTTGTCCAAGTTTTAGGATATGAACATTAATTAAATCCTTTAACATAATTGTCCAGAGTTGTTGAAATGCAGAAGTGTCTTGTTAACATATAGGCCTCCAGAGATTATCAAGTGCCTTAAAAGTTTTGAGTGAGCCTGTCATCGCTGGAAGAGATCAGTCATGTTTCAAGCTGCTTTTAAATCTCTTTTGCTGATGCCTAAGAGGAGATATCTTGACACAAGAAATGAGAGTTTGATAGAGCTCCTTTTGCATGCTTCAGTGAGAACAAGAAGCCTACTGGTCTGCCTGTTAGCTGGTTTCAAAGTGTGCAAACATGCATGATCACTTGTGTCCCCAGATTGCACTGCTCTCAAGTGTCCCAGTCAGAAACTCCAAAAATCCATGGACCTTTGGAGTCATGTGATACACTACTGTGACTGAGTGTGTGGAATCTGAATGCACCCAATTTAAACAGTGTCCTGAAACTGTTTTGGAAAAAGGCTTTTACAGAACTTAACGGTGATGCAGGGTAGTGTACCAGATAGATGCAGTGATCCCTGCTAGATCAAGTCCTGCCTCAGCTGCCTTCCTTTGCCCTAAACCAGACTAGGTAGTGCCTCAGGTGTGGTAAAGGATCAGTGCCAGGAACAAGAATTCTGGCTTCTCACTCTGTTTCACAGCGTGGCTCCAACCATTACCAGTGATCATATGGAAGCTCCTGGTGACAGCTTTTTAGCTGGTCTGTCAGCTTGCTGTTTGGGTAACAGGATTTTTAAAAATGTTTTGCTCATGATACATATGTTGATCTCATTGCATGGAGTCTGACAAGTCTTTCCTTACCATAGCCTTGAGTGTGAAGAGTCAAATATGATGAGCAAAATGCCACTGTTATGCTTCCCTGGGGCTTCTGGAGACTCACAGCAAAAGTTGGAGTAACCTCAGAATTTGCCTTCCCCAGCATCCATTATCCCTAATTTACACAAGCTTTTAATGCAGGAGTCTGTTCTGCTAGCTTGGCATTTCCCAGGCCCAGCAATTTGTGTCTACCCATCTTGTTATGGCTCATACAACTCCTTTACACCAGGGCTGGGGCCCTGGCTCAGAATCCAGTAGTCCATTTAATTAAGGAATCTCTGGAGTCGATAGAGGGATTGCAAGGTGAAAAGGATAAAAGGTGAATTAAAATTAGGATTTTAATTGCAGATTGTCTCCCCTGCTCTGCACCAAAAATCAGGAGACTAAGTGCTGTTACAGCTGCAAGTCTTTGTTGTGATGTGCTTCATTTTTACCCATTTTATGGGTGTCATTTGTGCTTCCTCACTTTGTGTACAGAAAAAACCAGGAAAATGGTAATATTTAAAGAGAATACTTTGAGATTAGCAGGACAAGGAGCTGGTTGGGTTTCAGCATTGTGCTCTTTTCTATGTATCACAATCAACCTTTTCATCTTCTTTATGTTTTTAGTTCAAGTAGAAAAAGAATGAAAGCCATATGGAAGATGTAAAATCTTGCCTGCAGAATTATTTGCCCAGCTAATATATTACATATTTTACTGCTTCTTTATAGCAGTAAGCCTTTTTCTTCATTAGAGGCGTATCATAAGATTAGTAATAAAATCAAACAAGCTAAATAAATTAAGCTGTAGCCTGCATATCAATCAAACACCCAGCCCCCTGGTAGGATTGTTCTGGCTGTAAGGAAGCTCTGCCTCACATGCTGTATCAAGGTTTTTTATTTCTGTCCACAGAGAACCACTTGAAAGGAGCTCCATGACTTTTCAATGGCGCTTATAAAAACTACATTTCACATATTGTGTGATTAATGGGGCTATTACTTTGGCTGAGTTCGCTCTGGTTTAACACATCAGGGTTTTTTCCTCCATGGTTTCTCTGGTAAAATGACAGCTAGCTCGTGCAAAATGGCATTGATCATCTGTTCCAAATTATCAAGTGGGGCAGAAAGAAGGGCCTTGGGTTTCTCAGCTTTGTAAGTACACTTGCTGACTTTTCTGGGACAGTCACATTTATCCTGACAAATGGCCTCATAAAGCCGTAAAGGACAGCATTTGCAGTCAGAGATGAGCAGTCTGCCTCCTGGAACCACGCTTAACTGGCCCTTCCCTTCCCTGCTTCCCCTTCACAGCAACGAACCCTTTCATATATGTCTGTGAAAGGAAAAGCAAATACCCTTTCTTGTGCTCTTCAGCTGTATTTATTTGCTCCTGGCTGCTTGCCCCAAGGCATCAGAGATGTCTCCAAAGCCTATTTATTTTCCTTCTGCCCCCTGCTAGCTGACTTAACAGCAGTGCTAATATGGGCCAGAAAGCTCTGTCAGTCAGAGAGCAAACTGCAAAGGCTTTGTTGGGTGTATCAGCATTATATCAGGTGCATGTAGCAAGTAGGAAGAGTCTCAAAAGCCTTAGGAACACTGGGTGAAGGTCCAGAAAATGCAGGGTGGTAGGCAAGTCTGTTTGGAAGGAGGTAGGAATTAACTTTGGATCTAAATAAATGCTGTCATGAGGTATTTATCACTTTTTATAGCCAGAAAACTTATAGATTTTTAACTATCCTGATTTAGTAGCGTCACCAAAAAGGGATTTAAGGTAAAATAGATCACTTTCAATGCAGTTTATTGATCCACTTTTTCTTTGGTACATTTATGCTAAAGGCAATATTTAGAACTTGCTGTAATTTGATTTGATTTAAATGAGAGGTTTTCACAGCTTTTCCCAAAAAGATCACATTCCCCAGTCCTTTGAAAATTGTCTCTTTTGATGTCAATTTATCCTCTCTGCTGTACACTTTAAAAGAGGGCTCCCTAGTCTTAAAACACCATCCAGCAGTCCCAAGCCCTTCCACACAAAAGGGCTGCACAGAAAGGCTGCCAGCAGCCCTACAACAAGATTTTGGGGCAGCATTGAGTGCCAGGAGCCCGGGGCTGCCATCCTTGCCCTGTCATCATTAGGATGGGCTCAGGTGAAGGTGAAGGTGCTCCTGTCCTGTGCTCCAGGGTCAGTCACAGGATGCTGTTGGCTCACTAGTCTGAGCTCCTCCTGCTTAGAGATGTAGGAAAGCTGTGGAGAGGGTGGAGCAGAGCAGTGAAGTAGGTTCTGACATCCATCCCTCTGCTGCCAGGAGGCACTCCAGTCTGAGGGAAAGAACTGGGGGCAAATCTCCCCCTTTTTCTTCAGAAATGATGGGCTCCAGCACCTCTCACTGCTCAGAGCTGAACCCAGGTCACATAAACCACACTGCACATGACAGACACACTGCAGGAATTTTGCTGGTGGCAGTCTTGGGCACTACAAAAGTAAAGGGGATTACTTTGACCCTGCTGGCAAGGTGCAGATTATCCTTATATTGTGAGAAACTTCATGTGAGAACCTGTCCTTAATGGCTGACAAACTGATTCTTAATTTTGATTTTAAAGGGCTCTGAAAAAGACTACAAGCTATGGGTGATTTCAGGAAGAGAACATGCTCCTTATCCTCTTATTGGTAAGTTGTTGACATTGTTTTGTTTTTCAATATTCACTCAGTTACTACTGCTGTAGGAAGCAAGAAATAGAGAGAAGACTGAAGTTCAGTTTCCTCTTTTGTTTTGTTTTTCCTGTTTTTTCTCTTACTTCCCTATCACATGAGTTTGCCTCTCTGGAGTTAAGGAAATGGTGATCCTTTGTTTTGAAGAGCAGTTGTCTGCTTGTGTCACTAAGAGGTTGAAGAAGTTCATTTATTTCTGCCCCAGAGTTTCTGCAGAGTTGGCCTCTCCAGTCACCTCCTCTTCTGGAGGTTGTCCAGCTTTCCCGTATTTCTTCCTACACCTCCATAGCATTGTCCCCTCCTCAGCAAAACTCAGTAGAATTTTGAGAAATGATCTTTCCTTCCTCAACTCCAGTTAACTGATTCAATCTTTTCCAATCCTGTATTTCTCATTCTGGCTGACAGCTCCCCTCTGATTAGGAGCAAATTAGTGCTCATTAACTTTCTAAAATGCTTTTCAAAACATTTCAGGACCAGGAATCAACACAAATCTCAGAAGTGATTGGATGGAATGATTTGATTTTGGCCCATGATTCACTAAGAACAAATCCTTTTCCATTAGTAAGAACATTTCCCTGTAGAAGCCCAGCATTACTTGTGCTGCATGAATTTGCAGATGATTAGAAGAAGAAAAAACTTCTGGATTTTCTGTTTTTTTCTCCTGGAAATCTAATCCCTGTAAATCTTAGCATTCCTTCTCTAAGTAACCGTAGCTACAAATGCTTCACTGGAGTCAGACAACATTAATATTTATAAAATGTCTAACTCGTGCACCTTATAGAGAGTGCAAACTGTTTGGTCTTTGAAACATACCAGACTTTGGGTTTCTGACCATTACTGTGTATCTTGTTCAGATCAAATCACATCCATGGCTTTAAACATAGAACCAGAGAATTCAGAAATGGGAAAGGCCTTTCTAATTGACTGCCTCTCACTGCAAATTCAAGTTGCAATCCTTGGAAAAGAAGAATCTGACGTGAAAGTGATGCTGTTCTTGATACTTATGCAAGGGTTTATTAGATAAGCAAACTTTTTTTACAGGTGCACGTCAGAAGCAGAGTTTGACCATGCCATAGCTTCATACTATAATCTCAAATAACACCTCTTCCATTCTTTTAGTGTTCAAGTCTGACTGCAAGCTAACCAAAACATCTTAGCATTGCATCCACATTTCATATATTTAATCCACCAGGTCTTTAGACAAGTGGGAAAGGCATCTTTCCGGTGGCATTTGTGAAAGCTCCTCCAGAAGTGAATTGCCTCTGTGTAGTCCCCAAAGATGCTGGTTAAAGCCAAGCATAGCTCATTTGCATCAGCCCTGTGATTAACGTTTCCTTCCTGTTTCAGCCTCAGACAGGAACCATAATTGTGTCTCATTTGACTGAGCTGATGGCTGTTGGACTTAACATGCTAAGGGAGGGAAGATCACTTCCACACTGGAATTTTTTGGTTTTGCATGCTCAGCAGAAATTTGACGTGTCTGATCCCAAAATCTCATTTCTCTCCAGAATGATGTGAGCAAGCAGTACTTAAACTTTAAGTGCCATAATAAAAGCAGTAGAAAGAGTAAACACTGAATTCAGAAATAGTTGCTTTTATTTTCTTCTGAGGGGCTTCTATGTGATGCAGCTGTAATAGATCCGATTTTACTTTTACATCTGTTTAACTACACCAAACACAGTAACTTCCTATCTGCCAGTGTATGATTTATGCCCGTGCAAATATGGAGAAAAGCAACAATTCTTAAATTACTGAGAAAGTGCTGTGGGCCAGCAAGCAAAATCTGCTTTTCCTCCAGGGCAGATGGAGTTTTGCAAGTCTCCAGTCAATCCAACAGAGATTATTTCGATTTCTCTTTGAACAGGCCACGAGTATCCCTTTGGAATTACAATGAGCCACATTCGTGACGCCATGCCCCACGGATCAAAGCACTGTGCCTGCCCCAGGCAGCTTCAGGGCCCTTTCTTGACGGAGCAGCTGCCCCAAGAGCTGCAGTGCCAGTTTGTGCTGAAGCCCAGCCAGGTGGCCGTGTGCCAGCAGCTGAACGGTAGGTTGTCCCCTCACCCCAGATCTGTCCCCACACACAGCCTGGCCACCTGGCTCTGCTGCAGAAGGCACATGTGCCGGGCTGGGGGCGCAGTGGGAAGCACAGAGGAGCGTGCAGGTGTATCTTCCAGCTGCTCAGTGGGGGGGGTTTGCTCTGTAGCTCTCACTGATCTGAGTGTGCTGTTGTATATGTGTCATCGTTGGAAGTTACATTTTGACAAGCTGCCTGTCAAGTGATTGTTCTAAAGTCAGCAAAAGAAAGACAGAATCTCTCCCCTGCAATTTTTGTGAGTCTTGTTAGCTGAGCTTCTCTCTGCAGCCCTTGCTGTGCTCTGTAACAAAGCAGGGTGGTTTCACGGTTCAAGAGTCAAGGCTTTGGCACAGAATTCCCATGCAACATTTGGCAGCATCCTTCATCTCATAAGGTACTTAGGACTACACTCTGCCTCACTGGGACCCTCAAGTGGCAAAGTCTAGGCAGGTACTTAGCCACCTAGATGAGGTGAGCAAATAGAACTTTATTTCAGTGCTCTTTGAATACAATAAAGAAGATAATATTTTCTTCTGCCTTTGGCCTTGGTGCTCAAAAACAGGAGCACCTGCTCTCTGCTTTGCACTCTGTTGTCGACGACACAATGACTGCACTCTGCTCATCATAAAAAGGAGATAGTGACAGGATTGGGAAATTAGACTTAGGGCAAGGATACATCCCATGACGTGTTTTTGTTGTTCTTAACACACTAGCATTCTCAGCTCAATTAGGAACTCTGCCCTACTTCACCATTAATAACTATATCATAGAAAAAATAACATCCACACTGTTATCTTGGGCACTCCCCAATACTTAAAATCTTCCACAATATATGAATATTAATAGAATCCATTTGTAATGGTTTTAGAAATTAAATACAGTGAAGCTATACCAGAGTCCATTGCAAATTATTCTGGAAATTGATTATATTTTATATAAATTAATTTCCTTTCCACATGCATTCATCCACCCCCCTCCCAGTAATTTGTATCATATATTACTTCATGGCATATTTTAAGAATGAGGCAATCTAGCAAAGGGGTGTAATTAGGTTTAGAGGCCCTGCTTTGGCAGCTGATGTTGACTGGCAAAAGAAAATAGAAATGCAAATCAAGCCTGTAGAGTTCTAATGCAGATGTGTTATCATCAGTGCTGTGCAAGCTGCAGGAGTGGAGTGAGCCTGGCTTGGGGTAGCAGAAGCCTGGGGCAACCTGCAGGTCATGCACAGGGACTGTGCATGGGAGACAGAGGCTTTTAGTCCATTCACCTTTCCTTCTTTCATCAGACAAAAGCTGTTGAAGTGATGTATAGCAGGTTAGCTCACATACAGCGCTGTTCCTTGTGCTTTTCCTGACTGTTTTGGGTTTGGAAAATGGCAAACATTACCTGCATGCAAGCCAAGGCTATGGTCTGGCTTTTGAGCTTCAAATCAGCAATCCAAAATCTGTGTTGGGTACCCACTGGGCACACTGCCACATACAGGGTGAATATACAGAGTGAATTCAGTATCTGTAACACCACACTCCTCTGCCACATGCTGTGCTGTCCTCCCTGCCATGGCTTCCCTGCAGTGGGACACTGCTGTGCAGGACATGCTCTTCCTGCTGGAGGCAGCAAGGAGCAGCTGCCAGCTCCACCGGTGTGCACCACGGTGGGACAGCAGTGCAGGTGCTGACAGGCAGGCACGACTGACAGCTGGCCCTCGCGTCATGTAAGTGGCTGTGTGGACACCAAATGTGATGGTGCAATTTCATCAACTGTCCTGGCAGCATGGTTAAAACAGTACAGGAGAGTTTTCTGTGTGGAAGAAGTGGGGTGTTTCTGTTGCCTCTGCTGTACCTTTCAGCATGTAACAGGAATGGTCACCTACCAGTTAAACATAGCCATTAAATTATGCTGATAAGCACATTGTTAAATAGAGCTGAAGATTTATTTAGAAGTTTCTGATTAGTTTCAAGGAGAGGAGATGCCATTTCCATGGCTAGGACAATAACTATGACTTGACATTCCCTTCATGTAAAATATGAGCAAGAAGACCAAAATTTTCCAACAAACTGGTATTACTTTTTTCTGATTCTGGCTTAGGATAATCCACCAGAGCGAGGCCATGAGGTCTTTGTGTAGAAGTACTTCTGCAGAGTAATAATTGGCATCTGTCTTGGCTGAGAGGAGTCTGGCCTTCTCCTAGGATTATAACTTTGCACAGGTTCAAGGAAAGAAAGTGAACACCCACCCCTTCTCATCTCCTCTTCAGCTTATGACTTGTGAACACCCTTAAAAAGGGGATATGAAAAGGATGAGTTTTCCTGTTTTTCAGTGAATGTTAGTTTTTAAGTGACAGGGCATTTCATTGCCACACATCAGTTGTTGGTTTCTGCCCTGGTGTGCTGAACAACTGGCTAAGATTTCCTTCCTGTCCCAGGAGAGAGCTGCAGTTCATTGCAATGACCCCTTCTTCACATTCTCAGTTTGAGACATGGCTGTTAAGGGGGAAACAATCAGTAAGAGACTGAGAAGAGTTCCTAATTTTAAGACTTTTTTTTTCTTCACTTCTGCTATTCCTTGTTCTTCAAAATATCGTCTTAATTTTTGCTTCCACTGAGACCTACAGGGTTTACAGAAAAAACCACCAGTATGTATTTGCTGTTGTGTCACTAGAATGCTGGCAAACCTTAGTTTTTAAAGCAAACCTTATTCAATATCAATAATCAAGGTGTCAATATCTAGCTCATCTGAAGGAACAAAATATCATTTTGAAAGTTACAGGTCAGTTATGGTCTCCCAAAACATGATGTGTCAAGTAAAGCCTTAGACACTGCCAGATTTACATTTCTTGAAGCTTTGGACTGCTTAAAATGTATGTCCTCATTATTTTTTATGAAAAGCATTTTTCTTCAGGCTTTCACATTCATATGTTCACATTTTGAGTTAAACTGTAACTTTTCATCCTGTAAGCATCTAATGAAAAGACTTCCACCCATTCCCAAAGGGATCATGATCTGGAATGCAATGACCTATAATGAAAATCACTCTTTGAGCTAAAAACCAAATTCTAAAAAAGTATAGGAGAGAATAAAGTATTGGAGAGAAAAATCTGGTATTATACCACAGTCCTTAATTCTTCAAGACTTGGTTCTGGCCTCCACAACAGCAGAAAGTAAAATGTTTGGGAGAACCAGCTAATTAAAATGCGTGTGGGGTAGGCAAGCAACTAAGTCGATGCTGATTGGCTTTGAAAGCATCTCAGGAAGGAAAATTGTATCAGAATAAGTTTTTCCCAGTTAGCACTTCTGTCATAAACAGTCTGCACTCCTTTTCCCTTTAGCAGTAACACGTGCTGTTAAGGAGACTTCTCAGTGGCTGATGTTGAGAAAGGTCCTATAAAAACCCCCTTTTTGTGTCCCAATGCCAGTGTTTCCTTCTCTCCACCCTCCAAACGAGAGTTTCGGTTAGCATGCCCGTGTCGCTATCTGATGAGGTATGTTACAAGGGGGACAAGCAGAGCCCATCAGTGTGCTGGCAGCATGCTGCAATGCCATCTGGAAGGCAGTGATTAAAGGGCAGGCACCATCCCTGGGCCACAGTCAGCAAATGCTTGGAGTGAGGACACTGATGACACTCCTGCATTGTGGAGAAGAGAGCAAAGGCAGTGGCTTTTCCTGGTCTGTAAATGCCCCATCCACTTAGTTGATTCTCTGGTGGCATTTGTGGGGAGAGTCTCCCACAATGTCAGGAGAGCTAGGATGGCCCTGGACAGCATGCTGGGGTGAGGGCAGTGGATTTCCCCCTGTGGGTGGAAAATGAGTTGTTTAGCAGAGTGCAGCTGTGTGAAGTCAGCAGGCTGAGGTTCACCACGTCCACATCCTGCACGTGGTGGAGAGTGCTGACATTGCTCCAGCAGTGCAGGGCAGATCCTGGTGATCCCCTTCAGGGCATGAGTGGGACCACATATTCTACACACACACACACAGAGGTATGCACATGGTGGATTAGCCTTAGCTGGATGCAAGGAGTTTTTTGAGTTCGTGACATTTTTTCCTTTGAAACCATAGCAACCACCAAAACCCAAATACTGGAACTAGAATTGAAATGCATTTCTCATAATAAACACCTTTCTCTTTCCCCAGACCTAAGCCAAAAGTCATTTAAAAGGAAAAGATCTATCATAAATTGGGCTTTTTGGCGTGGCCCAGGCACTCACTTGGACAATGCACCCCTCTCCTCAACATCTGCTGTTCCTGGGAAGCTCTTTGGCCTCTTACTAACAACCATCTGTGAGGATGACAACCTGCCCAAACCCCTCTTGGTGAGTCCCAGGCTCAGGGTTGGGTCTTAGAGTGGTGGAATTTCTCTGTGTAGTAAATGAGGATTTGTTTGTTAATGGGACATTGAAATTACCCAAGCAAAGAAACCAGAAAGGTTTCCATAGGGTAACCTCATTTGTGATTCCCAGCAACAACTTTGGGTTTTTATATATACTGTGGTCAGGCCCAGTTAATAACAGCTTGAGAAATGCATGTGATCAGTCTGCTGCTCTGGGCTATTTCTCCTTTACAGCCCATGCTGTAAGGCTGGTTCCCTAATCCTCACACAGTGTAAATAAATGCCACATTCACAAATACTTTTTAAACCACTCCCAAGATCTCTGTAAAATCCCCATATCCATAAATGTCTCATCCACTGTCCCATATAGGCAGCCCACGCATGCATAAAAATGCCACCTGCCCATAACTAGGCAATTTCAGAGCCTTTCTTGAAGTCATTCCAGGGCAGACAAGCATCCCGAGTCCTCATTTTTGGTCTGACAGCACCACTGCAAAAAATAGGTGGCAATGTGGAGGCTACAGTAGCATCTCTTCATCCTGTCTTGAGGGAGCTCTGGTGCTGTGGGTGCTCTCAAAAGCAGCCTAGGAGCATGAAAAAGGTTGTCCTAGAGCCCATTCCTAGGCATAATTAAGGCATGTGTGTGGCATTTTTGGTCATTAGAAGGCCCTGTTGTCAGTACAGCAGATGAAGTATTTACAAAGTGGGAATGAGCCCTGCAGGATTGGGCCCTTCATTCTAACAGCCTGACTTCTGGCTGGAAGAAATTGCCAGAACCCCACTGAAATCAGTGGGGTCACACCAGTTTACAAGAGAAGGTGTTCTGTCTCCTAAGCTGGTGCTTGATGTGCTGCTTTATCACTGCCGGAATAGTGAGTCATACCAGGGTGTTTCAGGTCTTTTAATAGTGTTTTCTTTTGAAGGAGAAGTGTGCATTTTCATGATTAAAGTTATTTAAATAAGCCCTCCAGAGATGGAATCTGTGTGGCTGTGATCACCTGATCTCTCTTTCTCTCTGTTTAAGAGATGGGCCAATGCTGCATTTCAGAAATTTCTCCAACACATAAATAATAGTAAATTTTTATTTGAAAAAATCCCCAAAGTTACAAAGCATAGAATCACATCTTGATAGGCTTCGTGCTTTGAATTTTAAACATTGTGTTTCTACCACAAAATAGAACTTCTGAATTCACGCAGCATCTCTGGAGAATAGAATACTGGGGAACTGAATGGGATTTACTTGCAAGAGAAAAAATAGCAGGGATGAATGCTGCAGGCATGCTGGATAACTGTTTCAGAGCTTGCAGCTTGCTTTCACAGCTGAAGGGCTCTCTTTCAGCCATTGCTGCACTGAATTGTCTTGCACCACGGCTTCATTCATGCAATTTCATCTGGGTTTGTTAGTTTAATAGGGGCTTCCCATTTTTATCTTGTGAATATTTTGTTCAAAATTTATTTTGAAAGGGTTTGTTCATGTGCTAACATCCTGTGCTGTGGGACTCAGGCTGTTTTGATGGGAGAGTTCTAAATTCCTGCAAAGAGAATGAAAATGCTGACGTGAGTCCTGCTGCCATGAAGGCGCTCCTCCAAAGCATCTGCACTTCCATTAGTTCTTGATCTTGGACTTCTGCAAGAGTGAGAAAGAAACGTGAAAGAATAAAAGTAAAAGTAATAGCTTCCATTAGACTTAATTGCTCTGCTGTGTGGCGGGAAGACCTACCTTATAGCCCAGACTAGGAAAGACCCCAAACTCCATTCCTTATCAATTGCTGTTCACTAATTCAGCTTAATGATGATGGACCAGTGTCCCAGGACCCCCCCCTCCGTGTCCCTTTTCTTGCCATCATTTTTGATAACTTGGTCCTCAGGCCACTGTGTGCAGACAGATAATCCCAGAGACTGTCTGCACGTGTTTCCCCTTTCAAAGAGATAACCATGACAAATTCTACATTGCATGGAGCAGGCCTGCAAGAGTTTACCTGCATGTCTGAGAGATGGCCCTCAGGAGACTGCAGAGAACTAAGCATCTGGCAAATATCCTGAACATGTTATCTCAGGAGAAATTTCTGCCTTTCTTTTTCTCCTCGTTTTCCTCTTATTATTTAACAGAAAATATCAGTCCCTCCCATTATTTTAAAAGCTAGGCAGGAATCTGCTTTTCCCTTCTCTGTAATAAGCTGTCTACTTGTTTAATCCTATGCAGCCTCACTGGCTTCAGGGGAGCCACAAGCTGAGCTTTTTCCCCCTTGGAGTGACCTCCCAAGCAGGAGCACCTTGCCTCAGAGTTGGTTCTGCTGACAGCCCTGGGCTGCTTGCAGAGTCTGATCCCGTTCACAAGCAGCAAAGGGGTAAAAACCTGACTCTGATCTGCTGTAGAAGTGCAGATATGTATTAACAAACAAAGCACTTTCTAGTTTGGATAAAAATCTCTCTTTTTTTCAGATATCAACAGTGAAACAGAATTCTATCTATGGTTGGTGATAATATTAACTACAATGATGAGCAGTGAGGGTCTCATACCTTTCTGCAAAGCAGTGTCTGGCTGAGGCCACTGTCAAATACAAGCTTTGAATTAGGTAGACCACTCTTCTTTTCCCATACCACAGCATTTATATGTTTAAATGACTTGGCTGAAACTTGCACATGTCCTGGAAGGTCATGAAGAAAGTTAGTGCTCAGCAGTGGCAGGACAGTATTTCTGAGGGGATGTGTTCCAAAATGAGAGCCCCAAATCACAGCTTTGCTGTGCAGTTTGGCATGGTTTGGAGGGTGAGCCTTGACTCGTGTTTGATTTCTGATATTTTTTAGGACTAAAAGGTTTTCAGCTGTGGCAAAAATGGCAAAACTACATTTTAGTGGCATTGGACAATAAAATATATTTATGGGAAATCATCTTTGCCTTTTTAATTTTTTTAGGACATGCTGTCCCTCCTTTACCAAGAGGGCCCTTCCACCAAGGGTATTTTCAGGCGCTCTGGAAGTGCAAAAACATTCAAAGAGCTAAAGGAGAAGCTTGATTCAGGCACTGAAGTGGACCTGGCCCGTGAATCCATATTTGTGACAGCATCTTTGTTTAAGGTATATGAAGAATGTTCCTGTCTCTCTTTTTGGGTGGGAGCAGCACAGATCCTGTGTTCAGCCAGGGAGGGCTTTTCTCCAGCGACAGGCCCAAAGAGGAATGAATTAAGAAGAATGGGTGGCACATTAACCTTGTGAGGATCTCCACAGGAGGCTACCACTGAATTAGGATGAGGAAGAGGAGTAGCCAGCTTGTTTTGCTGACAGCTTTCCTGAGGTCTGTGCTACAGCCTGGTCCTGTTACTCTCTGCATATGAAAGGCATGTTTACAGAACGGTCTCCTTACACTACCTTAGAACTGCAGATCCTAGTGAGTTTATAGTGTTGCCATAAATATTTGGATTCTTTTTTCCGTGCATTATACTTGTATAATTGGTCAAAACCAATGTTCCTTGTGCAAAAAAAGCATCATAGCTTCCCTTACCCTAGCTATTTTGGGAAGCTAAGATTTTTCCTTCTTCCTAAACTGCAACAATTTCCATGCTCATGGTTGAAGTGTTAGGAAAGAGAAATAGCAGCACTATCAATGATTAGTTTAAGTACTCCATTGATTAGGGGAAGGAAGGTAGTGATGCCTTGGAGTGCTTATTGTCTGGAGGTATTTGAGCTTGTCAGCTGAGGAGAAGAAACAGGGACTACAGATGAAGTGAAGTGGTAAGTAAAGACAGCATTATGCAACATCAAAATAACTGGTCTCACTGCAGATTTTTTAGTTCAGCAATATCAGATGAAGCATTCAAATACCTATATTTGACAGGAAAAGGTAGAGAAAGGCCAGGAAATAATCACTTTCAGCATAATCTAAAGTGCATCTATCTCAGTGATTTTCTTCTGGTTTTGGTGGTTGTGCATAACAATATACTTGTAGGAGTGCTGTCCTATTGATACATCCTCTCGTATCTGTGTATCTTATTCCTACTCCCTCACGTGCCCCAGAACAGCTGCTCATGTGTTTTGTTCTTCTTTTCTCTTGATAAGGATTTTCTTCGCAACATCCCAGGCAGTATTTTATCATCCCAGCTGTGTGATAAGTGGGTCTCTGTGCTGGATCAAGGAAATAATGAAGAGAAGATAAAAAGCATCCAAAGGTAGTTATTTATATTCTCTACATTCTTTTCCTATAAATGTCTATCCCAGAATGCAGAAGCACGAATATTCAACTTGCAATTATTTTTTTTTAACAAGAAGAAGAACATCTCTTTGACGCCCTCCCTGGTTTAATTAGTGGACCATGTTACCCTGTTTCTGCATTTCCATTATTTTGACTTCTGTATATCTATGGAAAGTGGTCACTAATGTGAAGAATTCTGTTTTTATATGTTTTCAGGTTACTAGAGCATCTCCCCAGAGCTAATGTTGTTCTCTTGCGTTACATCTTTGGAGTGCTGCATGGGATAGAAATGCGATCTGAAGAGAACCAGATGAATGCCTTTAATCTAGCTGTCTGCATTGCACCTAGCCTGCTCTGGCCTCCTGTATCCTCCACTCCTGATATGGAAAGTGAATTTATTAAAAAGGTGAGAAACACTTCGGTGTAGCAGAAAACGCAACCGACCTTCATCCCATTCAACCAGGCTGTCTGTTGCAAACATGAGAACACTCAGTACCTCTTTAAATCAGGGCTCCAGAAACATTCATCAGTACATTGTCATAACCTTCCTGGAAGAAGGGGAGAGAGGTCATAAAGCAATGCCCAGTATGTCAGCAAAATGCTTCTCTCATCAAGAAGATCTATGGCTGTGGTGACCTCGGAACAGGACAGAGTAGAATGGAAAAGATGTTTACAAGGATGTGTACCAGGACAGTTTGCTGGGCCCAGGAGACCAAGAGAGTTGTTCCTGGCTGTCTTCATGGATGACAGTTTGCTCCTGTTCCTCATCTGTATGGTGAGCTTGTCCTGAGTTGAGTAATAGAAGATCTGATATCTCTCTCCCATTGCTTTGTTGCAGATTTCTAGTCTGGTACAGTTCCTCATTGAGAATTGCTGCAGGATTTTTGGAGATGAAATTACCTCCCTCTTTGGAGAAATACTGATGACATGCAAGAGAGAGAACAGCTCAGGTAATGCAGATTGATGTTTTGATCCCATTAAGACAGATAAACTCAGCCAGGCAAAAAATTGATATTTTCCATGGGAAAATGCCGTTCCTTCTTCATGAGGTGTTCCCAGATACTGCTGTTCTCTTTCCATTCAATTCCCCAAAGAATTGGTCATAATCAGTGATTCAGCTTACCATAGACCTGGATCATATCACAAAATGCTTTCACAAAGACTCTTGCTCCTATACCGGTCATCTGAACCACTGCGGTTAAAAAAGGAGGGAGGGGAAACAAAGAAAATTTAAAAAAGAAAAAATTTAGTGAAGGTTTCCTCTCAAATCTAGAATTTTTGCATCAGCCTGTTTCTTCCCAAAATATCAGGAGGTCAGTGATCAACAATGGTCACAATACAGCTGTCACACCATTATGTTAGGGTTGAAAGTGTCTGTTCACTATCAAAAGAGAGAGATCTCCAGAGTTTCAATGGGACATCCAGATTTTGCTGCTAGCACAGAAAAATCATGGAACTGGTGACTGAAAGTGTTTAGCAGAGTAGTTGACAGAGTTTTCCAGATTATCATTAATGTTTTTTTTCTCTCCAACCCTCTGATTTGACTGGAGTTTTGTATATCTCCTTAAAGTATTTCTAGAGCAGCATTTTTGTGAAATAAATGTCGTCACAGGTGGTCTGCACTGAAAGTGGTAATGACACTTGTGTCAGCGTGTCTGACTGACTCAGTGTGGCTGTTTCAAACTCCTCATGCTTTGCCTCCAGAGAGATTGGGTGAAATTTGGCCTGCCCCCTCCCCAGGAGTGAAGCACATGGGATCTGCTGTGCTGGGATGTGCTGGCAGTGAGAGCTCAGACCCATAACATGTCACAGCAACTGAATGAGCTTTCAGGCAGGCACTGAGGCATGGTGACTGCCCGTGCATGAACTGTGCCTGCTGCAAATGTGAGATAAGACAGCTTAGCCTAACCCAGAGCAAAAGAAATTTAATGTAATTCCAATTATTTCAGGTGCAGGATAGGGTCCAGGTGTGCACTGCTCAGTGCAAATGGTGGCTGTTTAAGCTGAGCCTAAAACTTCACAGAGTTGCTCTTTAAAATATTGTATTTTCTGGAAGAAGTAGAGGTAAGAAGTATACCCTGTTCTCTTCATTTGTCTAAAAGAAAGATAGAAAGATTAAATGTTGCTTTCAATATCCAATAATGAAAAGAAAAAATAAACAAATTACTAATTACCATAATGTATCTATGCAAATTATTGTTTACAGCTGGATTAGCTACTATCTACTTTAAAAAAACCAAACCAAAGATAAAATCACAACATAAACCCCCTAACCCTTATTTGTGCCACTATCCTGTATTTCTTGACTGAACGGTAGCTTCGTACTCACTTTAGCTTCTCCAGTTCAATATTAAGAGAGTAATTTTTTATGAAATGTTTAGTATTTTTGCTTGAAGAATCTTTAAAGGGCAAATGCTCCTGAAAGTAAAGGATACTTGCCAGAAAAGGAAAAAAAAAACCCAGTAAAAGAAGCTGCTTGTCAAGAGGGCGGTTCAGTCACTGGTGTGTTAACACTTGGTTTGTGCTTGCAGATGTTGCTTCTCTCCATCAGAACGACTCTTCCTATGACAGCCTGGAAAATGAGGCGAATGATGAAGCTGATTCTTCCTCCAGTGATTGGATTAAAACCCGTGATCAGGATTACAGAAGCAGGGAGTCTGTCTTCACTCTGAGCGATGGCGATTCGGAGCAGACGGAGGTGGACGAAATCCAAAGCCGAACCAAGCTGAAGCAGTTGGAAATTTCTGACGACGCGCACCCGAAGTTTTCCTTGCAAGAAAACTCAAACAAGTCTCCCTACTCCAGTGGTTTTCCCTCAGCTGCTACCTCGGGTGCTCCCAAGACGGTGAGGAGGCACCGGCGCTCCTCCGAGCCTGCAGTTGGCCTGCAGAGCTGCGGTTCCGGCCGCGCCGATGCCGGGCGCGAGAAGGCCACGCGCAAAGCCAGCTGTGACGTGGTCCTGCCTCACCAGGATGAAGAGTGTCTCTGCCAGCGCCGGTCGTTGCAGGTGGAAAGGCAAAAGCTCGGCAATCAGAGCTTGCTTGTAGGGATTGATGTTGGTAAAAGTGACAACACAAACAAAAACGTTGAAAGGAAAGACCTGTCTCATTGTCTCCTGCCTCCAACGCCAGAGGGATTAAATACTTGCTCAGGATTTAGCTCTTTTAGCCGGTCTTCTTCTGGGACATCTCCATCTGTGTCGTCAATTTGCTCCCTGGACAGTGCTTTCTCCCAGTTTTCAGACCAGGCTCTGTTTACCTTCAGTGAAACCTCCTCCCCTTTCGACAGCACTTTCCAGTTGCTAAAGAAACACGAGGACACTGCTGTGGCTGATGACTGTTTTCTTCCACCCACCACAGTGCCACCATCTCCACAACCTACTGACACTGGGGCTGAGAGGGGCTTGGTGGGGCCCAGCAGCAGGTCAGCACCCCTGAAACCTACTGATGGAGTCGATGGCTGTTTCATTAAGCCTGACCTTCAGCCATTGCCTCTGAAAGTCACTGGGAGAGACGGACTTCATGATCAAAGAGGAGGTCTAGAAAAGCATTACAAAAATCCGAAGTTTGAAGAGACTGACCAAAGCTTTTTGCAGAGGAACCTTAATGCTTAAAATAAACACCATAAAGAAAATGCCTTTGGTGTTGATGTGTGTTCATTTTAAGTTTAACATCCAGATTGTTCAAATTTAATTGAGCAGTCCCCGGACTCACAGGTTTTCTTTTTTTAGGAAACTGAGTAATGTTCCAATGTGAAGCTTTGCAGGAACATTGCAGGAATAATAAAAATTGCTGAGAAGCAGGCAAACAGAAATCTCCTGAAAATCTGGAAGGGACCCAGGAGGTAACTAAGGCCAGTGTCCTGTTCCCTGACCCTGCGAGGGCAGCGGGCTGCCTGCTGGGCCTCTGTCCTTGAGCACTCGAGTGTTGAGCCTTGCAGATGTGAGTCCCAGTCCTTTGTGCTTTTGATGTAGCGTGCAAAGTCAGCATAGCTTCCATAACTGTGGTATTATACTACTGTTCTGAAACTGATAAGTATGACCTTCATTGTCCTCCAAGGAGTAAGTGTGTTGTTTTCTGTATGTTTATACGGTATGTTCAATAGGTGTAGTTATTTCTTTCACGCTGCAAAAGAAAGAAAAAAGTAAGCCCAAAAATATGTAAAGGGAAACGCTGAAGCTTGTAACTAACACCTTGCAACTCTATGTTTCATTTATTGTGCTTTGTTGGCTCTTCTGTTCATGTTTTAGTTGTGAATAGTATTTTAACATTGCTGTAAATGGCATTATGTATTATGGAAAGCAGAACACATGTAATTTTATTATGCAACATCTAAAACATACAACCACAGAATGGATTGGGTTGGAAAGGACCTTAAAGATCATCCAGCTCCAACCTCTTGCCAGAGACAGGGATACCTCCCACTGACCAGGTTTCTCAGAGCCCCATCCAACCCAGCCTTGAATACTTCCAGGGATGGGGCATCCATAACTTCTTGGGTCAACCTGTTCCAGTGCTTCACCACTCTCTGAGTAGAATTTCTTTCTAATCTAATCCTGCACTCTTTTAATTTAAAACCTTGACCCTTGTCCTGCTGCTATCTGCTCACATGAAAAGCCACCTCCCTTCTTTTTATAAGCCCCCTTAAGGTATTGGAAGGCCTAAGTTAGGTCTTCTTGAAGCCTCCTCTTCTCCAGGTTTAACAATCCCAACTCTCTCAGCATTCCTCACAGAGGAGATTTTCCATTCCTCTAATGTTCTTTATGGTCCTTCTCTGTACTCACTCCAGCAGGTCCCTGTCCTCCCTGTGCTGGGACCCCAGAGCTGATGCAGCCCTGCAGGTGGGGTCTGAGCAGAGCAGAGGGGCAGAATCCCCTCTCTGGCCCTGCTGCCCACCACTGGATGCAGCCCAGGACACATTTGGCTTTCTGGGCTGTGAGAGCACTCTGACAGCTCGTGGCCAGCCTCTCATCCTCCAGCACCCCCAAGTCCTTCTTGGCAGGGCTGCTCTCAGTGAGTTCTTCTCCCAGTCTGTACCTGTATCTGGGCTTCTCCTGACCCAGGGGAAGGTGCAGCACCTTGCACTTAGATTTGTTGAACCTCCTGAGGTTCTCATGGGCCCACTTCTCAAGTTTGTCCAGGTCCTTCTGGGTGACATCCCGTCCTTCTGTTGTGTCAACTGCACCTCTCAGCATCCTTGGGTGCACTTGGTCTCACTGTCTGTGTCCTACATCATATAATATATTGGAATAATGCATTATCTAAATGCTTTGAGTTTGTATAATATATCCTGTTAAATTTTGCTATTATATATGTTCTGAAAAAAATGTGTATTTTTGTACTTGCAAAAAACTGCTGCTAATTTTACAAGTTCTGTTTTGTTGTTACGGCACTGGTACTGATGTGTATGCATTCAATGCTATATATTAAATATTATTTGTTATGTCATAAATTCCCTTTATATTCTGTGGAATTTTTTTAATGTCAGTTCTACAAGCTATTGCTGAAGCAGAATTCCCAATGATAGCACTGCATATCTTGTGTGAGAAAGGACTGAAGGATTTTTCTTCCACTTTGGGTGGCATCATTCCTACTGCATGCCATCATCCTCTTGATTTTTGTAAATTCTAGTAATTCTCAAGCAAGAATTCCTACTCTTTTTCTCTTCATCTAGTGGTAGGAGGATGTTTTCAGCTAATGGGATTCAATCAACAATATGGAGGTGAAGAGAGATGTCATGGGATAATACCTATTAGGACTGGGAGCAAGGAAAGGAGTGGAGTAAACCAGTGAATGAGAGCAAGATTTATTCTTTAATATTAGCAGGTTCTTCTTTTCATATTCAGCTATTTTAATGAAAACAGTAGTATGCAGAATCTGCTCTGTAACAGTCACCTTCCAAAGGTAAAATACTTTGTATGCGTTTTGAGACCTGTCATCTAACAGCCCTACATATACGCCTCCTTCAAAACAAACAAAGAAAAACCTGATTGATGTGATGCTATTTTGAAATAAAACAGCTACTCTGCATTTCCATTTCTTTTCAAAACAGTGAAAAGCATATTGCATGTGCCAAGATTACATCGAGTAGCAAATACTGATTCATTGCATCAATAATAAAGCTTTAGAAAATCTCTAGTCTCTGCAACATAAATTTTCTGTCCTGCAAATGGTATCTTCCTACAAGTCATTTATCCCTTCTGTCTGAGGAAAGAGTATATCAAAGTGTGCTTCTATGTAAAGTGAGTTATGTGTCTCCTTTTGAGCTGTAGCTAATGCTGGAGTATGCTCAGCTTTAAATGTATGGCAGACAAGCTGGATGCAGACCCAGCACAATTTGAAGTGCACTCCTGTTTTACAAGACATACACCCTGCTGCTGCATGAGGCATGTTCTGTGACTGTCACAAAAAGAGCACTAATGGGGAAAATCACTGTCTGCAACACCTCTGGGCTGCTAGCACACAGTGAAAGAATTAAATGCTGCTAAGACCCAAAATAGATCGTACTGAACCTTTTTAGAGTGTCAGATGCAGCTCTGAGCACTGCAGTAAGCATCCCCCTGGCTCTGCTGTGGGTCTCCTCCACAGGCTGCCGCGGGATCTGTGCATCCCCATGGATCTCCATGGGCTGCAGGGGCACAGCTGCCTCCCCATGGACGGCTGCAGGGGCTGCAGGGGAATCACAGCTCTGGTACCTGGAGCACCTCCTGCCCCTCCTCTGCACCAAGCTGGGTGCCTGCAGAGCCATCCCTTTCACGTATTCTCACTCCCCTCTCCAGCTCCCATTGTGCATTGTTTGGCCTTTCTTTAACTCTCTTATCCCAGCTGCTGGACTCAGCCATGAGCCCAGTGGGACCATCTTGCAGTGGGCTGGCATTGGCTCTGTTGGATACAGGGAAGCTTCTGACAGCATTTCACACACACACCACCACACCCACATTTTTCTATATCTCCCCACTACCAAAACCCTGCCATGGACATTTAATACATTCTGTGAGAAGGTGGTGGGCTAGAGGTGGCCCCAAGCACTGAGTCCCCTCTTCCGCCCTGGCTCCAGCTGAGTGTCCCCCACACATCCTGCTCACTGTGGGTCACCTGCCTCCATAAACTCCATGTAAGCCTGTCTCCATAAACTAGGGTGGCTGCTTTGGAGGAGCTGCTCAAGTTTTTGTGACAAATGGTAGGTGAGATGTTTCCCAAATGCTTACTTCTTTCATGAAGTACCAAAACCTAACAGAAAAAAACATAAAATAAAAAGATGACTGAGTTAGGGAAGAAACAGTGACTGTGACTTCTCATTTACTGCTTCATTTTCAAAGACAGAAAATGAAGCAAACTGACAAATTACCTCACTACTTGGACTTTCTGTCCCACAGGGGTTAATGTTCTCATTGTTAATGAGCATCCTGCCTCTGTTAAACAAGTGATAGCCATCATTCTTTTCAGGTAATTTCAGAGATTAGTATAATGTAAATTTTGAGCAATTTGTTCTCAGCCTGCTTTGAAGGATTTTGAGGTGGTGGGGTTTTTTTTTTTTGGGTCTTTTTTTTTTGTGTTTTTTTGGTTTCTTTTTTGGTTTTTTTGGGTTTGTTTGTTTTTGGTTTTTTTTTTTTTTTTT
>LTAT01000001.1:45704366-45721604 GCA_003286495.1 Chlorodrepanis virens | reverse complement strand
CTGCGGGGCTGGGGCTCACGGGGCACAGGGCGGGCGACGCGTTCCGTGTGCGTGTGGCCGATGGCTGCGTGTCCGTGCAGCTGCGCGTCTCCTATCGGCTGTGGCTGATTTGGCACTCACGCCAAGCCGTCGCAGCAACAGCGCTTTTCCAGCGCCAGCCCCGCGTTCCCTGCACCGCCCATACCCCCGGGCTGGCTGCAGAGCGAGCAGCTCCCTCCTGGGCGGTGCTGTCCCACGCGGCTGCTCTGTTCCCACGCGGGAGTTTTAATCCCTGGAGCGCTGTGCTGAAGGGATGTACCGCCTGGGTTCAGCACCAGCCGAGGCAATGTCTGGAACACATGCTCTCTGAAAGAGCCCCAAACGGGACGGCTCCGCTGTACCTGAGCAGACCCAAAGGTGGCACCGAGTCTGCTCAGACCCCGTTCTAGATTTTCTCATCTCTCGCAGATGCCCTAGTGCCGGCTCGGGGAGGGGGCACCGCGCTGTGGAAGGGGGTAGGCGCAGGGAACGAGATGCGGCCTGGACCCAAGCACATGGAAGCACAGGGGCAGTGTAAATGCACGGAATAACCTTTTCCTGGCTGGGCTGGCGTCAAGGGAGTTCCAGAACTGTGAAGGGCAGCCCCAGAGACGCTTGGCCGAGCACAATAAGCCAACAGCTTTTTGATGAAGAGTTGAAGCTGCAAATGCTAAACCACTGCCGGCTAGAAATGATTTTTTAAAGACATTTTGAAATGTGGACTACTTCACATCAAAAACCTCTGCTTAACTCCATAAAAAGCAAGTGGTGACCAGTGGATTAGAAAGTAAACACCAGGGTTACTTTTAATGCCTGTTTGCTTATGAATGGACCTTGCCTCTTGTCACCCTTCTGGCAGCACAAGAGGGAGGGAAAGCACGGAGGCACTGCAGCTCGCAGCAGGACGTGGGGCTGCACAGCCACCCTGGGAGGCCACAGCCCCAGCCACCATGCAGGAAATTCCCACTCTCACATCTTTTCTGGTCACTTCAGGAAAAATCATCTCAAGCAGCTGGACTCTTCCCAATTATTTCTACTATTTGGTAACTCACTGACTCTGCTTGAGCATCTCTTCTCCTCCTTTAAAGATTTATTTCTCCTTTATTCTCCCAAGAAATAAGGATTTTTTTGTATACCCTATCTTTGTATACCATATTGTACATTGCAAGGGCAAAATATAGGCTGTAGGAAATCTCCTCCACACTCTAGCCTGGACCCCTAAAAAGGGCAAGCACTGTATCTCCCCTGCAGCTTTTTTGAACATGGCTTCAAAAAGCCAACTGGGATGTGAATTAGGTTTGAACATGGCTGTCTTAAATCCTCTGGAGCCGCATAGCCAAAAACAATGAACTTTCAAGATTTAGTTGTCTAAGAAGCCACAAACTTGCCTTTTTCACCAAGAGCCTGCAGTCCAGATAATGGGAACTTCTGACAGATCAAGATGTGGCGGTGTGGGAACGATGCAAGGCACACCCTTCTTCCCCCTTCAGACACCACACAAACACACCACAAAATGTCACTGGGTCTCTGGCTTGGGCCTGACTGCCATATAGGGCAGTAGAGGGAAGGGACAGTCTAGAGCCACAGACAAGTTCCCCCACGCTCCTGAAAAGGCAGAGTGATAGTTCCGGCCTGACTTTCTCAAAAACACAACCCAATCCAAGGACCTTTTTACCCACCAGCAACAGAAGACACTGCAACCCACCACTCCTTCACTGCTTGTGAAGATCTGTGCTAGCCCCAGACTTTGAGTATGCTTCTTAAGTTTAGTTTACAACATAAAGGAAACAGTCAGTTTTGATTTGTTCCTAATTTGTGAAAGGGAAGAGACAGAAGAAACACACTGACCCCATCTTTTAACAGAGAAAGAAAATGGTTTTAGAAAGCAAATTACCTGTAATCTTTATTTGAACAGGGAAGTAAACATGTATTCAACTAATTTTGATGCTATAATTGTGTGTTACTGCACAAGAATTCATACTGACACGTTAAAGTGCACCATTAATTGGTAAGTTCCATTTTTCATTTAAAAATACATTCAATAGTTAAAGAAGGAGGAAAGAAAAATCCACAAAACAAGAGGTGTCAGAAAGAGGTTAAAAATAAGATTTATTTGCAAATAATTTTGACAATAAACTAGTAACTCTGAGCTGTGCATTTTGGAGACCACAAGTCAGTTCCTTTGTGTTCTGAGATTTCCATTTGCATGCAGTATGGGATACCTCTAGAACTCAAAACGAACTTCGAAGTGTCCTTTTTTTGCCTTGCTGTGATGAGTGATTCATTCCACAGGCACACTGTAGGAGAGTCAAAGTCCTTGTAATGAGAAGCTGTCACAGGAAACACACAATGAAACCACCTTGGCTTAGAAAGAAAACTCACTTGGGAGCTGTTCCACATTTGTTTAACACAGTGTTAAGCACTTTAAGATTTCCACAAGAAGTACCTGGGGCTGTATGAAAAAAACCCCCAAATAACCCAATGGAAAAAAAAAACCAAACAAAAAAAACAAGAAGAGCCCAAAAAACTCAATAAATATCAACATCTATCTCTAAACCTCACAGGTATACTGAAACCTCATATTTCTTTCTGATATACAAATGCACAACACATCTGGTTATGACCCAAGTTCCCCCTCTTGGAAGCTGATGAGCTGTCTCATGTAAAAAAAACCCCAAAACCTCAAGATTTAATAGAAGTAACTGTATATAAATGAGCTCAGGACAAAGGCAATACAAGGTGAGATTTACCTTAATGTCTGACTGTGTGAGGTCAACCTCTCAGTCATGGTTAGTGTCACAGCAGCAGAAAAAGAAGACAGCAGCATCTTCAGAACATTTCTTCAATTTATGCCCACCCTTCTCCCTAACCTTCCTCTCTCCACCCTTCATAAAAGCCTGGAAATTTTAATTCTGAAGTCTTAATCTGAATCAGATTACATCAGAATTGTATTCTGAAACCCCACATGATTAAGTTTCGAGCAGACCACAATTAGAATACCTTGCATTGGAACAAAGTTGAAAAGTAACAGAAGGAAACAAGGAAACTAGGAGAGGAAATAAAAGAATCTAACCCACATATATTTTCAATACAGTTCTAGAAAATATTCATTCTTATAACAAAGAGGAACTTTTTTTCCTCTTTACGAAGCTCAAAATAATCCCAATATTTGACAATGGAAAAATATTTTTTCTCTCCTCCATACATATAATAATACAAGAAAATATGTCCAGATAGCATTGTTACGAGTTCAAACCATTAATGAACACACCAGATCACCCAAATGTAAACAAACATGGTTTGTTTATATCTATATAAATGCCCAAAAAAATCAAAAGTTAATAACTACTGGTGATAACCAGTTCACATAAGTATTTATGTAAAGTTGGAGATAATAGTAGTCTTAGAAGCATTATTCTAATTGAGCTACTTTAGAAAGACTAAACCAATATTCAACTGGAAGCACTTCATCATCAATGCAGTCAAATCTCACCACAAGGGCTTCCCTACACCTTCTGGGGAACCTAAGCCATTTTTATGAAACAAATAAACTTGGTCATTTTGCATCAACCATTACTGAAACAATCCAGCGAGCAAGGCCCAGAATCAAGCAATTTCTTCAAGCTGAACACCCTAGCTAATGTCAGACTGCCTCCTGCACAAGCTCAAAACTAAAAAGGAATAAAGATATCAGAACAAATCTGATGTTGACAAACATTGCCCTGTTCAATCCCAACTCAGCTATATTCAGAGAGTTCGTGATGGGTAAATTGTAATTCCACTGGGTATGTTCTCCCATTACACAGCTCCAAGGATTCATTCTTAGCCTGGTCTACTGCAGTATTTGTGGCATAGTCAAATGTAAATATTATTGAGGTTTACTGACATCTTATTTGGGCCAGGGTTAAGCTGCAGTTGCCAACATCCTGCATCAGCCTGTCCTGGTTTCACCTGGGAGAGAGCTGATTTTCTTCCCAGTAGCTAGTACAGTGCTGCTTTGGATGTACAATCAGAATAATGTTGATAGCACACAGGTGTTTTAATGTAAACACAGCTTAGCAACCGCTCAGTCAAGGCCTTTTCAGATTCTCACCTCACCTTGTGGGGGTGCACAAAGCCAGGACTGCTGACCCCAAGTGACCAATGAGAGGTCCCACAGTATATAGTGCCATGCTCAACATATCAACTGGGGCAAAAGCTGTCTGGGGGTCACTGCCCAGAAACTGGCTGGGCATCAGTCATCAGGTGGTTGGCAATCATGCTGTGCCTCACTAGTTTTATGTATTTTATTTGTCACCAGTAATGATGACAAATAAAATACATAAAACTTTCTGTTTCTGTCCCATTAAACTGTCTTTATCGCAACATATGGATGTTACCATTTTCCCTCCAAGTCTGTCCCCCCCATCCCATTTGGAAGGGGGGTGGGCAGCAGTGGGGTGCAAGTGAATGGCTGCGTGGCATTTAGCTGCCTGCTGGGTTAAACTGTAACACAGCTCCTAGAACTCATGGAGTTTTCACAAGACAACATTTGCCACATCTCATTAAGATTCCAAAGTCTTGAAAATTCCTATCCTGAAAATCTACTATTTGCTGAGGAAGTATCATATTCACTGAGAATTTTAACTAGTTCTGAGCATACCATCTTTAATGGCAACATTTCAAAAAGACCCCATGCAGTCCTACAAGTTCTTTTCTCTTACACATTCAGGTCTGACACCTAGAAATGCTCAGAGTTTGTTTTAGGAGAAGTCCTGTACAGGTGATCCAGTTTTTAAATGTCATTAAATGTTCTGGCAGAATAATGTTATATGAAATCTGTAATACACTTGCTAATGTTTATAATCCAATGATAACTTATAAGAAGTATTATTGCATTTTAAGCGTAAAAATATAAGAGGTTCTATAAAGAAAATTAAAATAGCATTAATCTAATATTGATAGTCATATAAAATAACTCACAATTATGTAAGTTTCCATATTTAATTACACATTTAAAAATAAGTTATAAAAATAATTAAGCTTCTTTAAAACCCCTAGGATATTTTCTTTTAGGAGTTTTTACTCATATCTACTGATTGTCTAGCATCAGCCACAACTTCTGGTACTCGAACAGTCATATCATTCATTGATTTCTTCAAGCAGATTTGGCAGCCTAAACGTGATCTGTGGGGAAACAGGACATTATTGTTAGTTCTAGCCCACCAGCAATCTAACGCATTTACCCCCCTACATCTCCAACACTCAGCCATCCCAAACAGACCATGAACTAGGAACAGCCCCTCTTGTGTAGGGCCTTAATCCAACACAGCGAACCACCTGCATCAGCACAAGGATCTGTGTGGAAATAGCCAGGATTTACAGCCAGAACAGAACTCAGCACACTGGAAAGTCCCACAACTGAGTACTTCCTGCTCACTGAGACAATGCAGGATATGGGTGACCCTTCCCTTTTCAGTGGGTCATTAACAGGTCAGTCCAGTGCAGGGAGTGATGCTTGATCTCCCCCAAGGGACATCTGGCACCTCTGAAGAAATAAAGGCAATGACTCTGAATGAAAGCCTCAGAAAAAACAAAGCCTAGCCCCTCCATCCAGAATTCAATGTATTCAATGTATAAAAAACTCAAGATTTGGTGTAAGCCAGAAAAGTAAGAGTGAAAAGACAAGAAACAGAGGAAGCAGAAGGATAAAACACTCAAGGCACTGCAGGAGATGTCGTCCTTCATTTCTATACCTATCATTCAGCACAAGAAAACCAAATGTTGCACATGAACAATTAAACCAGAAGATTTAATACCACAACAAAACTCTGCAGACATCACAAGCTGCTTTTATTGCTGGGATAACTTTAATTCAATGTCAATGTGTCAGCATTTAAGTATAGAATACTAAAGATATCAGCAAGGATGGGCAATGTTCCATAGCACCGGTCCCTGGCAAGACACTAACTAGCTGACAGCCTGTTTCAAGAATGTAGAGTTCCCACTCTTTTATCCACCTCTCCATATGCATTTATCTGCATTTGCCTTTTAACTCCAAATGTCATTTCCTGTTGCTCAAGAGCATAAAATCCTCTTGCATGTTTTCATAGGCAGGTAACATTACCACAGCAAAGTAAACAACCCTTACTCCTCACTGTGTTTTCCTAAGTCTTTCACAAGGATGCTCACACTAATTAAAACCTAGCACCAATCACTTTTACATCATGCTGTTGATCACATACTTTTACCTGGAATCTTAATACTTCTTATTAAAAGACTGGGGGGTGGCTAGGGGGGTTTAACCAATTACTTAGCCTTTACAGGGCCTTGATTCTTATGCTGTTGTGCCTCAAAATTTCATAAACAATTTCGAGACCTAAGTAAACTGCATGAAGTGCAAGATCTTTCTTCATCTCAGTGACTTATATGAATAATACAAGTAATTTTTAGTTTTTTAATTAGTAGGAGTAATACTACATCTATGGACACATTGGTTTGAAAGAAAGTCACAGAATATGCCAGCACACCCTCTGCAAAGGAACCTTCCAGTACACAGACAGCCCATAAAACCTCTAGAGATAATAGCCAAGTTTCTTTTGCACTGTTATCTTTTTCTATTTTATGTGCACCTTCTACATCACCCATTGGCTCAGCATATAGACAAAGTTCCCGTTGCTGATAGGTTAGAAACAAAAATATTTGCCTACTTTTTGCAAACTGTTTCTCATCTTATTTTTTGCTTTAGAATTCTTATTTTAACTTGCCAGGGTTTGCACTCCCCCATCTTACTACTTTCTACTGTTCCGCAGTTAATCGCAACAATTTCATTTTAACCTAATCAATCCTTCATTTTAAAAAACATGAACTTTCATGGCAGTTGCTAGCTGAAACTTTCCCAAATACAGAGTCACTGACAAGAATAAGCTGCTATGCCTATAACTATGACAGAACATAGAAGTACATCTCCATTACACAAATTTACATCGGCACAGGAGTCCAGATAACTGGCAGCAAATACCAGCCACTTAGAGCTCTGTCTTTCAGAAGAGCCATCCCCTCAAAGAAATGGAAGGTCCCTGGCCATAGGAGGAACGTGTGATGCTAGGAAAATCTAATAGAAGTACCAAATGCCTTCAGAGGGTGTAAAACTTCATTTCATATGAAGAACTTAGAGGAGAAATTAGAAACACTTAAAGAGCTCTGTTTTGCTACTGTTTTCCAATTCTTCGGTAAAATCTCCTTGGTTTAAAAAGGTAGCCAAAGAAAAAAGGTTTTTATTAGATCATATGCCTCCAGAGTATTCAGGAATTATTCTGGCTCTGAGCCTAAAAGTTACTCTTTATTATGGTAGGTGGCAGGCTTAATAGGCCTATGGCTTTTTCTCAAAACTGAAAACAGGTTTTTGTGAGACAGGAAAAATGATAAAAGAAGCTACAAGTTTCTCATAGCTTGACTCTTTGCCTTTCCAACCTCACATAAATGTTCAAATTTGGCAGAAGTGAAAAAGTGTCATGTAGAAATGAGGAGCATAGGATTCCTTTTACTGATATAAGAAGGCAGACAAGTTAATTCAGAGTACTTCTTTGCAGAGACACAAATGCTACACTATACAGACCAGGTATAAAGCCTCTGACATCATTGCAAAGATTTTCAAAAACTTCAACAAGCAGTTCTGTTGAAACATGAAGGAATGGGCTTACGAAACCTCAAAAGGCACAGCTGCCTACTGTTTGTGTGAGCATGTTCTGTGGTAAAGGCTACTTGTGCCCCAGCAAGTACAAGAGTCCACCAGGAATGGGTCTGTGATGAGGATTAACACCCTAACTACAAGATGTGTGGTGGTGGGGGTGATGGAGAACAGAGGCTTACTTTGGAGCACCACTAGTCTAATCCTAATGCCTATCACCAGTCAGAGCACACTTGAGGACCAGTTTCTCCCAAAGGGGAATCCAGTTTGCATGCACAAGGAGCACTGTGATATGAGTCAAGGCATAACAAGTATGTACACTGACACATCTCTACACAGTTTGTCCTAGAGAAGGCTTGGAGGAAGAATCTTAGCAAACCTTGGTACATAAATACCAGAGAGGCTGGAGAAGGTGGAGTCTCCATCCTTGGATATATTCAAAAGCTGTCTGGACATGGTGCTGGGCATCGAATCTAGGTGGTCCTGCTTGAACAGTGGGTTGGACTAGTTGACCTCAAGAGGTCCCCTCCAACCTCTAGCCTTCTGTGACTCTGAAAAGAAGATCTGACCAAAATCTAAAACACTGACATAAACACATTCATAAAATACATTAACTAGCTACAAACTAACAAGGGAAAGGAAACAGAAGGGAGGAGAAACAAGAATAAGAAAATCCACACACAGGACAGCAGTGGCAGAGCTTTTGTGGAAGGAACTGGGTTTCCAGTCATACTTTAGCACTAACATTTCTGCACCAGACCCCTCTGAAGACCAAGTACTGACACTTTTCAGTCACAAAACCAATACTGACATATTTTTAATACTAATTCAGACAAACATTTAAACTTGGCAGTCCCATTTGTGTAACAAAATCCATCTATTCATTAAAAGCTGATTAAGGTGCTCCAAGAATATTGGACTGCCCCATCTGCAAACCTTTCTTCCCATTCTTTGAAGAAGTAATGTAGGGAAGTGTTATGTTGCCTTACGTTTCTGTGAGGCCATAAGCCAGGTCCAGCATGTCCATCTCTTCATCAGTAATTGCATCTAGTTTCTCAAATATGTGGTCTTCAAATATTAAATGACAAGTTGAACAGGCCAGCGTTCCTTCACATGCACCTAAAGAAAAATAAATCAAGATAATAGAAAATCCAAGTTTCAAATTGCAGCTGAATTTCAGAAGAAGCCCTACGTGTGTTTGTTTCATACAAGAAATCTCAGTTGATTAGCAAAATTAATGTTATGTATATTCCCACATTCATATATCTGCTCTGCATTCAACTATTAATAGCCTTTCTACAGTTACTATGGCACTAAGATTTACTTAAATGCTAAGTAATTGGTTTAAAAATGCTATGTAATCACTTTAAAATACTTAACTAATTTCCTTCCCATTATTTAAAGAAAGAATAGCATTCTACTATAAGAATGCAAAAGCAGACAATGCTGTCAATCAACACTACTTCATTTATTTCCAATGCTGATCCTTCTTATCTCTCTCTTTCCCAAGGTTTTGAGAAGATTTTCTCTAGAAGTTCAACAGCAGACACCTGCTACACAAAAACAATTCCTTAGAAGTACAGGGAGGAGGGATTTTATACTTATTTCTTCTCACTCAACAGAACACTAATTGACAACAACAAAGGTAGTCAGGCTAGAGAGAGATGGCCTACATGGATTATGAGGTGTTCCAGAACAAGTCAAGGACCTTACAAGCTGCTAGGGAAGAGCAGCACAAGCACCAACTCCACCTACCTGCTACTGCAATTAGGTCACCACAGCACAGTACAAGCTTGAACTACAACAACTTTGTCTCTGTCACTGTACTGGTCTGTGTCTTGGGCTGGCATCAAGTCTCCACAGTATTGAAAAAGAAATATGCAACTTCAAGAAGAGTGGGACAGCTAAATACTGCGGAGATTACAAACCTCAGGCTCTGATTTAAATTGATAGAAGAGAATCAGATAACACATTAGCCAATCTTCACTTATTTACTTATTTCTAGGGAGAGCAGGACAAAAACTACTGTGACAACATCACCTTTGTAATCATGGAAATAGAAGAAGCAAGGTTGTATGTATAACCACTGCTATGAAAAGAAACAGTGGAACTCATCATTAGACCATGAGAACCCCATAACAAGCATCATACTGCTACAGAACCAAAAGCGTGTATTCAAAGTGAGCACAATACTGTAATACAATATTTGATTTTTAAATTATATCATGTCTTCAAATACACATGAAAGAGCAGAGCTTAATTCAAGTGTCAAACATAAAATTTGTCCTATCAGCAGCTTAAGGATCATTTATGTTGGGGAAGCGAGGGAAGGGGTGAGGGGGTTAGGAAAGAACACTGACCAGTCTCTTTGAACAGTGGAAGGTCTTTCCACAACCATAAAACTGGCAATAACAAATTGAGTGCAGCTGAATCATTCAACAGATCTGTAAGCTTTTATATAAAGATATATCTATTATTGTTAACGCACATGGGATGCCCTCTAGTGAAAGAAGTAAATAAGCAGGATTTACATTTTACTTTTCCTTCATTACTTTGTTCTTAAGCACAGAACGTACATTTTTACTACATTATTTCTCTGCCCTAGTACAATGTTTCATTAGCAAGCAGTTAATTGAATGGGACTAGCACACATTATAATTAAAGGCTGTAACAGTATTCCAAATTCTCAATTTGGCTTCCTTTTAGTGACAGCATTGGTTTTTCCCACTTTACCACAATGCTCTAAAACAGCTGATATTGACAAGAGAACGTTTACTGTAGAATACAAGCAGACCAGCCAAAAGCCTAAATGAGTAACAAGTGATACATAAAGTTAGTTGCATTACAAATTTTTGAGTTTTTCTTTCCCAGACATACACAACTCCAGACATAAAAAAAGTCTCAGATATTAAGTATAAGACTAAATCTTATCAAAGATTTTATTACTAGCAGTAAAACTTATTTGCACTTAACTAAAACACACATCAAATTTCAAACGGTGCCACAATTCTCTGCTGCCTTTTTTTTCCCCACCAATTGCTTCACATTACATATTCAGTTCTGAAAATTGTACTACCACTTTCTGCTTTAGTTCTATTAATTTTTCAACTCATGTTCATACAAATACCTTCCCAAGGTATTTAATTGCAACTACCTAATACCTTTGAGCAATGTGATCTAGTGGCTTGAGCAACAAGGGCTGGTGGAAGATGCCCATGGCAGGGGGTTTGGAACCAAACGATCTTCAAGGTCCCTTCCAGCTCAAACCACCCTATGAGTCTAACTATGGAAAGTGCAAAAGTTTGACGAAAGAGAGAAGTTGTAACTTCCTCCTGTTTTGATTTTAAACAGAACTCATACCAAGTTAGAATTTCACAAGGTCTCCTTTACCCCAGTTCTTTAATAAGAATTAAACTCCTTGCTCTTCCCTGCTAACTGACATGGATTTGCTGTTTCTTTCACTTTGCACTCCTCGGCTACAGATATGGTGCTACAAAAAGCCTGATAATAAATTGAGACAGTCTGGCACTACAGAAGTAAGGGGACGCTGTGAGAAATACACCAGCTCTGTGTTGCCCCTAGAACAGAACCTTTGAGCTCAGAAGAGGTCTGCAGGTGGCATGTTTCAGACTCCACTTTGAGAGCACTCTGGGCATATTCCGCTCTTTAGTACTCAAGCCAAGATCACTCCAAGTATTTTTTAAAAGCTGAACCAAAATATTCTATGCACCTGCAGGAGGAAAAAAAGGGGAGAAAACCCAAGTGAAGCATAGCTAGGTTTTATATATAAAATATTTATTTACAGTTCGACTCAATGATCTGGAAGATATTTTGCAATCTAAATGATACTATAAATATTTATGCATAAAGAGAAACATAATTTCTCTTTATGCATAAATAAATAGACACTGAATAAAATATGCACTAATCTACTTACCAAAACCATCTATGTCTAGATTATTGTCAACCACGACATCCAGCAGTGAATCCCCAGGTTTTCCCTTGGCTGTTAGTTTGTCACCATCACGGTTTATGAAATGAACAGTTATTTTATCTTCTGAGCTGAAAAATAAAATTATATAATACAATTAAAGAATGCTAGAATTTTTTAGCACTTTAGCATTGATTGACTACTACTAAAAAATAGTTGATACTACTACTATCAACTCCAAGAAAAGAAAAATCTAAGTTATTGGCTTTTAAACGCTTAAACACATACAGGCTTTTACTGTTGTACATTGAACAAAGACCATGAAAAATAAGAAAAAAAACCAAACCTTGGTGTTTGTTTTGTCACTACAAGCTATATGGGATCCAGATGTTGCCTTTCACCAAAGACAGACACTTTATTTTAGGCACAATATTTGTATTTTTAACAAATAAATAAATTTTAAATCATTTTAAAAGCTTATTTTAAATGTTTCTCTAACCATTTTTCTGTGAACTCTTGCTTTGGGTTTATGAATTTTCATGTTGTTCTCATAATTATAATTTAAGATAAATTCTAAATTTTCCCATTTCTGCTTAGAGTTTTAGATATTTTGCTTTATTAATTCCAAAATTAATTTCTTCTCTCTTCCCACAAATGGAAATAGTCCAATAATATTCTGCTGGTTTTAGGCACAGATTCTCTGAGGAGTTCATCCTGTAAATATTAATTCTAGTGAAGTACAAGGTTTTAACACTGGTTTCAAGAGAAGAAGGTTTTGTATTTTTTTGCCTTTTATTAAATAAACAATTGTCCGGAAAGAAAAAATTCAGTCTGCTCAAAAATGCAGTCTGCTCAAAAATGTCTTAAGATTAGAGCTTTTAACATTAAAAATTTGATTTTTTTGCATTCCATATTATTTTATTTCACACACAAATTAAAGGAAAGCTTTAAATATACTAATAACAAACAGTATGTTCAATTTTAAACAGATTATTTTCTTTCCTACAGTAAGTAAGCAAAACAAAAACTTGTTGGATGTTCAGTGAAGAAATCTACCAAGAGATGACAAATAAAAATAGAACAACTAAAAAGCTAATTCAAAAATTCATGTTTCCATGTAAAATGCATGTTTAAGAGCCACATGTTTCATATTACCCAAACTCTTCTTAACTGTGGAGCTTGAGCGATTTATGTTATAAGACAAGTCAAAAATCAAGTCACCCTCAGGAAAATATTAAAGAAAAAATTTGAAAGTGGCCATGCTGAAAAATCAGTGAACAAATTATTTTTGTAACTGGCTGTAAAAGAATGTGGTTTTAGCAATCTGAGTCGTGGCTTGTTATGAAACAACAACAAATGTTTGTTGCTATAGACTTCATACACTTCCCACAACTCTTAAGTTCCACTGGCACCAGTGTGCTCCGTGATTATTTATTATGATGTCATGTTCAATTCTTCTCCTATCATCCCACAGTCCACTCTCTAGAAGGCAGCCACAAGCCACTATTAACTATAAATTAATTTTAAAACTATAATTAGATAATGAAAGGTTGACCTTGCTAACCTGCAGAACACCATTGAAGCACGTACTATAAAAAAATTCAGAAATTTTAAAGACATATCTTTACAAAATATGATTTATGTTGCACAGTCATCTGTGATATCCAAGGACTACCAGCAAACCATTCTGTTGGGGTTTAAGAAAGCACTCTGCTTTTCATTTTGTTCCTCGGCTATGTTAACACCTCCCACAGCAGAACCAAGGAAACAAGCACCCACTTAGATAAACTAGTACAACATTCACCACCTCCTCTGGGAGTTTAAGACAGACAGGTTTAGACTGCATCTGGAAAGGTACAGACTCACATTCTGAGAGCCTAAGCTAACGTCTGACAGTGTAACTCTTAAACTGCCTCTAAAAGCCCTTCCAGAGCTCAAAGTACAATCTCCTTTGCTGAAATATTTCTGTCAACATGACAAAAACAATGCTGACAGGACACACAATGCAATATGCACTTGCATTTCTGGGTATGCTCTGGTATAGACATGGCAAGTACTAAATATTTATTCCAATATCCTAAACATATGCTTTATTATAGGATTAGGCACTCACAAGTATCATGGACCAAACAGTAAGATGTTTGGGTATCCATTAGATCCCTGAAACTTTTGTAAATAACAACTGAACTCCCTCCCAGTTTTCAAAACACATTTGAAACTGTCTTCATCTGTGGTTACATTTGAATCTGATAAAACACCACAGAGCCGGTGGAGGAACAGTCCCGCCCTCGCTCCTTTGTTCCTCATCTCTCCAGTGCTCACACTGTCCTGCAGTAACCTCTGTTCGGGAATGCACTGGCTGAAAGCCAAGGTCAATAACCCCACAGATGTCAGAACCAGCAGAGTCAGATCTGACCCTCGGATGAAATTTACACCAGTTCAGAATGGCTGTACTATTGAAACTTTATGCTGCAATGACACAATCTGGGTTTCAGGATCAGATTAAACCAATCTCTTTACAGTATAAAAATGCAGGTTTGGGTGATCTCACTCCAAATCACCCTGCCATCATCCTCACACCAGTATTATCACAAGTCAACTCCTTTTGCTGATGTGGATGAAAATCAACCACAAAAACAAAGTAGACTCAACTGGACCAGAGAGCCAAATTGACAAAAGTGCCACTGCCACAACAAAAACAAGGAAGCAGCAGTGGGATCCCCTTGTCAAGAGGGGCAATTGGATATTTGCTTCAACCAGGGACCTGCACTGTGGCTGTGTGAGCCTCGTGGCATGGCATGCAGCAAGGGGACAGACAGAAGTATCACCACCAGGTCACTGACTTGGTAAAAACTGACACAGTCCTTAATCTTTTCACAGGACCTAATCCACCCTGATTTATAACTGAAATTAAAACTTATTTGTGTAAAGTTAGATACAGCCTTCTTAAGTCTTTCAGTAGATCTGGTTTTTTGCTATTGCCACCTTCTATCCCTCTTCACTTAGCCAAACGTTCAAAACATCTCTGGTGCTTTACTTGGTGAAAATACTTTCAGAAGGGTGTGTATGCAATAATCAGACTAGTCAGACATTCAAAACACACACTGAGCCAATCTTCTCAATGGCTGGGGGATACCATTAAAAATATAAAAATTTCACCCACATGAAACAATATTTAGGCTTTATAAATTTCAAATAACATGAGGTTGTCCACTCAGACACTGTCTGCACCAAGAAAAACAACTATCCAAACACCCACATGCTGCGAACCAGTCACAGGCAATCCACATGAAACGTGAGCCAGGTCCATGCAAGTATGAATAGCCTCAGGATTATCAGGAAAAACACAATTTATTTTGTGTTAGCCACATGAAGCATAAATATCCCAATCCATGCTCAGATAAATGCTTTTCACCAGATGTAAAATACAATTAATTTTGTTACATGGTTGCCACAGTCCTATCAACATTTTCTATCAGGCTTTACAAGGATACCCTAAATTAGGCATACTACAAAGGCATAGAGGAGCACCAGAGAGCTGTAAATGCTGTTTGTTGTTCCTCTCATGCAAATAACAGTAAATACTGCAAAAGTCTTGAGAACTACTTCTTCTCCCTTAAAAAAATTAGCCTTTTGAATCTTCAGCTATTAATTCCAAGTTAAGAATCACATTCCTGCAAAAAAACCATAACTTTAATCTGGTATTGCACTTGGTAAAACCAGCTCTGTTATTCTCAGATCTTTTAATCAACAGCAAATCCAACAGCCCTAATTGCCTGAGGAGTTCCACTAATTAAACTATTATACAGGCCTCAATCAACAGAAGTTGTAAATCTGAACTAACCTTCAAAGCATGCAATTATTATGCTGTGCACCAAAAACATTGCACAGATAACCAGACAGGTATAAAAGAATTCTGAAATAACTACTGTTCACCATGAAATTAAAAGAAAGGATAAGGGATAAAAAAGGAGCAAGAGAAAGGAGGAAATGGAAATGAAAACAATGCCTGATGCTCCACTGAAACCTTTGGAAGCCTCTGCTCACAGGAACCTCCCCAGGTAATGTTTTGTATAGTGATGTCTTCATCCTCTAGACACAAATTTCCACACACAAACAATGATGCATGTTTTTTACTGAAATAACACTGGTGGATTACATAAAGGTCAGAAACTGGGCCTCAAATATGATGCCCAGAGAAAGTAACTTATGCATAAATGGAGAAAACAATAATCTACAAGAACTTTCTTTTTCTCCCAACTCACTCAGCAAGGTTATGACACTGAGTATATAAACAACATTGGAAACACTTGTTTGCACAAGCTTTTTTGCTGGTGTACTTGCAAAATTAATGTAAATAAAGTCCATTCAGTATTCAGCCTGTTTGCGAAAGACATGAGGGGATTACAGGTCTTACATTACTATTAGGTAAGGAAATGCCTTCCCTTTATAAGATTGTTTTTTCAAATATTTTAATACCTTTTAAAAAGCCTTGTCAACTCATCACATCTTTAATTTTTGTAATTAAAAACTGCAAATTAGGGACCTCAAAATCAACTGATCACCAGCAGGATCCCTCAGAGAAGAGATCTGACTAGCAACTTACTCATCTCATATGGTAGTCCTAGGCTAGAAAAGTTAAGTGTCTCTCTCTCTCTCTCATTAAAAGTATCTGCTAGAACAAAGGCAAAGATCACCTACAAGAGAGTTCAAAAGCAACCTATTGAGACAGCTTTGATGTCGAGGGCACTTAATCTTCTGGAAACAGGCCAGGCTACGCCCCTGATGTTGGGCTGCTGATTGTGAGTCCTGTTCCAAGTCTAGGAAACTTCTCTGGCAACCAAGTAGAACAGGTTTTAAAACCTCTGCTTTTTAAATACTGAAAGTCAGCTGTAGACCTGGCAGACCTTTGAATATACAAACAAGCCAGAGGGCAGTGCATAAACAATCTGTGACTACCTGTAATAAGCACCAAAACTACAGCTGTGGACTGTGTAATATTACATGCCCACAGATGTAATGCATTCTGAAATACCTACTCATACATACTGGTGAGGAGAGGAGGAACTCTGCACATTTAGATCGGACCACAGAATCAATTAGGTCGGAAAAGACCTCTGAGATCATCAAGTCCAAGCTATTACCAGACATGACCATGTCACCTAAATCATGGCACTGTCACATACCATAAGGAGGATGCAAAAGTGCTCTTCAGCACAGAAAAACTATACTAAAGGCAAAAGACACTTAAAGTATTAGGATCTCTTCTACCACAAGCCCAGCCAGACTTCTACGGGAAAAAAAATAAGAGACCCTAACAAAACCAAACAACAGAAAAAAAGAAAAATGAGTGCAACTTTAGTAAGGTCATAACCTCTCAGAAAACCACTCTAAGCACCAGGAATGCTGGTTTGGTGCTCCATAACGTTACAAGCCGTGCCAACGTGGTTCCAGGTCACACCGACCCTGAGCCTCACTCGCGCCGGGGGCCGGTGCGGGGCCTCGCCCGAGCAAACCCGCGCGCCGGCACAGCCCTACGGGGCACAGCTCGGTGGAAGGGCCCCCTAAAGCGCTTCCGTGCCACCGCCAAGCAGCCGGTGAGGGGCGGAGGGGCCGGGAC
>LTAT01000001.1:45685403-45704356 GCA_003286495.1 Chlorodrepanis virens | reverse complement strand
GCAAAGTGCGCGGCAGCGCGCGGAGGGGTGGGACCGACGCGAGGCCCACCCCCCCGGTGCCCTCAGGTGCCCTCGTGCTGTCCCTCACTGCCCCCGCCCCAGATCCAAGCGCGGCTCTCCCCTTCCCGGGGAGTCATGGAGCTCAACGCGTGCTGACCCTCTGCCCGGCTGGGTCCACGAGGGGTTTCTTGTCACAGCAAGGACTCGGCGCGGACACGAGGTGGAGTCACCCAAAGGGCCGTCGCTACTTCCCAAATGCTCCTTTGGGAGGCCTGGCCCGTGGGGGAATGGACTCCAGCTCCAGGCTGGCCAAGTGGTCGATGCTACCTGGAACTCCCTTGAAACAGCTTATAATAAAGTGGTACTCCCTGGGAAATGGAGCTGGCAGCTGGGGAGTCTGAGCCACCTCTGTTGTCCAGGCAGGACCATGGAGAAATTCCCAGTTCGTCATTATGTTTCTTATTACAGAGGATCCAACTTCTAAAACACGGGCATCAGCAAATGTCCATTTGCAGCAGTGCTGCTGTCAGAGGGTCTAGCAGGGGGTGGACATTCACGGATGCATGGCTCAAGTACCAATATGTGCCGCAGGAGATTTTGAAACTTCCTGAGCAATCACAAACTGCACATGCAGGCATAACTTGTCTCTGGTAGTTTTGATCAGATGGTTCTGTAGATACCCTTCATTCTACCACACCCTGAGTGAATAAGGAAGAAATACAGCAATTGCTTTGAAATAGTTCTTTCAAATGGGAATGGAAATGAATGGGGAAAAGGAGGAGGGAATGATACCTCTGATACACTTCAGGTTGCAAAGATTATTCTTGATGTCATATAATTTTGTTACATCAAAATAAGATTGAAGAGGGAGATAATATACTGTATAACTTGAACTTCTGTATTTTCTTTAAGGAGAATAGTAGGTCCTGCTGGAATTTTCAAGAGCCTCCAAACTGTCTGTCCATAAACCAAGTGATCCATAAACCATACTGATCTCATTTTCATTGGGTTTCACTCTTTTGTACCACAAGAGAATGTGGCTGTGAATAATGCAGTTTATTTCAATGTTGTCACCATAGCATGGGGTTATATATGCATAATCTTTAGGCAGTATACAGCTAAAGATGAACAGTTGCAGCTGAACCCCTAATATTGTAAAGCCAAAAGAGCACGTCACATAATCTAGTTTGACTTCAACCAGACAGCTCATCGTAAATTAATGGTTAATGCAGGAAATAAGCCTGAAAGAGACCCTCTCTGCATTCTAATGTAAACCTTTGCTGTCACATTCAACTCAAGCAACTAAATAAAGAAGTATTTATCCATTTCTTAAAGTTTTCTTTCTCATATTAATGGCACTAAAAAACAGTCCCAAATTTTCATTCCTTGCCAGTGGAGGAAGCCTAATTATTTATCAATTTTCAAATAATTTATTAATTTAATTCTGAGTAAAGAAATATTTATGTCCATTTTCCTCAGCCAGGGCTGCTCAGGAATTAAAACACTTTCTGTTCTTTGTGATATTCACGTCATCATTTGTTGTACCTCCTCCAGCCCTTTTTTTTAGCCACTGTTGTTACTAGTCTCCTTCCATAATTCAGGAAACTCTCACTGTTCTCCTGGTTATCCCACTGAGCCATTTGTGCATATGTTAGTTTGAGTTCCCCGTTGTTAAACACGGGTGACTAGTCAGTACATTCACTTCAGGTCTCATAGGGCATCCCTAATAGATAATGAGTCTGAGTGTCCCTAATAGTATTACCCTGATACATCCTAGGATTGTGTTTGATCTTTTTTTTTTTTTCATGTACAAATTAAATTAGTACCCTCAAATCAGTGAGCTTTAAATCAGCATGATTAGTTAATAATCCAGATGTCCTTTGCTGCTTCTCATTAATGAAGCCATCGTTAACAGCAAGAGCCCTTGGCTTGCTCAAACTGAACAGAGTAAGGTCTTTGAACTTTGCTTTGGTCTACTTTCATGTGGGTTTTCACTCATGTTCCATTTTAACAAAAAAGGCCAATTCCATGAACCTGCTTCCCCAGTGCTGGGCATGTTCCACAGCTCTGTTCTAGCCCTCTGACTGCCGTGGCCCTGAGCACGTTACCCCTTTGCAGAAGTTTGGTTGCCAGAGTCCAAGGTCAGTTCCTTCACTGATAAGAGCAGCTGTGAAAAAAGCCTACAGCAGGGCCTGTGTGTCCCTCGAGAGCCACTTTTAACCTGTGGCTTTGTGCCAGCCCTCACCTGTGCCACAGGGCAGCTGTGCGGCAGCTCTGTTCACACCAGCTCGCATCTCCACGACTCTGGCCCCCATCCAGACTTGCTGACTTGGCATCCTGGCTTCAGACCTGCCTTGCCACTGCAGCCCTGCTGGGTGACCATATGGGCTGTGTCTGACTCTGACCGCTGCCTCTTGACCTAATCTTGGGTTGCTGCTCTACATCCTGGCTCCTTGTTGATGAAGTAACTGCTTTCACCTGCCTTGGTATTGTGCTTGATTGCTGGCACAACTTCTGTTGCAAAGCAGCCAAATCTTGCTGCTCCCTGACATCCACCACCCTTAAACACAGAGCCTTTCTAATTTCCTCATAATTTCTATATAATGTACATATATAATTTTTGGTGGGCAAGCTTGAAGAAAATGGTGGAGCAATTTAGGTCAGGACTTTTCAATGAAATAAGAGTAGCAGAGTGAAATAAAAGAGGAAAATTACAAAATCATGTGTACCTATTGTCTCTCTGATTCTCAGTTGTGCGCAAGTTTCTGTTCCTTGTCTCTGTGGGATATTCATTCTAATGGCAAACACTTTGAAGAGGCACTTCATCATTTCTTGTAGGGTTTTTTTTTGTATAGGTTCTTGCACATTGAGGAACTTTTTTATTTGTAATTATATCCTTCAAGCCTTCACTATTTTTAAGATTGTATTTATAGGAGGCCAACAAACCACTAGATGGCAAACAGTTTCAGCAAGAGAATTAACACATGGGTATTGATACAACCTTCTGTCCTCAGCTTCATCATTCCTTTTCTTGTCCAGCTTTGTGAGTTGGATCTGGGAAATCCGGGTTGAAGCTGACATGGTCCTTCTTCTCCCTGCCTGTCCCTCTCTTTTGCTGTGGCAGGATTCATGAGTCAGGTATGTGGTGGATTCATACATGTGATTTTTGCAGCAACTAACAAGAAAAAAAAACCAAAAAAAAAAAACAGAAAGGAAAAAGAATAAAGCAAGCAGTTTCCCGGCATTTCACTTCCATGAACCAGCCTGGAGACCCACTGAACAAAACATATCCTGGGAGAAGAGCAGTCCCAGCTTGGGTTGTTTTATGCTGCTAAGCAAAGGTACCACATATTCTTTTTTTTTTTAACATAGAATTCCAAGATTCAGGATGATACAAACATTACATATGTGTATCCTTGTCAGAAGATAATTTGCATAAATTACTACAGAGTGTCTCTCTGAGTCCTGTTTTTCTACCTAAGAGAAACATGGCATGAATGCATATTTACAAAATAGAAATCCAACTCTTTTTTTTGAGATTTTGAAAATAAAAAATAATCCACCAAGTAATCAGACTTCTATTTACCGTTAGCTTTTCTGGTCGCTATCAAGTCCTCTGTGAACATGTGTTTTAACCAGGATTTTCTTGGAAGTAAAATTGTGTCAAATTATCCCTTTCAGTTAAAACATTCAGGAAGATCCAGAGAAAGGAAAGAATCCATCCAGCCACAAACCCATGGAGTTTCCATCTGTAGCTGAGTGAGTGGGACACAGGCTCTGTTACCCTCATCCCAGGAGCACAGGACTTAAGAGCAGTGAGGTCTGAAGTAACCATGCTTGAGAAAAGGCAGGAATGTGAAGGAGAGGTCATCAACCACTGAAAGATTAATGGACAGGCAAAATGCTTAAGGGGTGGTTGTTTTTATTTTGAGAATTATTGTGGCCTGTGAGCCTTTCTGTAAAGGGCAGGTAATCCAAGGACCACAAAAGTGTCCGTAGCTGCCAAGTGATTCTGTAGCTAAAGGGAGATCTGGGAATTTTGGCATTTTATTGGTGAGGATCTGGTAACTGTGATGCAGGAGGAAGGGAGTGTGTTCTGTCTGCAATTGCTTTATCTTTGCTGGTTTCTCTATAGCACCTGAAATACAGCTGGAAACAGATAGAAATGTTTGGAGTTTTGTCATTCAAAGAGGTGGCACTCCAGGAATAAGCCAGAGAGCCTGCTGTTTGTTATCCACTCAGAGGGGAAAGCCAAGGAGGTGTGTCTGTCTTATGACAGGAAGGTGAATTACTGCCAAGAAATTCTGCTAAACTGTAAATAATCCCTTGCTTCAAAGCCATGGTTCTGTCATACATAATAGACTGTGAAATCTGTGTGAGAATTTGCATCTCTGATTTTAAAATTAGTTGCCTAAAAGTCTTGATACTCCTTAATAGAAAGATGTGTGAGTTTTTTCCATAGAAAAACTTTCCGTACTCTTTTGAATTTCTGAAATTCTTCAACTTCATGTTATGCATAACATTTCATAGCAACAGTTCCTTCCTATGATAAGCTGAAAGAATACATGAAATTTTCAAAACAAACCAGAATTTGTCAGCACTGAGCTAGAGCCACATTTCCATTATGATTATTTGTCTCCATCAACAGGGGACCTTGAAGTGTGTTCAAAATCCATACAATGTCGTGGAAGGGAAAACCACTGTGAAATACAAGAGCCACCACGTCCAGCTCATGTCTGAAATCCTTCACCTGCATGTTGGTAGATGGGAAGGTATTCTGGGGAAACCAAAGCTTGCTTCGTTCTTAGTTTCTTTCTCAGGTGGCAACTTTTACAGTAGGTGCAGACAAAATATGGGGCTTGAGGGACCTTTGGTCTAACATAAAACAGACTATTCTTTTGGTCTAATGCTTTCCTAATTTTCATATGTATAATAACACCCTGAAGTTGAACTTGTTCTTACTGGAGGACAGGACATGGGGACCAAAATCCGTGACAATTTCCCTAGTAAATTTGGGGCGGACCAATCTTTTTCACTAAAACCAGTGTGTCATAAATCTTGATCAGGACAGTAATTAGTCTCTAATAAAATAAAAAAGCATTTCCAGCTGCATATGTTTGGTGTTGGCAATGAATTACAGTCTGATATGCACTTCTCTTGTCTGCTGCTACCCACTTTTCTTCTCTGGGTAATGCAGTTATGAATTCTCAGTAACACATTTCCACTCTCTTCCCAGAAGTCCATACAGTTGTTTTCTCAGAGCATGTGTAATGAAGTGTTAGTAAAATCTCTCCATCAAGCAAGGACATCAATTGCTCTAGATGCTGTAAGTCCTGCTGTGCTGTTGGTAGCAAGCGAATCAGTGATGTGTAAGGTCCTACATGCTGATCTTTCCTACCTTTGGAAAATACCTCTTCATATAAACCTCTATGAAGGAATTAATTTCCTCCTAGTGGCAGTCTGTTGGTTTGGAATGCTCAATTACACATGAGAAAGGCTTTAGTATAAGATTCTTAGAGAAAGAGAGCTGCTCAAAGGTGGTGAGTGCACTGAGGCAGGGGGTTGTGTGTCCACCAGGAGGCACAGCGAGCTCGGGCTCCTTCTCGTTCTCAGTCCTGGACATACAGCACCTACCAGCAGTGCAGAAGAGCAAAAGTGTTCATCAGATTTTTACAGACGGAGGTAGAAAATGTGGAGAGCTGGCGAGAGGCTGAATGAAATTCATAGATGTAAAAATTTTGTCTGGTCAAAGTCTATAATTTCAAATAAACTTTGTTGCTGTTCACAGTCATTGGAAGTCATAAGCAATATGACAAAAATAAAAATACTAATCAGTGTGTAAAGCAATACTGCGGCTGAGCTTCTTTAAGTATACACCAGCAGTTGTGTGAGAGGCCAAATTAGATACTTCCACATACCTAATGTACATGTGGAGAAGGACAGGGTTAGAATTATTGAATCATAATTCTATGATTCAATAATCCGGAGTTAGAAGAGACCCATAAGATCATTGATCCTGGCCCTTCACAGGACTGCCCCAAGAATCACACTCCATGTCATGCTGCAAACATTTATGGATGTGAATGGTCATATCTGTTACATCATAACAATATAAAAGAGGTTGCAAAACCAGCTGGAAATTTACCAGTAAGTACTTGCACATTTGGGACTTCATGGGAAAACAGGCTGTAATAAGCTTATCAGATATGCTCCTCCTCTGGCAGTGTAACTGGAGTTACAAACAAAAATCCTTCTCTCTGATCCTAGAAGCACATATAGCACATCAGGAATATGATCAGTAGTGTTTTCAAAGTTGCTAAATTTTGTGATTTTTAAAGTACTGTAGTAAAAATATTTTATGTAATTTCAAAATCTGGTCATTAGCTAGGAATTGAAAATCTAAACCCAAGCCAGGAAGTTCTCTTCCCAGGCTTGAAGAGAGACCTGAATATAAGAATGTGGAAAAGAAATAAAGAGAACCCCAAACTATTATTAAGTCTTCGTGAATCTTGGTTTTATAATGCCAGCGTCATGACTTTCTGGGAAGAAACTTATTGAATGCCTTGGTTTGACAATTCTGTGCTTGGCTAGCTTGGGCTTGACCCAAGTCCCCTTTTTTCTTGGCAGCACTTAAAACAGTTAAGATGTAGGCTATGCCCCTTTGTAATCCAAGATTGCTGTGTGCAGTCAAGAACTTTAAGCATGGGAAATGAATAAAATGATCCAAAGCCATGGGGCCCGGCTGGTGGTGTGGGCCAGCAGGACTGGGATGAGAAGCCAAGGGCCACTCTGCTTCCATGGGACCAGCTTCTATGTGGAATTAGTCCTGCTGACACACTCTGGCTGATGTAGAAATTCTGTTTGACTTTTAAATTGTGCTAGTTTAGCTGGCACTAGTCCAGCTGCTGGAAACTCAGTTGCATAGAGAGAACTCTGCTGATATTTCCAGTTCTTCAGCATTCACACGAGCTGCTGCTGCACTCCAAAGAGACGCAGTGTGCAGCCATCTCCTGCAGCAGGTCACGTCCTGCCGGAACAGTGCTGCAGCAGCGCCAGGCACTTTCGTGACCGTTCAGCAATCTCAGCAGTAAAGCAGCAATAAAACAATGCTTCCAATGTACTCCACTGGCTTTGCCTGTTGGCTCTTATTTCAAGGCAGAGCGCTGTGCTGTTGTATACACAGCATGCAGTAGGTTTCTCCCGCACCGCTCTGAGGGTTCCTAGCCAAAGTGCGGGCACAAGGCTGGAGTTAGCAACCCATAGCTGTGGTACTGCTGTGGTTCCACACTGCTGAGGGAGCGCCCTACCCTGTCACTCTTTTATACACTTCTGTTCTCTACCTGGGAACAAGGCTAACAGAGCCACGCAGCTCTCAAGCCTTAAACCAGGCCAAATTCTGTGATTTAAACAGGCACGGCTGTGGAGTTAGCAGGGTCCTGCTGTGCTGCACCAGCTCACAGCTAGGCTTACAGTCCTGCTGCGGAGGCCTGTGCAAACACAAGTAAATGGATGTGTAGCTCCAGCTTTTATGCCCACTGGAATTAATCATGATACTTTTTTTAGTAACCTTAAAAGCAAATGCCTGTCAAAGTTTCCCTGTAGCATCTTGGTCTCACTGAGTTGCTTGCAGTTGTGATTTCAGGACGGGTGTTTTTTGCACTGATCAGCTTTTATCTGTAGACTGCTGTCTTGCTAAGGTGGGAGAAACATGCGGTCATATAATGTAAAAGCAAATGCTTTTCCAGAAATTACTGTTTGTTTATTGAGGGAGGGTAGGAGCGTGTGGGCTGTTTCCTGGGGTCCTGTTGTTGCACTCATTGCAATGCTTGTGTCTCTACCATTTTCTAGCTGGGACATCCAATTAATTGGACTGAATTTGTTTCATTTTGTATCTACCTATTCTAGGTTAATAGTTTAGAGATGTGAAAGATGGAAGTTCCTGACACTGTGAACATATGACCACTTGCATTCAAAAGACTTACTGCATGCAGGCTGTTATACAACAGCTACAGGAAAAATACTTTTGTTTTTACATCTGTTTTATTACAAACACTCAAATTTTACCGAAGCTAAAAAACTTCAATTCAAACACAAGGCCCCAGAGTTCCCTGCTTTTATTTGAGAGTATCATATTTTAGTGTGAGTAAACAGAAGTTAGCAGTTAGAACAGCAGTCACTCTCCAGCACCACTCTGGAGCCCAACCTGCATCAAGATGCGCCTGTCCTTCATGGAGATGTCAGCCCACATGACACCTGCAGAAATGCTCACAGGCAGCCCATGGGCATCCTGCCTCTCTGCTGAGGCAGAGTGGTGGCCAAGGCTGAACTGTACTTACTGAGAACCAGCCTCTGAGGTTCTCTGAGGTTCTCTCTCATGCTGCATGACTGGGTATATTTCTTCTACAGGACGAGTGTGGAGCATCCCTCAAAAGGCAGCTGAGATACAGCCCCCCAGAAAAACACGAAACCAGAATTACCCACGTCTTTCCCTGCAGGATCAATATCTTAAGTTTATCTGCCTCTGCTTCACAAGGAAAAAAATCTAGGGAAAATCCTGTGTTCTTTTCCCAGACTTTTGCTGTAGCTCTGATATCATGTGTAAAGAAATACAAGAGTCACAGCTATATTTAGGATAAACAGTATCTTTTAGTTAGTCTTTCCTCGACTTGCTGAATTATCTTTTTTTACCCCACAGATTTCTTTCTGGCTTTGCCTATTTTGTAGGAAAAATATCAGTCCAGTGGTTTAGATTTCAGTAAATATGGAAAAATTTAGATCACGAGTTCTGCAAACCAAAATGCATATGAGCAGTTCTTTGACTAAAATGATCAGTACTGCTAATGAGATTCATACTCTTTTGAGACTAACTTTACTCTGTGTTTTATCTTACTGCAATAGAACGTAGTGAGCTTTTAAGTAATAGATAACATTCGTTATTACACAAATATTTTTGTAACTGATATATCTGAATATATTAAGATGCAGATGAGCACATTGAGTATCTTAAACTGATGAACAAAATCATTAGCAATTAAAAATCTCTTCCAGGGATTTTGAAAATGTGATGCAAAGCAAATAGCATGTCATTATACTAACATCTTGAAGGAGGCCTGAACCTTCTGTAAAGCATTGCTCTGAAGGCTTTAGTTTTGATGAAGAAATTTCAGCAGCCGTTCAGCAGAACTGAAGAAGTGGGCAGAGAATGTGCCTACATGTGCATGTGACAGTACTGCTGCAGGTTTTACTCACAATATCTGGATTGAAAGCCCTTATGCATACTTCAGGCATATCTTGATTTTGCTTGTAAAACCACCTCAACAATACAGCCATCCTTGCTATATTTTGCAGGATGTGGTGTTTCAGTTTTATCATACAACTACTAATGAAAAAGACACGTAAGCAAAAATGTTGGGCTCTGCTCAGCTACCATAGGCAGTAGTATTGTGACCATGCTGCTAATTGAAAGATAAGCAGGTTACAGTGAGAGCTGGACTCTCTTCTTCCTTACAGTTGTAAAGCAAAACTACCGCCATCAGATTTTGGATATGTGGGAGAATGAATATCAAAATGAGCCTTTGCAAATACAGTGAACTATAAAGAATCTTGGGTGGAACCACAACAAATCCTTCCAAAGGGAATGTTAGCACTTTCAAGGATCTTAATAGTTGGCTATTGCAGTTTAACTTAAAAGTTTAAATTTCTTAGAAGGGCTATAAACAGAAATCCACCTCACCATTTTCATGGTCTGTTGCATTTGTGAACAAGGTTTTCCAAGCCCAAATAGTTGTATAGTGACATCTGAAATGGATCTCTGCATAAATGAATTTCCCAAAAGCCTAAGTAGCCTTAAAGAACTGACTTCCTACGGTAATGAAGGATTTTTCTGAACAGTTCTGTAACATGTATTTCTTACATTCCCCTAAAGGGTACATGCTCCTGAAGGGAGCTAAAAAAATGACCTTTCAGAAAAAGAGAGTTTGGAGCAATTACTTGCTCTTCAGCAGTCTCTTTGAAATTTTGCTTTACAGAATTAAACCTCAGAGATTCCTTCCTCTGCTTTTCCTTGAGGCATGTATAGTTTGATCACTGACATGCTCTCTCTGTGGGCTAAACCTAGTTTTATTTCTAAGGAAATGTTAAGCTCACTGAAGCATATAACTTGCCATACTGCATTATGTTCATTTAACCCAGCTGTGTATCTGTAACTGTTGTCGATTCCCGGTGCTTTTGAGAAGATGCAAAACTGAAGCAAACTCAAACATATTTTCGACAGAATTGGGGTGATGGAGACTTCATCCTAACTATTAACTTGTTTAAACTTTGTGTTTCAAGCTGCTTTTTTCTTTTAGTCCCTCTTATGTAAATAACAAGAATATCCAAAAATACACTGATCCGGGACAAGAGAATGTTGTCCTCCCTCTTAGACTCCTGCTGTGTGTTTTGACTTTAATAACATCCTGGAGCAGCAAGTTTCATGGTCTATTTTGTTGTTTGATGAAAAGACAGCACTCAGAGTTGTCAGCTATGCAGCCTGCCTCCTCTTGTACTACAAGATTGAGAAAATGAAAGCTCTCAAACCACATTCTCTATGCTATTTTTGTGTTTGCAATCCATTTGCTAGACCTTGAAGAAGAATCTGTAAGGGAATATTTACTAAAAAGTGACCTTAAAATACTGTATTTCCTATTCACAAACAGCTTAATAAAACAGAACTTAAAAGGAGGAAAGTAAAGGAAGGGAAATGGGATAGCAATTACACTTTCCCTAAAAGACAGTAGTCACAACTTAGAGTGGTCCCCTGATTTCTTAGGGCAGGTGACAGCTACTTACCCCCTTAGGTAATACTTTGTTCATTGGCACTAAAGCTCAAGTCCAGAGTATTGACCACCAGCCTCAATCCAGGCTGTTGTGTGTTGAAGCAACACCATGTAATTTGGGTTGGTTGATCCTCTGCTGTCCTTTACTACTCACCATCCTGATGGCTGTTGCTTTCTGTTAGTCACTTGTTAGTGATTTTGTGCTTTTTCATAGGAGATAACACATAAAGACACAAATAATCCTTCTTGCTCCAGGAAGACTGTTTTTTGCAGTCTTCTCTTCTAGGAGATGCTGCAACCCCAGACTTAAAGAGAGGTCTTAGAGTCAGATGACTGCTAGCCCTGAGCACATTTACACTGAGTTAGTTTGCCCAGGCTTTTCACACATTACTGCAATTACATCACAATTCCAAATTTATACCATGCTTTCTCGCAGTGTCTGAATTGTTAACAGAAATACAACAAAGCATATCCTTCCAAAAGAAGGTTTCAAGCCTGCTCCTTTCTGCTCAGCTCCTATTGTATCCATAGGATGCAAATGGAGCACTCACTCCCTCTTGATTTTCCATTCCTCTACAGTGCTCAAAGAAGGGCTGGCTTTGTTTTTTCAAGGGTTTTTTTGTTTGTTTTGTTCTCTCCTAAGCCTCATATTTGAATCTCTTCTTATTTATTTAATTTCTTGGGCAAAATGTTCTAATTCAGTCACAGGCCTTTTTTCCAACAGACCTTTTTTTTGCCAACTCTGCATCCAAATGTCTCCTAATTCTATAGCCTTCTGGACTGCAACAACCAGAGCTGTACAGATTTCAGCTGAGATTGTATCTTTAGCTCATATATGAATCTTAAACATTTTCTTGATCATAAGCAAGTACTGAACTATCTACATTGATAGCTCTGTCTTTTTCTGGAAACAATATTTTTAACATATAATGTGCACAATTAGTTTTTTATCTTCTCTACCTTGTGAAAGCTTAACTTGACACTGTGCTCCCTCTACACAAACACTGAAGAAATTTCCCCATTTTTGTGTGGCTTGACAACAGAAATTTGCTGGCACCACTGAAGCAACAAAGGAAAAAAATCTCAACTGTACTTAAATCATAAGAACTTATGTAAAGGAACAAGAAAGAGCAGATCTTCAAGGTACTAAACCTTTATTTTCTTTCAGAGCCTCAATTGTTTTGACTGGCTCCATGTAGAAGAAACTCCATATAGAAGATGGTGAGCAATCAGCAGGACAACCAGAGTAACCCTCCTCTTGATCTCTTAAGTGGGTGCAAGAAACATATTTCATTTTAAAAGAAACAAAAAGTGAACAAACCAGACATCTTTGCAGGAGGAACACTCCATCTCATCTAATTAAACTCAAAAGATGAACAGCTGGGCTACAGAGATGCATGCACCAGACAGAGGTTCATCCTATTCCCAGAATTCAAGTTCAGGATGTAAGAAAATTTTGAATTTTCAGATGGAAAAGGCTGTAACCAAACAATTTAGGCTGCAAGTAGCATCTAATGCCAAATATCACATTTAATAATGTGTTATCTAGTCTAATCTGAACATTAGTTCAGGATATAGGAAAAAAACCCTGTTCATTATTTCACAAGGTAAATAGCTGGGATTGGTATTTCTTCTGCCTTCACAGGTGATCTCAGTTTTATAACTTTTTACTTTCAGCCTAGCTTTCATCGTCAAAGTAGGCTTCTCTGCAAGTTTACTTGATAACTTTAAAGCCTGTTAGCCAAATACAACCAAATGCAACAAAGGTAGGAGCCCTGAAAAAAAAATATCTTAGAAATTTTATGTAAATATCCATCAGGAAAGAAGAAAAAGACAACTGAGATGTTGCCAGCTGGGATTGACTGAGCCATCTAGTAACTTGTTGGCCCAGAGGGAATCCATACCAGGCAGAGCTCTCAAGTTTGCCTCAGCCACAGAACAGAATCAGAGCTACTCCAAGTCAGTCAGTCCCAGGGCTCTGTTTCCAAGCACACACAACCTAAGTCAACTTAGTTTCATGCAGAAACTTCCCTATTTTGTAATTTCAACTTCAGCAGCATCTGCAGTATCAACTCTGCCCTTATGTATGATCCTTTCAATCTCTGTTCACCAGGTAACAGAAAACCATTAGCAGAATTCTTAAGGGGACTAATTTCTTGTTTCTCTTTAATCATATGTCATGCTTTTGGTACTTGTCATATTGTAGCCCACCTGGTTCTTCAACTGCCTTTGAGGTATCCTTAAGGGTAGTCAAAGACTACATCTTTTAATATTTATTTCCTAAGGCAAATAAATACTCTAAAATCTTTCAGACCTTCTTCATACACAGTGAAATGAAAAATAAGCATCCTTTAAAAATATACTGGGAGACACAGCACATTGAAGATCATAGCACCCTAGCATTATCTTACCTTTCTCCTTTGCCTGCCTTGTTTCTCTTTGATGAACTTCAGTGAAGAGTGATTTGATCTGATAAGTTTTGATTGCAACATAGCTGCTGCAAAAGCATGTGCCCTCTTAAGGCTACATTACCTTCATGCCTCCAAATTGCATCTTTGTAGGTGTGCTGATGATAAAGCTTTGTGGTGTTCTGGTTCAGCAAACGAAGTGCCTTGGTACATTCCTCGCTTTTTATGCTTGTGAGGTGGAAAAAATTAATCTGGGGGGATATCTGCTTCAGCAATAGAGCTGTAGCTGGTTTTCATGACATATCTTTTGCTAATATCAGCTCAGCCTTCTTGTTCCTAAATTCCCTCAGAAGTTTAGAATGTCTGTGGAGTCAAAACCTTGTACTCAGTACTGGCAGATTAACTCTGAAATAAGCCAGTGATTTCAGTGGAGGCATAGAACATTTAAAATAAGAGAGGAATTGTATTCAGTCTTGCTACCTCTTTACATAATGTTAATGCTAAGACGTTTTGGGGGTTTTTGCTATTTTTTAAAGCAGTTTCATGATTAAGGTTTAGCTGAAAACAACTTTGGCAAAAATGGGTTAAGGAGACTGTTGTGGAACATTCCCTTTAAAGAGGCAATGGAGTGTTTCCTCCAGGCATTTTTGCATCTTTTGTGATGCCACTGGAATGCCATCAAAAATGTCCCATATCCGGAAAACACAAACCTATTTCAATTTTCACTCTTCCCCCTCCCTCCCCCCTCAATACATATAAGTATTCCAAAAAAAAATTGCATACTTAAGAGAGGCTGGATTTGTGAAAAAAAATATGCAATTCTATTTTGAGGTTTTGACATTTATATTTTTGTAAAACTGGGCGATGACAAAATGTTGAGAATATATTTTGCCTGAAAAAGTTGCAACATTCCTTATATGATTTTGCTTATTTCTACTTGTTAATAAAGAAGCAGGTAAATGCAGTAAAATTAGAAGTGACTAGGACCTAAAAATAGTCCAGTGATGGATTCCTAGTAAAAATCTCTACTTTTTATTATGATTTTATTTATTCACAAAGTTTATGGCTGTCTCTCAGAACAGTGTACATCCATCTTAGAAGAAACAAACAAAAAACCCACAAAACACAAACCCAATAATAATACAACCCTTGAAAGCATTTGCTTTGGCTCTAACAGGCATATACATTTTTCAAGTTTTCAAACACTTGCATCCAATTTCCTGGTAATCATATTAATTTTTTGGGTTTTTTTGCCTGCAGAAATAAAGTCTTCAAAAAAAGTTGTCTGGGTTGATGCCTTTAAATGCTTAGTACCTTACATACTATTTTATTTTGCTTTAACATTATTTTGCTGAAGTGAATATGGTTATCAATGACTTTGATTTCCAGTGCTATGGACATGACACAGGTACTGCCACAATCTATCTAAATAAACACCACCACTAAAAAAACAGTGCTGTCACTGCAGAACAACTTGTACTTGTCATAATAATTATAACTATGAATGAGATAAAAATATTAAGTGGACACAAGCAGGAACTGAGCTAAGTGTCAGCTGTTAGATGACAACCTTAAGTATCAGTGAAGGCATGTTTGGGTGACATGACAAAAGAAATCAGACAGCTTGCCCCAACCTTAACTGCAAGCAGCTTTATTTGTTAACCTGTCTCTTGTGCAATTACTGAGTTGCAAAAAAAAAAAAAAAAAAAAAAAAAAACCAAAAAAAACAAAACAAAAAACCCCCATAACATTATAAAGGTGATTGAAATAGTAGATGGAATGTAAGTGCTGCTTAATACACACTTCATGTACAAAAGTTAAAGGAGTAAATTATTACCAAGTGATATGAATACTGATTCACTTCAAATGAATTGCTGAGATCCATATTTGGCACTTAAATAAACACAGTCTTCTACAAGTGATTCTGCTACTCCCTGTGTATTAAGATTTGACTCTGTTATAGGTGGACACCATTATCTTTGCTGTAGTACCAGAGACTAAATACCAGGGAAAAGCCAAAAATCTGTTAGTGAAAGTCACTGCATGTGACAGACCATCAGTGATAAAGCCTTTGGGCTTCTTACTTACCCAAGTCTAAGGGAGCACAGTCAGCAAAAGAAACAATGTTCTTAAATCTTACACTGGTGGGAATTGATTGGGCTGCTGGACCAAGGGTTCCAAACAATCCTTTGGATTTTCAATGGGAAAGGTGTGTGCTGGCCAGCCAGGCATCACAGTCAATATTAGAGGCTGTCTCTTCAGCAGGGTGATCAAATCAATGGGTGAAAGACAGAGCCGGCTGCCAACTCTGCAGCTCAGCGGTAGATTACCCTGCCCGCTGTTGTTCAGGTGTTATGTCCAGGCTTGGGCTTTCAGGTGCTGATCTATCCTTTCTGTTCACTGTGTGTCTCTGAAGAGGGAGCATCACCCTTCCATATAGCTTTTTGCACACTAGGTCTGTCCTCCCTCATTCCACACTTGTGCAGGGGATTATCCTGGACGTGGACTCCTGGACTTCCTCACTGGAGCTGAGGATTCTGGAGGTGCTGCCCAGGTGCAGGATCTTGGCCCTGGAGGACGCCTAAATAAGCTTCACACACCCATGGTATTTCAGAGAGGTAAAACCCAAATTCCCCAGGATCATACCATATTTCGCCTTTTGAACTTGATCAAAGCTAAGACTGTACATACACATGCAACAAAGGTGACTTGGAATTCTCAGTGTTGCTAGTGGAACACTTTCATTTTTATTGGAATCTGGTTTGTTAATACCATGCATGAAAAATTATTTTTGGAATTAGATACATTCTGTTTTAAATAGACAAATTTAACAAGAGACATAAAAACTATTAGTTTAGACATTTATTATAATTTCACCAAATATTTGAAGTATCTGTGAACTGGATTCATCTGATGACCACAGAATACTTTGAATTCTGTTTGTTTCTAGCAAAGACTTTGAAGGGCATTCTAACATACTTTTTGGAAACATAATTACTATTAATGTCCATTAAGGCAAGGTATCCTTTTATTGTTATACAAAAACTAACAAAAGAAAAAGCAATTTGGTTTTAGACCATGCAATTAGTAAGAGTAAAGTTACCCTGCAATAATTTTAGACAATGTCAGGTCTGCTTCTGTAAACATATTAATAGCTGAGTATGTGTGTTGAGTCATATGTATAATTATTCCCAGAATGGCTGCCTTCCAGGCGTGGAGGCTGAGTCCACGTATAACTCTTAACGTTAGGGGCATGGTATGGGCAGCACTACACTTCTATCCAGGCTGCTGGCATAAATCATAATTGAATTAGGTAAGGTCAAGCTGTTTTGCATACTGTTTGAAAATAAAAAAAAAATCAGAAATTTCTCATGGTGTTTTTTTTTTTTTAGTTTTTCTTTACAAAATGCCTTGTCTAGTAAATGCCCCTCGAACTGTACATTTGGCTTTAATAAAAGTAGATTCTAACGCACAACTGGGTATTCACTGACTGATGCTTTATGCTTTTGCAGGTGCACTGAAGAAGAGAAACCTTGGCCCAAAAACCATTACTTTCTAAAAGGATTCTAGGATTGATTTCTCAGATCAGGCAATAGAAATTTAAAATCTGTTTTTTAATGAAGAGCTGGGTTTTGGCATTACTGTTGAAAGACAAACTTTTATGTCTTGCACTTAGGGCATTCTTATCATTAGTTTTATCTTCATAACCTACCTCTTAAAGAACTGTGTAATTTAAGTTGATAGGGGTATCTGAAAGCTCCCTTTATTGCCTGTAGTTCTTTCTGTAGTTTCAGTTTCATGGCTACAAAGAATATGATCTCTTAACTACACTTCTGTTTTTACTGCCCCGTTTTATCAGACAAACTGCAATTTTACACCTTGTTAAGGAAGCAAGGTGAGAAGAAAACCACATTATACTGTTGACAAGGAAGATAAGACTATTATTTACCTTGACATTCCTGAGCAATAATATTCTTCATGTAAAAGGATAAGAGATAAAGCATATCCTGCAGTGATAATGCACAAACTGAAAGGAACTGTCTTCCACATGCTATCAACACCAGTAATGAAACTGAGCCCTAGTGCAATAATCCTATATTTGAGCCAGTTCAGAATGGACTATTTGAAAAGAAAGCAAGCCTTTAATTCGGTCAACTAAAGTAAACACATTTTATCTGTGCACTGCAGTGAATCATAGCCAATTTATTTAAGCAGCTGAATGAAACAGGGTTTGTTTTTCTGCATTTTGTTTGTTTGTTTCATTTCCCTTGCTCTGACCTGCAGGTAAAGGCCATCTGAAGGGGGAACAGCACAATGCATACTAATAGTGGCTGATCTGTGAAACTGTGTATCTGCAGACACTGCAAGATGCCTTAGAAGTTTAATGTACTGCAAAACACTGTTTCAGACGAGGATGTTCTTCGCAATGAAGAACAACAGTGACAAGAAGGAATTAGCCACTGTCACTTCTTCCTTGGAGCAAAATGGCGCAGACAAAGCTGGAAGTGAAATTTTAGCCCATGTGAGGAAATTAAACATACCATTAATAGACTGAGATGTTCAGATTCTGTAATGATGACTTAAGATAAATGCCTGTTTGAAATATACGACAAAATGCATAAAAATGTCACAAATTAAACTAAATGTCTCCCCAAAAAAGTAGTTATGCTCAAGTTTCTATCAATATCTAATTTTATAATAGTTTGTATTATGTGGTCATTCACCTTATCAGAATGTTCTTTAAATTTTGACAAAAGAATTTTAAAATATTTAGTCAGTGAGGCTCCCACAAATTCTCTGGGGGATTATTCCCTGTTTGCCAGGCTGCTTTCCTCCTCTTCCCCTTCTCCCCATCTCAACTTCACCACAGAATGTTCTTTTTATTCTTTTTGAATCAGCTTTTAATTGAAAATTCCTCATAGTTCTTCCCCCAACCTCTCTTTATCAGACAGCCAGAGGGTGAGGTGTATTAATAGCAGCTGCATGACTCAGAGTTGGTAGCTCGAGTGGATCCCTTTGCACTGAGCTTTGCTGTTTGGCCTCCCTGCTTGGGTTGCCACTGAGCTCCGGGAGCACCTTCACTTCCTTGCAAACAAAAATAAACTGAGAAAGCACAGTGGGGGCTGGGGTTGTCTCAACCTCTCCGTCCTTCAGAAGGATTCTCCTCACTGCTATTTTATTCTTCTTTCCCGTTGCGACTGTATAAAAAAAAAAAAAAAGAAAAATATCAAAAAAGGTGTGATCCCATCCACAAGCGCTACTGTTTCACACGACTGAATGATGAAAAAAGAGAGAACGCCCATCCATCGCTGCGATGATACGGAGGAGAGGATGAGGGTCAGTGCTCTCCACTCAGACTGCATTCCACGCTCTTTCCCTGAATGCATCCCTGTTCTCATGAGCCATCACAGCTCGACCCTTCCCAGCCCTGGCTCACCGCTCACCCCGCTCCTGCCCGCCGCACCGCGGGGCGGGTGGCATCCCCAGCTCCCAGCCACCCTATCTGGCGAGACACCCGGCCTCCCACCGCGCCCCGGAGCACACGCCTGCCAAAAAGGCGGCACTATGCCTGGCGGGGCTTTGGGCAGATAAAAAAAAACCCAAACCATGCCGCCGACTCGCCCTCCCTGGCTGAAGCCTTTTTTGAGATTGTCCTTTCCCGCCCGCCCGCGCTAACGGGAGAGCTGCTTCTCCTCATCCCCTCCTCACTCAAGCGAGCAGGGGGTGC
>LTAT01000001.1:45662563-45685393 GCA_003286495.1 Chlorodrepanis virens | reverse complement strand
GCTCTGTCGGGGGGGCCCGGGAGCGCGCCCCCGGCGTGCCCGCGCAGCCTCCGCTGCATTATTCATGTCCCCGAGCGGCGCGGCTCGGGAGGTTACACCGTAGTAGACATGTGGCAGTCGGGTCGGGCCAGCTGAGTGCGGCGGTGTGGGAGAATAATAAGGAATTACTTCATAAACAAGTGCTGTGGAGCATCTGTTGCTGTCTATTGTTTTCCACAAATGCGCGTTTTTAAGAGTCCTTAAGTACTGACCGACGTAATGGGCGCAGCGGCCCTGAATGAGCCTTTGTGCATTGTTTTTTTGAATGGATTAATGTTTTGTACAAGTCGTGGGCATTTGTAATTAACCTTGTCGCTTAAAGTTTAGCGCAGATAAGGGGTTTTAGTTTCAACTTTGTGGAATTCGCTTGTCTTTTGTCAGTTTCTTAATCTGAACGCGAAAAAAAAAAATCTCTTTGTACTCCATGCCAGCACAACTAATCACTTTGGTTGTAAGGTGCTGTTAAGCTGTCTTTTCCAGTCTGTGTAACACCCTAGACAAGTATTTCGTGTTCCTCTTTCTAGTACAGGCTTTTAAAAAGATTCAGTTTTTCAAACTGAGTTACGGGAGTGGCATTTTCTGAGTTTTAAGTAGTTCAGTCTCTGTGGCTGATTCGTGTTAGGCTTCAGATGTATCCCTATATGTCGCTCTGGTTTGTTTCCATCGGAGATGCCTGTCGCCGTGTCTGTGCCACGGGAGCGTTTTTGGGGATGCGTGTGCCTGCGCAGCGCCTCGCGCATGGAGAAAATTGTGGAGATGCGGTTGTTGCTGTCAGCTCTGGGTGCGTTGGCACAGCGCTGCTGGGCAACGTGTGCTCCCGGGGAAGATGTGGAGTTGGTGTACAGTAACATTATGGCTACTGCCGTGAAGTTGATTTTTAATCATTAAAGATGGCACAAGTTGATTTTTAATCATTAAAGATGGCACAAGTAGCAACTGTTTGTTGGATTATAAGACTTACCTCTATTGATCTATTGATTTAGCATGAAGGACTGTGAGAAAAATAAACTGCAAGTCAGTGCAATGTTCCCAGATAAGCAGCCTCCCCGCAAATGGCAATTGCAAGGCAGTGGCGTATTTCCAAGCTTTGTACTCAAGTGACACAGTTGTTCTACTAGCTTGGGAAAGTGGAGAGCAAAAGCGAAACATCTTTAGAAAATGCATGAACAAATGACTTGGTGTGACATGTCTGGAGCTGTCCAGAGAGTTTTTGTTGAGCGCTGACTCAAAGAAAAGGGGTGAAAATGTGTGTAGAGATGACAAAAAGAGTTCTGCTCTGACCGTTTCTGCCATTGCAGGGCTATGGTAATAGTACTGCCAGAAAAAGGTTGTTTCGAAGAAAATTGGGTAAAGCTGTAAAGAGAGTGAGGATTTAGATCCACCTACGAGCTGCAAAACCAGGAGGGTAAGACATGTAGATATTATGACGTGAAAAAGCAGTTCCTGGCAGAGTTCCTTTAGCCTTTGCCAGGGTAGGTGAACAGCCTTTCTTCTTCGGCAGCCTCGCTCCACTTTTTGAGAAGGGCTGCCTCTGTTGCCGGAGGTGAAGAGGAAAGTTGTTGTAGGCTTGACGTCTTTCTGTTGGATGTTAAATACATCAAAGCTGTCCTGTTGCTTTGTATTGCGTTAGAAGTCTGTGGGAGTAGAGGAAAGGGAGGAATTTCAAGTTTGTAAATGTAAACAAAGCTTTATACAAACTTCTGGAGAAAGAACTGATTGTGGAATGATACTGATCCATTAAAGCTGCACCCAGTGTATCCTGCATGCTCAGCAAGTTTACTCCAGAGCTGAAAGAGCCTAGGTGAACTCTTTCAACACCAAAAACACTGCATTTGTTGGCTAGCTATACCAATAGGCTAATACTTAGCTGTACTTTGAATATAAAAAATATTTTTTTCCTTTCTGCTTTAGATATTTATTAATCACTCTGTGAAGTGAAACCTTCAAGTCATGTAGTACAAAGAATGTACAAAAAATATGACATTGGCCCAAAAAAGCAGTTAGTCTTTACACTAGAACATTGCAGTTTAAGAGCTCTAGCTAGTTCATATGGAGAATGGTGAGCGGCTAGTTCACAGGTTTCCTTTATTTTATGGAACTAGTTGTAAGAGACTTAACAGCATCATTCAGAAAATACAATACTTGACTTTGAGACTAGATATACCCAAAATTCTGAGTACATGTCCTATTTCTTTGCTAACTGTATGTTTAGAGTGGATTATTGCACTTGGAAGCAGCAATACTTCTATCAGTTTATATTAATGATTTCCATTTTTGGTGGTGCATCCAATGGTAAGATTGGCCATTCCATCATTGTAGGACTCTTCAGAATCTTTGAATAATTTCCCGTAGTGCATTTGAGGATACTTGAACTTAAGGTTACTAAACTCAATAAATAATAAGTGTGTGTAAATCGTGTAGCTTGTCTTAAACATACCAGTTTATTAACTGGCAAAACTTCAAGTAGTGCACAAATATTCTTTGACTGGTATGAAATTACTTTTAATTGAATACTGTGTTGGCAACTGCCAGGTTTTCATTTTACTTCTGAAGTCCTCAGGAAGTCCAGTTTAGAAGAAATACTTAACTCTTCAAAATGTGTTTTCTTGTAGATACATTGAATAAATAAGTTGTACTAGTTCTATTGCCGTTATTTTTGAGACTCAGCAAGCCTATTTTGGGTGTTTCAGGGAAGGGAGGTTGGGGGAAATAGTGGTTTTAAGAAGGGAAAGATATAGTACAGAAAAAAAAAGCATGTAAAACTCTGCATGTGGTGTCTAGCGCTGGTCAAATCTCAATTTTTGCATATTAGGTGTACAATTCAGAGTTAGGTTTTTGGTTGGGGTTTTTTTCTTCTTCTTCTTTTTTTTTTTTTTTTTTTTTTGTGAGATAAATGGTTTGTTTTAGTTCCCGCCCTGGTTTGCTTTTATTGCAGACAACTGTGTAGGCGGTCGCTCTGTCTGTCTGAAAAAGATGTATGCAGAAGTAAAGTCTGTGGCAAATGAACTTCTTTATTGGATTGTGGCAAGTGTGTTATTAGGTTGCTGTTAGTGTGAAAGATGATTGCCCTGCAGACATTCACAGGCTGCTTTGGAGTAGAAAGACATTTTTGTAGAAATCTGAGACCAGTTAGTCAAGTCCAATGGCCTGTGAGTTGCCTATTGCTTCCCCTGCAAAGATTTAAAACTTTAAGGTACCACAAAAAATAGAAAGGGATAAGACTTTGAAAAGAAAAAGTATATTAATTTTAAATAAGCTTCTCTTAAAAAATGAGTGAATTATATTTCTGTAAAGCTCTGTGGTCCCTGACATCTATTTGTATTTAGGGAAACAGGCGGTAAACCTCTTGCTCAAGCTTAGGAGGGATGCTGCTGGAGGCACTGCTTCTGAGAGAAGGCCCTAAGCTATCAGATAGGGATCCTGCTTTTGAGTGTTGCTTCTCTACCAGCCAAGCATCCTGCTCAGGCTTTCTGCCTGCTATCCCATCCTCACCTGACCTCAGACCCATGGCTGTGTGTATGAATGTTTCTTTTGAAAACAGCTGCTGCATTAATTATTTGACAGAATTTTGGCATCAGGCATTTTATGCACCATCATTTTCTGAAGAAAGCTTTCATTGTCATCTTTCAACAATTGCTTTATTTGTTGCTTTCTGTGGCATGACTTGAAACTTGGATTATACTGATTTAAAAATCTCAACTGCCTTGTAGTGAAACGAATTGAAATGACAGCTTTTCATTTCAAGAGAGTTCTTGACGTTCTGGATGACTTTTTTATCTGTTTGTGCTGCGGAGCCTGCTGATACTTTTGTTGTTTTGGTTCAGAGTCCAGATTGCTGCATACGCTTCTGAATGTCCTGAGTGTTGTAGCAGTAGGAAGTCGGCAAAGTCACAGCCCTGTTAATCCTGACTTGGAAGAGGTACCTTTAGGATTTTAAATGCTGAAATGATGAGCCTTTATGCCTTGTAGGTCACAAGCTGGTTTCAGAATGCAGGAATCAAAAGGAGTATCATTCCCACTCCCAGCTGACTGGGGTATTTTTTGCTGTTTTTGTTTGTTTGTTTGTTTGTTTTTTACTATTTGCAATGCCATTTCCCATGAGTGTTAAAATTAAAGTAAGTGTAAGTAATTAGTTGCTTCAAAGTTAAGAATTTGGCTTCTGCTAAACATAAATTTATCTGAACTGGCATTAGTAGTAAAAGTGAACTGCCACTCCAGTAATAACAGTGGAAATACACAATATTTTGCCTGGCTTCAATTTTTGGTTTCTTTTGGCCCAGAGTTTCTCTCATGTTTCTTTTGTTTTTAATGTTAGCTGGTGCCAATGATTGGGAAAAGATAGGGTGATTTTTGGTTTTTATTCAGTGCTTATTTGATGTCAATGTTTGTAGTTTTAAGATCTGTGAACTTCTTGATTTGTATATAAATATAATAGTTACAATGCATTTATGTGAATGTGCTGTTTCAAAATTGCACAATATTTTGAATATGAAAGCATATTCAGGCTGACACAGGCTATTTTTTGTATTATATGTAGTGAGACTGACAGAGGTTGGTTTTTTGTATTATATATAAAATGAAAACAATGGAAATAAGTTCAGCATAGTTTTCTAATTTTTTAAAAGAAATTATAGGGTTTTTTTACATTTGTAAAAGATACTGCCGGCAGACACTTCAACAAAAAATACATGGGATGCTGTTTGTTTTGCATAGATTTTATTTGTTTTCTGTTGCTCTTATACTGTTATAGTTTCTCAGGCCCATGAGATCTGTGGGACTAACAGTGAGACTTGATTTTTCTTGAGTTTTACTTGAGAGGATTCTTGCTTTTTGCTGATAACTTTGTTCTCTTGCGTGCAAAAACATGTCTCCCAATTGTGGTTTGATGACATAGGATTGACCTGTAAAACTCTGTAGTCGCATTTCTGATTTTAAAAGTTACCTTAAGGTTTAAACTAAGTTTTCAAATAAACAATTTATGGTTTGTTGGTAGTATTACCAACAAAATGATTGAGTAAATCCCAAAGCAAAAATCTGGAACATGTTTCTGAATGAATTTGTAGTGATAAAATGTATGATGGTATGGCAGTCATTGTAGAAATTGTTAGATGCGTTGTCTCTTAGAAAGACCTCAGAAAGGAATCATTTGATAGCACAGATCTTGGTCCTGTGCCATGTGCTGTCATTGCTCTCCTGGAGACTGGACTGCATTATCAGTCATCTTACCGTACCCCTTCTTTTCAGTGCTGTGTAACTAAAGGCACTAAAGGAAGGTAGCTGTGCTACTTTCTGTTCCCTTTGGTACTGTTGAGTTGGCACGCTTACAAAATGGTGGATGCGAATCTAATTTAGCTTTTGCATCCTTAATTAACTGGGTGTAACTCTAGGGCTTCAATCTGCCTTCAGTTTTTCAAGCATTGAACCTCTGCTGTCAGAGGTGAGCACAGGGATTACTATAGCTTGGAATCCTGCTAACTGTTAGCAGATATTTGAGCCAAGCTTGTTTTGGTTTCTGTTATTCACTTGAATTTTCCCAAGGTGTACATTAGGGAAAGAAGGGAGAAGAGGAGGCAGTCTCTTCTCTGAAAGGGAAACATGCTGTTGAATTTTATCAAAAGCCAGAGTTTATCAAAAGCCAATTTTTTCTTCCTCCCCAGAAAACTTTTGTGGTTAAAAGCAGAGGAGAGGAATAGAGGAAAAGTGTATTCATAATGTTCAAGGATATATTTAACAGTATCTTAGAAACAGTAGTCTTACTGCTGATGTCCAGGTGTTAGAAAGATAAATGACTTGTCAGTAGAATTGCCTTGGTAAAGTTGGGGCTTGACACTCTTCAACCATCTCAGACCAAGGGGGAAGTTAGCTAAGTTTGGAAGAAGGATGTTCCATTGATAGTGGGCACAGGGAATGCAGAATTCACAAGCCACAAGCACGTTTGGCAGAACTTCCAAGATAAGGAAGAAACACAGAAAAGCAACTCAGCAACTGTGCTGAATCAGCCCCAAGTGGAGAAAAGGTAATTTTGTCAGGGGGTGGCTGTGACCACAACTCAGGGCCTGCTGACTCCCTAAGCCCACGACTCCAGAGGAGAATGGCTGAGCATGGCGTGACTGGCAAAAGTGAGAGAATTATTGAATCAGTAGAAGGTAGAATGTTGATCAAGAAGAGAGCCATGTGACCTGTAGCCAATAAAATGTGATTGTGTGCTAAAATGTACAAAAGGCGTTAAGTTTGGGTGATTGGGGTGCCAGCCTTTGCTGGGTTCCCGCCCAGCTCCCTGCTCTGAGCAGATCAGAATAAAGAAATGGAAATGCCTTGGCTCAGTGTGTAAATTGGCACTGCACATCAGGCAGTGAGCCTGCATTTGGGACATGACTGATACTGTCCAGTTCTCTAGAGTATCTTCTGTAATTAAAAAAATCTACTGGAATGTAATTGTCTTTATGCTAGGAAAACAGAGTGTTATTATACCTTTAGAGTTGGGCTGGATTAGTTATATTGTAGTGAATGCAACTTCAAGATAGTGTTTTAATGTTTTCAGGCTGATTTTTCATTAAACACAGTTTTGTTCCGTATCTGAATTATGCCACTAGATTTCTGTTTCTGTAATCTTTAGTCTTAACATTTGTTTTCTTTACCAGCCAACAACAATTATGCTTCTTAAATTCTGGTTTTTTTAGTCCATTTTCAAACATATCTCTACAGATTAGGAGAGGAAATAAAAAATAAAGTGCTAGCACACCTTAAATTGCTGTGCAAATGTTTCTAATATTTACTGTATTTTTATTGCCAAGAAGCAAGGAAAATTTTCTTCTGTAATTTTTTTTGTAAAAATTCTTTATTTTTTTCATTTTTCTTTATGAATGGAAGATCAGTTAAACAAAAGCTTGGTTTTGATAACTGGATAGCTCTCAAGTATTCTGTTTTTTCTCTTGCTTTCTTTTAAGGGCTTCTGAAGATTTTATTCATCTGTTGTAGCTGTGAAGTTATGATACTGAAATCTCAGATTATTCTGACTAGCATGTCACAGTAATTTTTCTTAGTATAAGAGTAATTCCAGTTAATATTATTTTTGAAGGCAATGCAGTCTGTGATGCTCATTGCAAACCAGCAACAGTCTGATTTGTGGAAGTCATTACTGTAAATGTGTGCAGGAAGGTGACTAGCTGCTTGCTCTAAGTTAGAAGGAGTTGAAAAGGAGGTAGGATGATATCTTCCAATAACTTTGCCAGCATATTTTTTCAAGGCATTAAAAACTTTTTTTGGAACAGAAAACAATAGTGATTATTTTCAGTACCAGATAGATATAACTTATAGCCTTCTGCTTAAAAAGAAAAAATCAGTGTTGTTCTAAGCACAGCAGAATATCTTCCTTTTTTATAGTTGATGTAATTGCATTTCTTTTCATTTGGGAAAAATTACTGTCATTCCTTTGCTGAGAGAAGCAAATTATTTTATAGGCAGGAAATAAAAATTTTGATGCTTTAAAATTATTAGAGTGGGTTTTTTGTCTTTGTGAGGTTTCTTGTAAATAATGTTAAAGGTTTTTAATAGTCAATGATATATGATAACAGAACCTTTAAAATAATTTGTAGCACTTGGGAAAACTGTTGTTGCTTTATTGTAACATTACTGCATAAATGTTCTACAGAAATTAGGAAGGATATTACTGTTTAGTGACCTGTAGATTCTGGCTCTGGCTAAATTAGTTGCTCTTTCTAGATGTCACCTAGTGAGAAGTGTATTTTGTACATGTATAGCACTTGTGTACTTGTATAGGAATTTGTACTATTTACTGTGTTTATTGATTCATTTAAAAACAACCCTTTTAATTTTATTTTTGGCAGAAGGGGGTGAAGAGTTTTTGGAAGATTTAAGTGGACAGGAGACTACAGAAAACAAGAAAAATGCCGAAACCAGTAAGTAGCAGATTTATATTCATCTAAAATCTAGGAAGTTTTTTTTACATTTTAGAGAGATAATCTTTACTGTTCCAGTTGTTTTGACTCTCCCCTTCTAGATTTCATAAGATTTGTTTTTCTACAATTGAAGTTGAGACAGTTTAGTACCAACATATGGAAAAAAGATCAAGAAAGTTTGGTACTGCAAATTGCATGGAGGACAGTTGGAAATGGGAGCAATACTTGAAGCCCATTTGGCTGGCAGGAGGAATGACTTTTCAGAAATTGTTGACTTTGCGATGACCTGACTTACAGTAGTTATTGGAGGCATAATTTGAGCCTTACTCAGTATCTGTGAGTATCAGTGGAAGAGTTTGCTGCAGGATTTGGTAGGTGAAGGCAGAACATGTCTGAAGTGTCTGCACTAAGTTAATAGTTTTACCATGGTAGAGGGTATCATATAGAAAATAAGTTTGAATGGAGGAAATAAGCAGTTTGTGCTCTGCTGTTCCACTCATTTCAGCTAAGAAGATAAGGGTTCATCCACTTTCTACCCAGGGGGGAAAAAGGATCTCCATCTTCTGTTTTGATAATAATTCTAGAAGTCTTTGAGGAGATAATCCTACTTTAGGATTTCATCTGCCATGTGTTAAATGACTTTTGCTTGTCTCTTCCACTTGTATCCAGTGAGAAAAGGATTCAGAAAGGGAACTGAATTGTCAGATTATTTCTACTCAACTTGGTTGGTTTATGTAATAGCCTTCAGGCTTTCTTTGTTTACTGATGTTTCATTTTCGTAGCAGATTAGGAGCAGGGCAGGTCTATTGCTAAGAATAAATGTGTCTATGTGCATGTGTATACACATACATCCCGATATGTAGATACATAAAAGGTTTTTGCTATTAATAAGAAATTACCCCTGTAAATAATCAGTTTTGTGTGCCAGTATTTGGAACTAGTACAGATCGATGAATAATGTGACCATGGGACTATGGGCTTGAAGTTCTGTTGTGAGCTTTGCAGTTGGTCTGATGACCAATTGGTCATACCTTGTTTCTGTAGTTTCTTCTTTTCCTGCCAGTGGATTAGGGGCAATATCTTGGCACTTTTTCCAGCTGGAAGTAGCTGTCTGTGTCCTGCTCATTGGTGAGAGAAAGCTGCACTATAAAGGGCAGGAAAATGAATTAGCAGCATACTATTTTCTGACCTGTTTGAGTGCTGGCTATGAGAATTGAGTATACTGCCTTTGATGGAGCTTCTCAACTGGAAAACTGTGTTTTAAGAATGAGGCAAAAAGTCATTGAGAGCTCATGCAGTTTCTGAGGCCTTCTGCTCCATGCAGCTGGAGACCCATGGAGCCACAGAGGTTGTGACTAGGAAAAAAAAGCCTGGGTGAGGTAACTTCTTTTTAAATTCTGGGATTGGAACCATGAAATTTAGGCAGGCAGGGTTCTCTCTATTTTAAGGACCAGAGAAAATTGAAGGAAATAAGAATTTTAGGGTTGTTCACGAGGAAAGCAGTATCCTTAGAACTGAGATTGCAGTGGTGTTGAAAGAGTGCGCAATCTACGCTAATAATGGATATTAGCTACCAGATCTTGGCAAAGCAGCTGGCCTTGTGACAAAGATAATTTCTTTTTTCTTTAAAAGGGACTTTTTATGAAGAGGTCATGTGTCTCTTGATGATGTAGGTGCAGGCGAAATCCTAGAAGGAAGCCAAGTGAAAGGAGCCATTATAAATGAAATAAAATTGATTACCTTTCTCAGTGTCTTCCTGTAAACTGCGGGTTGCTGTAATTATAGTTGGTAATCAGTGAGTGAAGAAGTAGCACACTTGCCAAAGGTTAAGTAGTATTACCTATAAAAATCAAACCTCAGGTTTTGTTCTGGCTGCTTAAATGATAGATAGCTTTGGAGCTGTCTTCCTCCCCCCTCTTCTCTTTCCCCCCCCCACCACTTTCTTCTTTGGAGACTGTAAGAGCCTAGCCACGGTTATGTTTAATGAATCTGACGTTGTTCTTTGAGAAGTCTTGCTGTTCTGCTCAGATTTGATAATACTGGACAGTAGGAGGTCTCTTGCTATGGATATTTACTGGAGCTCTTGGGAGCTGTCTTTATGGATAATCCACAATAACCAAATGTACTTCTAGTCCAGAAACTGTTTATACTTTAGCCCCTTGCTTATTTTTGACAGCTGTTGCAATAAGGCAGTCAGTGTTCTGTAGCTTTATTGCTGGAAATCATTTAACCTGAAAACTAAAGAAATAATCATGCGTAAGAACTAAGAAAACACAGTTAACATAAGTGGTGAGATTTTTTGACAATGTTATTTTATCTCTTCTGTATTACTGCAACCTATTTAGGTTTTCTTTTTTCAGACTCTGCTGTGATGATCCAATTAGTAGTTTTCAGACAGTAAATATGTAAACCTGTGCAGTACAACTATAAATTCTTCATAGGTTTCTGGGATTAATTTTTTCCTTGAGAAAATAACAAATAAATAAGCCACAGATCAATTTAAATGAAATCAGTACCCACAGAACCACAGAAAAGACAATTAAATAGATTTTGGTTTCACATTGTAAAGTTACATAGTATTCCAGACAAAATAAAGTAAATGAGGACCAGTAGAAAGTCCTGTTGTGTTGGAATTTTATAGCAAACATCTTTCATTTTTCAGTCTGAAATAAGTTTCATGCCACTGTGAATGATTCTTATACATGGCAGTAAAAGGTCATGTGTTTCGGATTTTCTTTCTTAGAGGCTAGTAGGTAAATAGTTTGGGTGAAAAGGCTGTTTTGAAAGGGTAAAAGCAACTTTAGTATATTGTCCTGGGATACTAAGGTAATATGTGACTAAAAAGTATACATAATTGAAACATTTTAATTTTTGATTGCTTCAGTAGAAAGTCTGTTCCTTCACATTGCCTGGGTTTGTGACAAAGTGGCTTTCCAGTTTTTCAACTGTTACTCAGCATCTACTCTGATTTTACAACCAAATAGTGTGTTTTTATAAGAGATTTAATATTCTCAGTTCTACCTAGCAGTGTGAATTTTAGTTTAATGTAGCATGGTGTGATCCATCTGAATAAAACTGATGACTTCTTTGTTTAATTATGTCTTTGCTGCTGTAATCAAAATTTGAGCTGTTGCAAGTGCTGTTCTCAGTGCGTTTAGTTCTCAGCTTGCTAAAGAACAGAATATTTGTTGACTCTTATTTTCAGTGCTTTCTTCCTAAAAGAATAAATACAAAATGTTTCTCAGCTGTATGGCATTCTCACAGATCTGCACTGAAAATAGAAACATAGAAGCTAAAATTAGACACCACGGGTTACGTAACTGTTAATCATTTCATACGCTAAGAAGATTAGATTTAATTGACTGAAATATTGTATTTATAGGGTGTAAAAAGAGTTAAATTATCATCTGGTTTAGGTGATAATTTGCAGCACTTTTGTACAAGACTACAAGGCATGAAAGAAAGCAAGCATTATACTGGGAAGTAACAGAGATAGATGTCAAAGTTACTAAGACTAAGAAGTAATTTTTTTTTTTAGGTTTATTCAACATTTTATGATATTGTGTAATCAGAAGAAATAAATAACAAATTCTGAAATAATATTGTGGTTTAAAATTCTAATACATGCAAGATCAAACTAATTTCTGTAAGGTGGTTGAACCAAAATAATGTATAAATTTTTTTTACTACAGTGCTGTTGTTACACAGGAAAATCTTTGAGTCTGTGTAATGCAGTATTTGAATTATGGCATGAATTTATGATTTATTTCTGTAGTATAAATAGACGACTGATGTCAACTTGGAAGACTGTTTTCTTGATTCATCTGTTAGTAAAATCTGTTTGACATTATTCTGTAGCCTTCTGTTCCTAATGCTGTTTAATTCTTACCTTTTTACCTTATCTTCTTCATAAAGTTTTTCTCTTTCATCTCTTCCTATTTCTACTTTGACTTTGGTATGGAGAGAGTGCTGTGCAGTCTGTGAAGCAGTGGGACTAATGTACTGCTACTCTTAACACAATTTAATATGCAAACTTGAGATTGTAAATGGCTGAACCAGTGTGAGGGAGCTCTTTGAACAAACTTTTTTTGCCATATGCAATTTTCTTATGAATCAGACTGGTTTTTGTGGCTTTTACAAATGACTAATTTGTATTGCATTCATTAAACCAAAGCAAAGCCTCTGGAAACCATTTCCATGTTATTTTAAATGGCTTTTTTTCCTCAGTATTGGTACCTACTCAGTTTTGGAGTTCATGATGAAGTGCCATAACTAATATTTGCAAAGGATGGCTGAAGTACAGTAATATAAAGTTTTAGATTATTAAGCTTACAGCCGGGTTTTGTGCATGTTTCATGGACTGTATCTGTTTGAGGAGAGGTTCAAAGGTTAATGCGGTGACAGTGTAATAGTGCCATAAATTGTGAAGGGTTGAAGTTAGGTACTACAAGAAAGGGTAGACATACTTTTTCAAGTCCTTAAAGGTGAAAGAATGTGTACAATAAAAATTTAATTCCCTTATCAAATGCGGGCTTTTTTTAAGTGCACATCTGTGTTTGTTATTCCAGATATTTTTCAATGACCGTACTCTTTATTGGTTTTGATAAATTATTCAATAGATAAGTTGCTGTGGAATATTTTTCTATAAATAGTATTTTGTGAGCGGTGGCAAATATCCTCATAACCCATTAGCAACATTTGTTATCAAAACATCAGTTGTTCCCTTGGCAAAGAATAATCAATGCGTAATTCTTTAGTGTGTGTTCTTCCCTTTCCTTTGGCCGTGTTTAATAATTCTGAAGCAAGTCTGGTAAAATACAGATAAACTCAACCTGCTGCTGATGCCAAGGACCTGGACAAGCTTGAGAAGTGGGACAATGTTAACCTCCTGAGGTTCAACAAGGCCAAGTGCAAGGTGCTGCACCTGGGTTGGGGTGTCCCCCAGTGTCAACACAGGCTGGGGATGAACAGATGGAGAGCAGCCCTGCTGAGAAGGACTTCGGGGTGCTAGAAGATGAGAGGCTGGACATGAACTGCCCATGTGCTCTCACAGCCCAGAAAGCCAAACATGTCCTGGGCTGCAGGGCCAGGGAGGGGATTCTGCCCCTCTGCTCTGCTCAGACCCCACCTGCAGGGCTGCATCAGCTCTGGGGTCCCAGCACAGGGAGGACTTGGTGTTGTTGAAACAGGTCTAGAGGAGGATCACAAAAATGGTTCACAGATTGGAGCATCCCTCCTTATGAGGAAAGGCTGAGAGAGTTGAGGTTGTTCCGCCTGGGGGAGAGAAAGGTGCAGGGAGACCTTATTGTGACCTCTCAGTACTTAAAGGGAGCTTATAAGAAAGGTGGGGACAAACATGTTATCGGGGCCTGTTGTAATAGGACAAGGCTAATGGTTTCAAACTAAAAGGATGTAGATTTGAACTACATATAAGTAAGAAAATTTTTATGATGCAGGAGATGAAACTCTAACAATTGCCTAGAGAGATGGTAGATGTCCCTTCTCTGGAAATATTCAAGGTCAGGTTGGGTGGATCTCTGAGCAAACTGATGTAGGGGAAGGTGTCTGTGGTCATTGCAGGGGGGTTGAACTAGATGATCTTTAAAGGTCCTTTCCAAGCCAAACTATTCTGTGATTCTATTTAGTATGCACACTTGAGGTAGTAATTGGCTGAACTATGTGAAGAAGGGAGCTGTTAAATTCTGTAACAAAGATGTGGGATCCTGGTGAGAGCAGTTTGAAAAGCAGGCACTGAATGGATCTTGTGGTATATGTAGTGGTAGCCTTCCAATACTTGCTACAGGAAGCCTTTATGCATTTCTCTTGTCACCATTGCAAGAGCTCCTTCCTGTTTCTGTATTTGTGTGGTAAAGTTGATTCAGATTAGTGCCTGTCCCAGTAATTTGTGGTTCAGATAATTTCCCCCACCACCAATGTCACATAAAGAGCATTGTGTCAAAGTAGCCAGATGTGAAGCAGAGGTTACATGAGTGACAGACCATTGCTGAAGCTCCTGGACCTTCTTTCTCTGCCTGTGTTTTCTCAATTCCCTGCCATATTTATGATGTGGAAACTTCCCCAATGACTCTTGTTAATGTAGTTTGCTAGCTTTGTTTTACAGACAATGCAACTGGTACCAGAGGTTTGATTTTTGTTGAGAGGGTGCCCTGTTATCAAGGTTTGAATTAGATAAGTAGATCTTCAGGACTCTTCAGGTTTTGACAAAAGTAACTTTCTTATGTTCCATGCCCAGAAATAATTGAAGGTGTGAAACACTGTTAATTTGTAGAAGCCTGGTATTTGTGTGCCAAAAATCAAAGTCAGTCCAAATTCCTTCAGAAAGAAAATGAACTGTAGTGTTAACTTTTGTCTCTTCTTAAATAATTCATATCACAAAAGGTAATGTTTTAACATTGCCAACATTTAATTTGCAACTTTTTTATTAGAACTGAATGTGTGGATATTGATTAGCAGCTGAGTGATCTGTTAATTGGAAGTACAAAGATAGACAGATGCTGCAGGCTTAAGGAGTTATTGTATTGTGTATAAGTTGCTAGGTACTCTTAATGTCTGTTTGTACCTCCTGGAGCTGTAGCTCTGTACTCTTAGAGCACGTAGATTTTTTGGGCAGTAACATCCAGAAGGCAACAGAATTTAGAGCGTTACTGAGTTTGTCTCTGTATTACAGCTATTATTTTACTGTTTGGGTGTTCTAGTTCTTGTGAAGGATAAACTCTCAGATAGTATTTCTTGCATTTGTAGATGACATTTGTAGTAAGGATATTTATATAAGAAGTTTTTGCTGCTGCAATTAGTTTTGAACTTGTGTTTTGTAGATCTGTTACGCTTCTTGTTTTGGCAATGGTGCTGTTATATAACAGAGCACTTTGGCATTTAATAAAATTATTTTTTGGCCTTATTCTTCGTAACTTGCTTACTTGTGTCTGCCCTAAAGAAGGCTTCATTTTTCAAGTAGAAAAACTGTTTTTAAAAGTTAATTTTTTGTAATTAAGGGGCAATCCTTCATGCTTAAACTAGTGTAACTGGCAGTGAGTTAGAACTACCATTTAAAATTAGTTATTTTGTTAGATGAATTATATTCTATACGGGTTTTTTTTCTTCTCATGAAATAGAGAGACTGAGAGAATCTATAGAAAACATTTTTCCTTCTTCCTGACACACACCCTCTATTTTTTTTTTTTGCAATAAAACTAAACTATCTTTTACTCCAAAGCCTTCAACTCTTGTTCTTTATCAGTGCTTGCACACACAGTAAAGTTGGCTAAGCCCCCTCTATCCTTCTTGTTTGCAAGTCTATAACCTAGATGTCCTCAGGTCTCTGCTATTCTTGTCTTGTATATCCCCCTCGTGTTTACCTTGACGCTGAAGGGAGCAGTGATCAAGCTTCCTCTGTTGCATGAAGGCAAACTGCTCTGCAGTCTTCTTTTTCCCCACCTGAGATCTCCCTTCCATGTTTTGTCTTTCCTTCTTTTCTAGACAGTCACTTCTCAAAGTATTCCACCTGGTGGCAAAATTAGGGAAATAGTTAATGGAAATGGTTTGCACATGCATAGATCAAGTAGTGTAAGAACCTGTAATATGAGTCCTAATTTATTCCTGTGCCCTTTTTTACAGTAGAGAGAAATTAGAATATATCTGTGTAACTTTGGTTTTTCTGCATTTATAGGAAGGTATATTTGACCATAAATACTTTATATTCTTATGCACTAAAGATTAATAAAATGTGATTGATACCTTGGCAGCAGGAGTTGGAGGACCATCCTAACACTGAGAAGACAGTGCTGTGCATTTAATACTTTGTTCTGTTTCATGGAAATTCTCACTTCTCTATGTACCAGCTGAAGAGAAATTGGAAGGGACTGTTGTACTTCCAAGTAAGGCTTCCAATTAGCTCCTGCAGTATTTGACTTCTTGTTTTATAACAAATAAACCCAGTGATTGTTAGGAGTCATTTGGAAAATGGTCCTCCCTTTCAGGAGAAGGAGGTTCATTGAATGGTGGCGATTTTTTTTTAGTCTTGCAGTAAAGGAGTTGAAGGAGGTTGGCTCTAAGGAGAGCTAACTGCTGTAGTTTTTATTTCCATTGGTGAAAACCTACTTCTAGTCTGTCCTGAGATGTACAAGCTCTAGTCCTAGAGCTTGGTTAAAGTGCCTACTTTGACCACCAAAACTGCTTGATTTTGGAAATGGCAAGCAGGAGGCTGCTTGTCTTTTTATATAGGCATAAATACCTTAAAATGACATATATGTGACCAAGAACTTTTTCTTTTGCCTGCATTTGGGAAGCCCTCTGAAAGATAGTGCCCAGTAGCTGAATTTCCCAGTGTTCTTCAGCTGTTCAGTAGGGATGTCAGCTTTCCATAAAATTAATTTTGTGCTTTGTTTTCTAATTTAACCTTCCAACCTACTGGTAAATACTATGCTGATTATGCTTTTAGACTAAATAAAGATGATAATTTTTTCAGATTCCAATTTTCTGGTTTTTCTTACTGTTATGTTCTGTGTGTACACAAGACCATTAAAATTGTTGAACTTGCTGTTTTTTACAGGCTATAGAAGCATTACACTGTTACAGTATGATTTAAATATTTCCTTATGTTCTGTAGATCAATGTCAGAGTAACCACAATGGATGCAGAGTTGGAATTTGCCATCCAACCCAATACAACAGGCAAGCAGCTCTTTGATCAGGTAACTTACATGTCTCTATGTCTCTAAGTGCAAGCACATAAGAGTATTGTGGTTATTAAGTCTAGTCTTTTAACACAGTCTGAAAAACTGGTAGTGTTCTCCTGTACAGATTATTTTTCCTTATATTATCTAAGCTATGCTCTCATTTAGTGTGAATTTCCTCATTACTTCTCATGGAACATATTGAATTCAAAGACAACTCTCTAAATATGTTACCAGTGAGGCTTTGGATAAATTGTGTATGGAACTGCTTTGAAATTAATTGTGGGTTTTATGTCTAATAATATTATAGTTGCTACCGCAATATAATTGTTAGAATTGCATATTTTAGAAATATGTATGTAACAGTAAGTTCATTAATGAAAGCTAACACAATTGCTTTCCAACAATAGATACTGTAAGATGGTTTTTCACTTCCCAAATGGTAAAACTAAATACTGTTGTCCTATGAACCAGTTTGGAATTTATGTTAAAAAAAAAAAAAAGAATAGCTGAAAATGATGACCTTAATGTGCTTATGGTCTGCAAACCTATCACAACTGCACACTGTCACTTGATGGTGAGTTGTACATCAGTCAAATGGACCAAGTGAACGATTTCTTAAACAGGGCTGTTCTTGCACTCATGTGATGTTAGTCATCAGAATCTTGAAACAAGGTTTTGACCTGTGTTGTGGGGTGTTAGAGGAAACCTTAAAAATAGTCACAACCTGTCAATGTGTTGTGTCGTTTTCCAACAAGATACCAATTAATATGTTTTATTATCTAGATCCAAGATGCATGCCTTTATTTAGGAAATCTAGAAATATTTCAAATGACTCTTCAGAAATAGTTTAAGTAGATCAACAGTTATGTCTAGTAGTTGTTTCTGTCCATTCCACTATAGATGCTTGAAATATGTAATGATGAATACTAAGAAAAGGTAACACATCAAAAAAAAAGTTCTTTAAACTTTTAGTTGACCTTTTAGAGTCAATTAAATGTCTTACTATATAAATTGAAAAGAAGAGAATGTTTGTTTTAATACTGAACTCTAGATGAATGAAATCACCTTTGCAGTTTTTGTTTGAAATGACTGACTCTTAACACTTACTGCCTGCCTTTTCTCTATCATCAGTAGCAGTATATGGGTATACCTATGAAGTAGGTCTTCAGCCCCTAGGAAGAAGTAATAAAATTCATGACATAGGAATAAAATTCATGACTCTTAAAAAGACTTCTTGAAAAAAGAGGCTGTCTTGCTTTTTGTCTAACCAGCGTCATCATCAAATAAAAGTATGGTATTCTGTGGCATAGAAGGTTCAAGCTGATATTTGTCTTTTGCCAACCTTTGCTATCTTATGCCATTCACTGTTGGGTGGGGTGTCATTCTGCTGTGTAATGTCTTGTGCCCAGGTAATCAGGCTCATCCAAATTGGAGCATTTGCAAACAGGGAACAAAGATACAGTCCTGAATGTGTTGTCATGCTCTCTTCTTTGTTCCTCTGTTCTCTGTGTGGTGTTTGACATCTCACCAACTCTTACCTCTGGAGTTTGAAATTGAAAAAAAAAAAAATGTAGGTTGAGAAAAATCAACCAGAGTAGTTATGTGTGAGAAACACTTTTTATCCTGATCTTAAATTCGTGTGTGAGTTCCACCATGACATCAAGAGCTGAACTGTATTGTGAAACTAGCACGAAATTTTGAGACAAAAAGTTATCTTGTTTCTCTATGGAAAGAGAATTGAATAGCACTGTTGCTGAAAGGATTGGCCTTTAAGGTTTATGCAGAAGTGGTGAACATGACAAGCAGGTTGGTTATTGTATACAGAAAATAACCCCCGCATGGATTCAGCTGTTATCTAGTGCTCCCCAACATTTTTGGTGAATGACCCTTCAACCTTTTATCAGCCAGTGTTCTTTTAGGCTTTTAATTGGCATTTTCTGGAGTTGTTGATTTTGTTTCCCTTTCCATATGTATGTTCTCATCATCTTCACCTGCTAGCAGGCAATAATGCAGCATTGGAAATCTGTGGCTTTCTCTTTTCTCTTCTATTGTCAAACTTAGCAAGCTTCTTATTTATTGCACAAGCTTGCTTTCTTTCTTTTTTTTTTTTTTAATTACTTGCATTTCAGAAGGTGTACTAACATACTTATCATTGGTGCCTCTGTCTATCCTGTCACTGGTCAGAATAGGCAGGAGGGGATCTATCCTCTTCTAGTCAACCAGTTAAGCATCCCTAGGTTTCCTGAGAGAGAAAGAATCCTGTGAAGGATGTTTCCACACACTGGTGGTAATTGTGGGGCAGTTGTTTTATTTTGTTAGCACTGTGCTTTAGTAGCTTTTGGTTGACTGTAGCTGCCATTCAGAAGGAATGTGAGGGCTGTCTCCTTTATTTCATGTTGTAATTTTCCTTTATCATTTTTCCATTGTCCTTTCCAGATGTCTCCAAAGCCTTCTTTACAATCTTGTGGAAGGTGACCATATGAAATCCTTGTTAGGTTGTCTTATATGTTTGTTGTGATTTACCCAAACATACATTGTTCAGGTTGCTTTTCTTCCACAAGAAGTTTTTATTGCCTATTAATAGTCAAGTTGTAGGACGTGATGGTGGATAAATCTGTTTTACAGATGGGATGAACACTTGCCTGAAGCTACTTAATAGAATTTTGGGCCAGAATCAAACTCCCAAGTTTTTCATTCTCTACTTACTTTACATTAACATGCTACTGCAGTGCACAAGTGCATGTATTATCTTGGGACAAAGTTTCAAAAAGGTTATTTCCCTTTCCTTTGAGCTGAGAGGCAGTGTAGGCAATGCTTTTTCCTAATTTGTGGATTCTGCTGGTTTTAGTGTTGATTTTGCAAACGTGTGTAGCTCTGCATTGCTGTACCCAGGTTGTATGTATTTAAATCATGTGCATCTCAGGGCCAATAGTTAGTGGGTTGAGAGCAAAATGTTTTGACATGAGCATAAGCACTTGTCTCCTTATGCCTTAGGGGCAGTACTGTTGAGCATCTGCAGTTCTTTGCAGCTCAGAGAGCTGATAAGGTACAAGGGCTCAGCTTGGACAGCTGCTAAGTAAAGAGCATTCTCAGTCATCTGATAAAGCCATAAGTAGTTTGATATGTGTTGTATAGGAGATCTGTGCCAAAAGAAACAGCAGGTCTGAAATTCCTGAGGTGGGGCACCAAATTTAATGCTGCTCAGGACCATACTAGTAATATACAGCTGTTCTAAGCATTTCTTATGGTCTTAAGTAAATGATGTGGGAATTCTAGAGGAAATAACCATGCTCACTCAAGGCATCAATCAGGTTGGATCCACAAGCATTGTCTGTTTTGAGCTTTTGAAGTGAAATGATAAAGGAGGAAAAAAGGTGCACACTCGAATGGTTAAGTGATTATTCAAATATGCAAGGCAGCAGAAGTAAGCTTGCGTAGTTATCTTATGACATTTTCTAATTTTCAAAATCTTAATTTTGCAACCCAATAGTACTACTTTAAAATGGAGGAGGATCTATGTGTAAAATTCTATTTACTTCACATGCATCTAAATGCTTCCATAAAACAGCCTTCAGTAAAGCAGCTTGGCACCATGGCCCAACCTGAGGACATATGTAAGTACTACCATGCGTGATCTTTGGAGCCAGAGTTTACAGTAATTTAATAATCGTTGCTGGACCTTTCAGATTAATTGCTTATTAAATCCACATATGCTTTTGCTGTGCAAGAGACTTGTAGAGCAGTTCCACAGTTTCATTATCCTCTGTAGTAAAAGTGCTTCTTTTTGTTTGGGTCTGCTGTGTCATGATTGCTTTTGATTCTCTTGATTCTTACATTATAAGAAATAATGAACAATCATTCCCTTTTTTCCTTCTACATGCCATGCAAATTTTATAGACCTGTATCATAGCCTTCCTTATTTCTCTGTCAGTAACACTAGTTCATCTTAGCTATGCAGAAAATGTTCCAAGTCACTGATCACTCTTTTCAACATTTCTGAAACATTTCCATTGCTGCAGCGTACTTTTTTATAAGTTGATGTGTGATCAGCCCTTATGTAGAATTAGAGATTTGTGAATACCAATACCATATTACCATATACCATTACTATACATTTGTATAGTAATGTAATAGCTTTCTTGCCTTTTTGCTTTACAACTAGAACTTTGTTCACATAATTTAAATTGTTATCTTTTCTATACAGTGTTTTGCTTTTATTAAATATGATCTTTTATTGAGGTTCATCTTTTTACTGTTACTCACAGATCTTTATGTAAGGTTTTTTACAGCAGATTTTTGTCACATCACTTTCATCTTTTTTTGAAGTCCTGGGGGACTTCCCTAGTGGTTACACTACAATTCTTTTATGAAAACAGCTTGTGTTTTTATCCATCTTTTTAAGCAGTGTATCCATAAAACAACCTTTCCTCTAGTCAAGGTCAATTTTGCTTCTTTAGTAGCTTTTGGTGATAGATCTGATATGAAATCTTACAGGAAAGTCATGTATGTTAAATGAGGAAATCATCTTTACCCCTTTTATCATTAGCTCTTAGAAGATGGCAGAACTATTTGAAGGAGGCAGTTCATCCTCATTACATCCTACTCGTTCACAAATATACTCTTTATTTTCATTTTACCAGTTGTCTTCTGTTGAAGTGTACTCACTTCCCCATGGGGCTGCAGGTCACTTCCCAGATGTGCTTTATAACCTCAGGGTCCTGTTACTACCTTCTGTTCCTCAGATGCTGATCTACACAGTGGGCTGCACGCTCCAGTTGATAGCTTGGAGTATTTGAGTTTATTTAGAACTCTGGGGTTCTCTGAACTTGATGTTTTGCTGCTATTTTATCTTTTTTTATTCTTGTAAGACTTGATTACATTTCAGTTTGAAATTGTTCACATAGCTTTATTGAGCTACACAATGCCAGTTAAAAAAATGTATTGTAGTGATTACTGATAATTATGGCTTATTTATCTTTAGGTGGTGAAAACTGTTGGTCTTCGTGAAGTCTGGTTTTTTGGGCTGCAGTATGTGGACAGCAAAGGCTACTCAACTTGGCTGAAGCTAAATAAAAAGGTAACAATTCCCTCATATTTAGCCAAGTGTACAGTCTGAATATATTGTAAAAGCTTTGCTAAAATAATATCTTAAGTGAGGTATAGCTGGCTTCAAATTTGGTTGAAAAATTATTTTTCGTGTGCTTTAAATGGCAAAATAGTGTTAAGTTAGATTAGTTATAAAGAATATGCAAAGCTGCATCAATATTTAATTTGAGGAGATAGTTTCCAGTACTGTGGAATGCATGCATGCGTGCATTAAGAAAACTTGAATTCATATGATTGTTCCATTTTCATGTAGCAGAGCATAATAGAATTATTGTTTTACAGTTTGGGTGTGTGTATGGGAAGTATTTGAGCTTCAGGAATTTGTATGCATACATTAAATAAGGCAAAATAACCAGCTTCTAAAATTTAGGTATCTGATAGGTAGACTGTAGGATAATTTCTTTTTTCTTTTCCCCCAAATGGCATTGAGTACCTTTTGTCTCCCGGTTACTGGGAACTGGTTCATTTTACTTTAAATTCTATTTGTGAATTTGAATAGTCACTTCTTATTTTAATATTAGTTGTTAAATTATTTGTTAATGCCACTGTTTAGAATGGAGATACTTGTTTTTTTAGTTCAACCTTATCAAGAATACCTTTTTATCTTCAATACTAGGAGGTAAATTGGGTGGGTTTTAGGAGCAATTCCCACTGTCTGCACTTATGTAATTTTTGCTTCTCCTCTCTGGTAAATCCAGTCAGTTAAGCCTGCTAACCACCAAATCTGTCTCCTAGATTTTCATGTGTCTTGTTTCATACACAATAAACATTGTAGTGCTACAGATACACAGGGACAGGAACAAAGCACATCTATTTATTTAAATAGTTGAAACACTTTTAAAAGAATCCAACTTCATACTCACATTGAAGAAATGTGCTGCAGTTCTTGCTAAAGAACCATTGTTAGACCCTAATTTATTACTTCCTGCAAACCATCCTTGGATGTAGTTTTGATCTTTTTAATGTCTTGCAGCTTCTTAGTTTACAGGTCTTTATTGTGATAAATAAAAATTCATGCATGTCTACCAAAAAAAAAAAAAAAAAAAAAAAAAAAAAAAAAAAAAAAAAAAA
>LTAT01000001.1:45650998-45662553 GCA_003286495.1 Chlorodrepanis virens | reverse complement strand
CAAAAAAAAAAAAAAAAAAAAAAAAAAAACAACCAAAACAAAAAAAACGTCCTAATCAGCCTTTAAGTAGTATTTCAGAACTGTCTCGTTTATTCAAATTGACAAACTTGTTTGTGCCATGTGCACCTTTCAGTGCATTCCACAGTGGGCTTGTCTGGAAACTCTAGGTTTCAGTGTAGAGGAGCTAAAGAGTTAAGTACTATTAAATCACATTTAATTTACCATTTAGTGCTCTTTTTATTTTTTTCTTTATTCCTCTTCCTCAGGTAACACAGCAAGATGTACGGAAAGAAAATCCTTTGCAGTTTAAGTTCAGGGCCAAGTTTTTTCCAGAGGATGTATCTGAAGAATTAATTCAGGAAATAACTCAGAGACTTTTCTTCCTGCAAGTCAAAGAGTCAATCTTAAATGATGAAATATATTGCCCACCAGAAACTGCAGTTCTTCTGGCTTCCTATGCTGTCCAGTCCAAGTATGGAGATTACAGTAAGGAGATCCATAAACTGGGCTACCTAGCCAATGACAGGCTTCTCCCCCAACGGTGAGTGAGATGGGGTTTGCACCAAATGGTGCACATAAACTTAGCTCTAACACATTTTTTATAAATAAAATATTAATATGCATTTAATAGTGGCTTTCTTAGAGTTCCTCTTTTTGCTAGTAAAATTTAGAGATCCTGATTTAGACTTTAACAAAGAAGCCTCACAGCCACATGCTTCTTGAGATGTATTTCCTGTCCTCTCCACAAACATCTGCACAGATTCAAATTTACACATTTCCAAAGTACTCCAAAATAATTTAATGTTAGTGGAGGCCTGCTTCTGCTGAATTAAAATCAAAATACTCCAATACAGAAGTGACTAAAATTAATTGGATGCTCTCTCCTTTTCTTCAGTTTTCATGTTTTTGCACACTTAAATGACCGTAATTTCCTAAAAGTGAGTGTACTGCAAATAAAATATATTGCAGTGCTTGAGTACAACACAAATTCATATATTTAAGGTGTTCCTTTTCAGTAGACAAATGCTCAGATGATCTTTTAATTGTCCTTTAAAACAGCTTCTCCAGAAATGCCTGAAATGCTGGGTGCATGGAATGAAAGCAGAATAAAGTTACCATATACATTTGATTTCTTACTGCAGTACTACACTGAAAGTTCTAGTAGGCCAAATATAATTCCATCATTGCAGCCTCTTGTAGGTTAAATATTAAATAGTTTTCTGAAGCTACTTCTCTACTGATTTTATTTATAATGGAAAAATAAAAAGAACCCAAAACCACAAAAAAAAAAAAACAAAAAAACAAACCCTCAACAAGGTTGTATGCTAACTTGTAATGTTTTACCTTTTCTTTCAAATGACAGCAGAATGAAAGCTTGTGTGTATCTTTGCACACCTTGAGATTAATTTGCAGCATTGTTGCCAGAGGATCCTATAGGTGTGCGTTTTCAGCTATTGTAAACATTGCACTTTCTGACTTAGCTGAGGTATGCAATTTATATTACAAAGAATATAGAATACCAAGAAAAAAGAGGTGACTTTCACACTATTTTGGTGTGAAGGTCACACTAAAATTTTAGTGTGGCAATTTGGAAATACAAATTAGAAGGGAATTTGTTGAAATACAAAGTTTCTGTTTTTGTGCTGAAAATACGAGCAGTATATAGGAAGTCATCTTTTAAGTTTATTCAGTTAAAGCATATGTTGTGCTGTGCAACAAAAGAGGTCAAGTTTGTTGTCAGTGTCATTTAAGAGCAACAATTTCTATTCACAGCGTGTTAGAACAGCACAAACTGACAAAAGAACAGTGGGAAGAAAGAATACAGAACTGGCATGAAGAGCACAGGGGAATGTTAAGGTAATAATGTAAAAAATGTTCATGACACCTTTCATTGTTTTTAGGGTGTATTTTGGGAGGTATTTGTTTGGGAAGTGGCTTTCTTTGACGCTGACCAAGGTGGGTAGTTATGAAAGACTTCCATGAGAATTGAGTTTCCAGCTAGGTTGTTGGTTTACCGACATGATTTCTGGTAAGGCTGTCAACTGCATTCATCCACAGCAGTATTTGCTTAGCTCATGGAGAGACAAAGGGCGATGATTGGACTCTACTTGGATATTAGGGTGTAGAGCTCTTAAAGGTATCTGAATCAAACTATTTCAGAGAGAGATTTAATTCCTAACTATTTCATTTTACCCCAGCTGTTTTTTTCTGTAGTTCCCTTATTCTTACATTGTACTTATGATTTGTTGTCTAAACTATGCCAATTTTTCTTCTTCATCAGGGAAGATTCTATGATGGAATACCTTAAGATAGCACAAGACTTGGAAATGTATGGAGTCAACTATTTTGAAATAAAAAACAAAAAAGGAACTGAATTGTGGCTAGGAGTTGATGCTTTGGGTCTGAATATTTATGAGCATGATGATAAGTAAGTAGGAAATACTCATTTTGCAGTTCTGTCCTAGGAGTTGCTATCTGAGATTGTACAACGCCCACCTTACTGCATGTTCAGTAAGATCTGGCAAAACAGGTTCTCCTTCTAATCTATGTAAGAGATACAAAAAGAGAGAGAGAAGTTAACTACTAGAATGTTTGAATTTTAAAGATTAGGCATGCAAAAGAAGGGTTAGCACCATTCTATGGAAGTTTAAATTTACGTTGCTTTATATTGATTACTACCACCAGACCATCTTTATATGGTTTCTTCCTGTACTTTTCACTCAAAACATTCCCTTGGGTCAGGATGGAAAGGACATTTTAAAGCTGAGAAATGTGTTTAATGAGAAACATTTGTAAGAGCCATAATGAGGCGTATAGATGTTGGAGCATGAAAAACTTCGATATTTAAAAGTGAAACCTTTTAGACACCAAAGAAAATAGATCATTCATGTGTCCTGATAAAGAGATCCAATCATCTCTTCTACTTGAAGAGGGAAGAGCTCAAATGTAGGAAATATGAAGATTTGGAAACAGATCAACAGACTTGCTCTTTTCTTTCTTTACAAGTGCTTGTTAGTAGTATCTGATGTCAACAGACCATTCACAGTGATTTGAAGTTACACGTGATATGTCAAATTCCAGATGGGAGCAGTCAACTTTAGATGTATATACTCTGTAACAAAATTCTGTAAGCCTTAATTGCCATTAGATGGCAATATAACTCCTGAAAGCAGGAAATATTCAAAATGTTCAGATCAGATTGAGCTATGAGGCAATTTTTTGGTATTTGCTGTCTCCTGATAGTTAGCAATCAAATACTTAAATATTTTCTGATATTTATAATTAAGATAATATGAATTGAAAAAAACTTGTGTGCTGACAGAAAAATATTTACTGTTATGCAGTTGATGCATAACATTTTAACAGTTTCTGAATTTAATGTGTTTTGCTTAAGATGCAAGGGAAATAAATTTAACTTGAATTCTGAAAATGTAAGAACACAAATCTAAACAGAAGTACAGCATGGCTGAAAGTTACTTTAATTTCAGTATTTGGAATGGCAGTTTCTCACATTTCAATAGTTACTCTTTAAAGGGAAAATACGGTTACCAGTGCCATATAAGGCATGAGTATATCATTGTCATGTTTATCATGTAGTTGTAGAATAAGTCACAAATGAAAATTTCTATTGCTACAATGTCATGTAATTCATTAAGATGTAATTAATTTGATGGAATATTTTTAAAAAGAAAAATCTACCAAAATATACTTGAACTGTTGTTAATGTTTACATTAAAACATAATGTTGTAAATGTAATATACTAAATGTAGCTAAGTATAATAGTGAGAATGGTGCAGTCATAAGCTTTATTGAACTCGTATATATATAAAGTGCACATCCTTGCTGCTTCTAATGAGAGCTTTTTTTCTCTGAAGGCTGACACCCAAGATTGGTTTTCCTTGGAGCGAAATAAGAAACATCTCTTTTAACGACAAAAAATTTGTCATAAAGCCAATTGACAAAAAGGCCCCTGTAAGTAGTGTGTACAATAGTATCACTTGCTATATGAAGAGATTTAAGCCTGCAGGGACTTGCTCTGCCATTAAGGCATGAGTAAATGCTGATAGAATAGTCAGTAATCAAACTAAAATGTTCTTTTTGAAATATGGTATGTTTATTTTTTCTCTTTTCCTTCTCATTGATACTTCTAAATTGTTGAGGGGTTTTAAGTCAACCAATACTTTATGATGCATTGAAAAGACAGCATAAGATGCTAAATTCTCTGCCTCTTTCCTCCTCTGTTTTTCTTTGTGCATTTTTTTTATTACAACAGCACATTTCATGATACTTTCTAGGTCAAATGACTTCAGAATAGAGTAGAGAATAGTCTCATTTTTAAAAAACTTTTAAATATTTTATATAAACCAGCTAATTTCTGGAGTATTCAAGGTGCAATTTTAAATTTATCTTATTAGTCTCTGACAGTAAGTAGGTTTATAGATTATGGTGTTCACTTGCTCAAAATATCAAAATACTTGTAAGTTTTCATTTAACCAATGCAAGAATGCAGTAATGCTTTGAATCCTGTCTAAGTGTATTTTTTTTAGGTTAATGGATGTACTGGAATTACTTTTTTCCTAGGATTTTGTTTTTTATGCACCCCGTCTGAGAATTAACAAGCGAATTTTGGCACTGTGTATGGGAAATCATGAATTGTACATGAGGCGGAGGAAACCTGATACAATTGAAGTGCAACAGATGAAGGCCCAAGCTAGAGAAGAGAAACATCAGAAACAATTGGAAAGGTAATTAACAAACTTCCATGAAACAGAAAAAAAAATCTACCTTTTTAGAAGTCATAGAATATAGCATATCTTAGAATTCTAGAAAAGAGAGAACTGCTTTTCTTTCTGCACTATGTAAACAGGTTTGTGAATTGGCATGGCTCCCCTGTCTTAATATAAAAACGTACCTTTTTAAGCTTCCAGCACAGTAATAGTAGCTGTACTGTTGTTCCTGTTATATATTTTGTGCGAGTCTTACCTCTCTGTTGCTTGATTCTTAGGGAATTTTATACTCTACAAGTGAACCCTTAAAGCAAGTTCAGTGAAAAATGTCCTGGCTTACCTTTAATGTATTTAAAAAATACTGTTGCTATTTCTAGCCCAGATGAAACATAATGCCTAAAATGCAGATATAATTCTAGATTTACCTGTCTGAACCAAGGTTGATTATCAGTCCTCTTCATAAATTGTTCTTCTCTAAAGTATTTTGAAGCAGAAACAGAATTAAAAGCATTTAAAATTGTCCTTCCTGCTAGCTGAGTAAACTGAAAAATTGGCTACCTGCATCCAAAGAGTATCATTTAATATGTTGGAGAGTAAAAAAAAACCTTTTCACTATTTTTTTTTCAGAGCACAATTAGAAAATGAGAAGAAAAAAAGGGAGATAGCAGAAAAGGAAAAGGAAAGAATAGAGCGTGAAAAGGAGGAATTAATGGAGCGCTTAAGACAAATTGAGGAGCAAACAATGAAAGCTCAGAAAGGTGAGGTCATAGATTTCTTAAATCTAGTGACAGTGTTTAGTTTAGCTGGGTCCTTCAGTTCCACAATTCTTTTTGTATGTCGAAAGTGTGTTTTGGCACTTTGGGGGGGGCGGGGGGGCTAATTTTATTTTACTAATAGTGGCAAGAATTTAGTGGTGTCTTATTTGACATGAGAGATATTCTTTTTCAGTGTTTAAATGGCAGTGTGCATGCTTTTGTCTGTATCTTTTGAATATAAAACCAATTTCTAATGTAGCAAAAGTTTTGATTTAGTAAAAAGAAAATTAATGCACACACACTTCAACTCAGAATTATGAAATGCTCAAAGTGCTGAAAACCTGGAGTTGAAGGGAGCAGGGAAATTATAGGGGAAGAGTCAAAGTACTTTCTCTAGGATTTTGTTAAATTTAGCTTTTAATTTGGAAATTCCTCATCCCTTCCTCCTTTCCTATTCCCTTGTAAGATTTGAGAAATTATCAAACATGAGTGACAAAACTTGTACTTTCACCAATCACAGTTCTTTGTGTTTATTCACCCTGTAGAGTCACTGTCTCCATGACTTCCCAGTCCCTCTCCATATTTTTTTTTTCCCTACTTCAGGTTTGGTTCACACTCATAAAAGTTTTGTCGCTCCTTTCTTTTCCTAGCTCTTGTCTTCAAGCATCATAGAGAGAATCACTGATTAACTCCATGCAAATAAATTACATAAATTACATATGCCTGGCACTGCTCTCCAGCTCTACCTGTGAATTTTTCAGTCTTTCAATGCAGAACAGGTTGGACACATCCAGACAAGTAACACTCTGATTGTGCTGTGGAATTGTTTAGGGAGAGCTATTTCGCCCAGGACAAAACAGTGTCAGAGTAATTCTGGAGGTTTGACAATACACATTTTCTCATAATTTTGTGAGCAATGTAGCCTAATTTCTGATGCAATACAAAATGTTCATGTGTTGCTGGTCTTTTTAGCCTTCTATGCACACATGGAAAATCTTTACGAAAATGGTCTTTGTTAGTTTTGTTTTCCATCTTCATAGGAAGATTTGTTTGGGTAGTGTTTTTAAATAGTTTTGTTTTATTTAATTTCTAGGTACTGGATTTGTAGAACCCCACATACTTGTGATGCTATTTGTTTAATTTTATAACTGTAGTAGTAGGTCTGGGAAACCAACTGGAGAATAATGGTTACATTACTACTTAATACTAGAAGTACAAAGATGAAGCATGTGTCAGCATATCTGGGGAGGTGTTTTTATAGTATTAAACCTTGTGGTGCATGTAAATGGATTGTTGGAAAAAATGAGTAGTTGTTTAGGTTTTCTATTGGAGGAGTCTGTGAGAGCTCTGCCTAGCCAAGATCATAGCAGAAATTTTATCATTAGAACCAGCAGAGAGCTTTAGAAAGACTTTTTTTTTCATAGTCGCCTCGTTTTTCTCATCGGGGAGGAGTATAATTTTGTCTGTGTAAACCTAACCTTGCAGTACTCCTAGATTATTACTTCTTCCTATTTCATTAAGGGTTCTGCCCTTTAGATTTGAATATTTTACTATGCAGGCAACTGGACAGCTATTTTCTCTCCCTTGATTCAAAATTTTCCTCCTCTGATATAGTAAGAATTTTTCTGACTCTTCTAGTGGGACTTAAGTCATTTTGCTGGAGGTATGTGTCTAAATTTTCAGCTTCAATTAAGGAATCTGTCGGGCATTTCAATAAAGAGGAGATTTTTTTTTTTCTTTAAGAGAGTGATTTAACATACATTAAGTGTCCTCTCAGTAGGAGCACGTCCATGTATATGTACCTGTATCTGGGTTTTTAGTTTTATCAGTGAGGTGACACTTTTCTGAAACACTGGGCTCTCAGAAATGTCAGGTGAGATGAAGCTTATCCAAAGAATATCTTAAAAGTGGGGAGGAACCAGACATGGAATGGAGCTCTGGGTAACATGCTCAACAGCTTTTCTTACCTTGAGGTGGTCTTGTAAATCTTTGTTAGTATTCTAGGGTACTTTATTTTGGTCATATTACAGCTGCTATCTCTGATACATATGAGGAAGAGCCAGGTAGTGATACCTTGTCTGCAAACCTTCCTCTTGGCAGAGCTAGAGGAGCAGACTCGGAGAGCTCTAGAACTGGATCAAGAACGGAAGCGTGCAAAAGAGGAAGCAGAACGCCTGGAAAAAGAGCGTCGAGCAGCTGAAGTAGCCAAAGCTGCTCTAGCCAAGCAGGCAGCTGATCAAATGAAGAACCAGGAACAGCTAGTAAGAAACTTTATTTTTGTCCTCAAAATAGGAGTAAAATTGGAAAGGACAGTTGAAAATTTAGCCTTTACCCTTGATTATGTCAAATGAAGAAGTACATTGAAACACAAAAGTACTTGAGATACTGTTACAGAGTGTTGTGGGAACCTTTTTAAAAAACTGCATTAGACTTGGCACTACTTTGCAAGGCAAAAATAAAACTCTGGATCTGTAGGAGATGAAAAGATGACCACCACCTTTCAGACTGACAAAACTCATTGCATTCTCTTTCTAATAGTCTCAGGCTTATCCAGCTGAGAACCAGAGTAGCTTCCTTCTGCAGCCCTTTGGGAAGCTTCTTCTCTGAGGCAGATTTGTTCTGAAGCTTGATGGGGGTGGTGGGGAGTTGGTGGCACTGGGGTTTGTTGGTGTATTTTTGTTGCTTTTTGCTTTTCTTTTCCCGTTGCCAGTCTTTGCAGTGTCTTCTCACATTGTGTTAGACTACTTCTAATTCAAGATTTGTGCATAATAATCAAGAAAGGGATGAAAATAGAAGTAATTATTTCTCAACTATAAATAAGCTTTTGATCTTCTGTAAACTTGGCACATAATTCTGATTGCAAGATTTAGCTTAATAGTACTGAGATTATGATCCAGAATCATAATCTTTAATGGTGGTACCATTAAAGTTGTATTAGACTGAAACAGCCTGAAATGCTAGTTTGTAATGACTAGCATTGAAAGTGCGTAAGAGCACTTCGGAAGTGCAGAAGATAATTTTTTTTTTTTTTCTGGACATGTTTCTGTTAGGCAAGAGTACTCTGATTCATTCCCTCTGTCACATAGGCTTGAAATTTCTGTTTTTCACAGAGAAGTGGTGGATGGTAACTAACTTTTTTCAAGCTGGATCATAGCAAAGGCTCTGCTTTCTTCCACTGCAAAGCCAGACTGATACCAAATTAAAACTTCTTTGTTCTTTTGTTTGTTTCAGGCAGCAGAAATTGCTGAATTCACAGCCAAGATTGCACTTCTAGAGGAGGCCAAGAAAAAGAAAGAAGAGGAAGCTTCAGAATGGCAGCACAAAGTAATGAGCCCATGCTGTGTGAAGTCAGAACTTCAAAGAGGCTAAGGGAAATGAGTGTGGAAATCTCACTAGAAGTCCATGGGGTCAAATCTCTCTCTTTCCGTTAGGCTTCAGAAAAGTCTTTCTTAAAGGTTTTTGTCCTCCAGTCTACTGAAGCCAGCCTGTGCTTCTGTTTAACTCATTTCTTGATATTACATAGTCAAGAAGGGGGGGCAGATCCATCACAAAGGTATGGTCAAAGATTAGAAATTGCTTCCTTTTGCGATGGTGAAATAGATTGGAGCTTTGTGTTAGAGAGGAAAACACCTCAGGAGGCAGGTGTATAAAATCATGAGGTTTGATGGAAAGCTGAACCAAAACAGTTAACAAAGGCACGTGAAATGCAGCTGGGCAAAAATTTAAAGCAAAATAGTATCTCTTCATGAAATCTATAATTAGCTAGCAATGTGAGTAGTTGCTATGCCTGGGTTCCAAGAGGGTTTGAACAGATTTTAGTAAGTTCTGGTTAAGTATGAAATTTGAAGTCATCACCTTTGATCTAGGAAATCCCTGAGCCCTAAATTTCAGGAGGCCAGGAAAGTTGGAAAACAATTGCCCTATTCCTTCACTCTTCTCTTGTCTACTGTTGAAAATAGCTGGACCCTAGTACAGCTTATTTTGAGCCATATCTGGTTTTTATTCTGTGTCTCTATTTGACAATTTTCAGTGTGTAAACTAGCCAGTCAGTTATAAAGAACAGTTTCATGTGTCTGAGAACATGTCAAATTTTTATTTTTCTGACTCTTGATAAATCATTTAAAAAGATGCTAAGTACTGTTTACTGTATTTAGGCTTTTGCAGCCCAAGAGGACTTGGAAAAGACCAAAGAAGAACTGAAATCTGTGATGTCTGCTCCTCCTCCACCTCCACCCCCACCAGTTATTCCTCCGACAGAGAATGAACACGATGAACACGATGAGAACAATGCTGAAGCCAGTGCAGAACTGTCTTCTGATGGTGTCATGAATCACAGGAGTGAGGAAGAGCGGGTAACAGAAACACAGAAAAATGAACGTGTTAAGAAACAGCTCCAGGTAATGAAGATTCATAGTTGTATCAGCACAATTCAGGCTTTGGGTTTTCATCCTTCTTTTGTAAGAAATTTCACTGATGTTATGGTCTGCCAAGGAAACAGCTTCTTTATAATTTATTAGGTTTATTACCAGTTTACCAACCAATGTCATTCATAGTGTTCTAGAAATGGAGTATAGCAAGATTGGATGTAAGATTGTGCTTCATAGCTTTGAAGTGTAAGTATGCTGTTGCATTGGCCAGTAAATGTTTCTAATAATTATATCATTTCCAGAACTCTGCATGTTAAAACATAATGCTTTCCTTTTTCAATACCATCACTAAGTGGTATGAACAGATGCTTGCATGGTAGTATTTATGTTTGTTTGTAGTCACTCATAGGTGTTGTCAATGCAAAAACTCAAATTACACCCATTTTGGATAATTCTTATTTCTCTGAAACTGAGCAATTCCTCCCAAGCTAAATCTTACTCCTCGGAGCATAATAATCTATAGTACTGGTAGCCCTGTTCCTGGTTACAAAATGTTTATTTGGGAAGAAAACAGAAGAAAAGGAAAACTGCTACTTTGTCTGGCAGCATTGTCTTAGTAGCATGTATGTGTAGTATTCTTGCTTGGTCAGTCACTGACCAGATGATGGAGATAAGTCTTCAGTTACAGAAAAATTGAAAAATAAGGTGGTTTTCCTGCTTTATCCTGCTGGTCCCTTTCTGCTTGGATTTTATAGTGTATAAGGCTTTTTTTTTTTAATAGAGTTTGATGTTTACACTCATGCAAGGAAAGAATCCTATGCTCTCCTTATCTTTCCTTCTGCATTCCTTCTGATAGACCTCACAACTTGAGTTACTGAAGAGAACAACAAGCATTCCATAGGTTGGCATTCAAAAAATTCTTATCCAGATTGCAGAATAGTTGTTGTCAGAAACTCCAGAACTGTTAAAGGATTAGTCAAAGCACTTAAATTCAAATATTTTATTCAACAGGCTTTAAGTTCAGAGTTGGCTCAAGCCAGAGATGAAACCAAGAAAACACAAAATGATGTCCTTCATGCTGAGAATGTAAAAGCAGGCCGCGATAAGTACAAGACTCTCCGGCAAATCCGACAAGGCAATACAAAGCAGCGTATTGATGAGTTTGAAGCAATGTGAGAGCTGGTATTTTGCATATATGTTCCTCGTAAAGCTGAACCACCAACAGAGAAAAAAAGCAGGCCTTTGCAGATTTGATGGATTGCACCCCACTTTGCCAAAGCACTTAATACCAGGTTGACTACAGTGACTAGAAGACAAATTTAGGGGAAGCTATTCAACAGTAAGGCAGTCGTTAACCCTAGGTTTTGGGTGGGGGGAGGTGTGGAGGTTAAGAGTAGGTTTTTTCCCCTTGTGTTTTCAGTTTCATTGTTTGTTTGGGTTGTTTTCCCCCTTTGGAAACAGATGTGAAGTATTTAATGACTGACAAGTGTATATATTGCTTAAACATTAAAAATTAGAAAGAAGAATGGAACTGTACCTAAGCTGGATAGGTACTATTTCAGTATGAAGTTTGAAATTAGTTTTCAATGTAGCTACTCCATTAAGAGTTTAATACTGCTCACTTTCAGTTTTGGTTGTTGTTTTCTTGTTTTGTTTTGGGGGTTTTTGTGTTTGTGGTGTTGTGGGGTTTTTTTTGTGGTTTTTT
>LTAT01000001.1:45590153-45646819 GCA_003286495.1 Chlorodrepanis virens | reverse complement strand
TGCCTGATTTTGTTTTGATTCATGGAGTTTGTCACTTGTGTTCGCTTTACTGTCTGAATTGAACTGCCACTTGGGAGTGCTATTAAAGAAGCTTTGCTTTGCTTTGCTTTTTTTTTTTTTTTTTTTCTCTCCTTCCTTCCACCCAAAAGATTGCTGCCATATCAAATGTATATGTTTTGTTCAATGTGAATGAAGTGGATTCACCAAGCCCAAAAGACTTTCTCACCAAGCTATCAAATTTCTTCAGAAGGGACCACGACACTTGCAGCAGTGCCTCAGGAAGGGACAGATTATGACCACATAGCTCACAGTTTAGGGAACGACAAAGTTAGCAGGAGGAGACAGAGCATTTTGAATTGCTGGTATTCCATGAGGTGTTTATATTGGTTTTTGTAAATAATATGTCAAGAGTGTTTCTGTTCACAGCAGTAGGCTTTAGGCAGCAGAAGAAACGAGGGGAGATGGAAATGCACATCAAAGGAGGCGGCCTGGTTGGTGCAAATGTTCCTAATGCACGTGTGCATAAGAGTTAATGTTTCCTGTGCTCTGGATAAGTGGATCAGGTGAAAAGAGATCAAGCTCAGAGGTAGGACAATTGCACTGCTTCTTGTGCTTATTTGTTTTTCTTTTGTGTTTTTTTTTTTTGTTTTGTTTTGTTTTTTGTTTCTTGGTTTGCTTTTAGGGTACTTTATCTACAGAGGAGGAGTTGCTATTATTTGAAGACTTTTAGAAAGCCTGCTGCCCAGCACTAAAAGGTCTTGGAGTTCTTAAGGCCATGTGCTCCCAGCCTGGCCTCTGTGTTATAGTTAAAACTTCCTCTGCAGTGTGGTAATTTTGCCCCAGCACATTTCTGCAGGGCCAGGAGCTGTGCACATGCAGGGTTCTGCTGCCCCACTGCTTGTTGCAGCAAGACGAAACCCATGTGTGCCCCTGTGAAACAGTAATCGCTCCGCAGCCTGCAGCTGCCTGCACTCAGCTCACGGGGATCTTGTATCCACAGCTCCCTACAGCCTCAGCTTTCACAGCTCTTATTCACCCTCGATTTCTTCTTTAAACTTGATACAGTATTTAACTTTTTAATCTGTGGCATCAGTAACATTCTGCTAAACTAAGCTTATGGTGAATGATTGGCTACTGTGTCAAATGCTTTCTTAAAATATATCAATGAGCCACACTTTTATTCAAATAGCACTTCTGATTAATTAATAATCTCTGTGAATATGGTAATTGCAGTTGTGTTGCCAGAAAGAGATTCATTTGCATTGAGACCGAGGCACAAAACTTTTCTGCCAAGTGCATTTCAGTCTTCAGCAAAGTTTAGAAATAACATCCAGAATACACAGATGAGTCCATCCTGATCCCAACTGCCTTTATTGCTGGGAACAGATTCATTTACATCCAAGTGAGCAGATTCAGTGTTTGAGATTCAGGTAACTTTGTTCACACATCAGAAAAGACTCTAAAAATTTAAGAAATCTTCACACCATTAATCAGCACTCCACTGTTTGTTTCATGTCCTTGATAGTGTTTCTTCAGTTTAATTCACCTTTTGAATTCTTGGATCTCTTCTGGGCATCTGTCTCACTGCTCAGTGCCAGTTGTACTTTTCCATACCATTTGGAAACACAGCTCTTTCTTCTTTTGCATTTGGGATCTTAGTGTTGTTTTCAGCAAAGCCAGTGAACTCATCGTCTTCAAATTTAGAACTATTACTGCTGCTTCTCAAAATAGTCTTTGGATTAATTTTGTGTGCATGTTCTCTTACCAGACATGCATATGCCACCTTATAGCATCAATAATTGTATTGATTAGTTAATAATTGCTGGTAGCTTTCTGGAGAAAATGTCAGAAAACAAATATATTAATGTAGAATCTAATCATGTTGTTTATACCCATGAGGTTCAGCTTTGAGCCTAGCTCTGCTCACATGCACAAGGGAGTATGCGGGAGAGAAATTCTGTGCTTTCATTATGTAGCTGATCTGGCTGTCTGGACTAGGCAAGAGAAGGCACTGGAGCAGGATGGTTATTCCCACTCAAACAGCAGAGCTCTCAGGCACAACTGCATAGTGCTGCAGCTTTGCTTTTCTGCACAACAGGTGTCCTGGATGTAAAAATTAAAAAAAAAAAAAAAAAAAGCAGCCATGAAATAGTTGGCTTTTCCTGTGGAGTCCTAATTAAGGCTTATTTATTGTTATATTCCTGTCTGGCTTGAACCTTCTCTGCAGGTTACTCTTGTAAAAGCTGAACTCCTCTATAGCATAAGCACAGAGACCTGAGAGCAGGAGTCAGGTATCCCATGGTTCTTCAGCCTGCCCTGTTGTCCTGATTTAGGACAAATTTGGGAGAAAGCCTCCAAAGGGGTTCCTCTAGAAAGCAAATTCAAGTGCCCCCTCCCCCAGCTGGTTTGGGAAAATATTTCCTTGGAGAAGTGGAGAAAACTGTTTAACAGGCAAAGCATTCACCAGCACAAAAAAACGGAGAACAATATTAAACAATAAAACCTGTCACCGTTCCCAAGAGATGACAAAGTCAGAAAGTCCCCTTCGTGGGCTGTAGCTCGCTAGCTAAAAGTAACTAAAAAGCAAAAGGAGAGCTGTGTCCCGCTGTCTGTCCATCTGTTCGCAGACAACCTAGTCCAGGAGCAGGAGTGTGGAGTGAGTGCAGCTTCTGAAAACAAACTGCACACTTCTTCTCTCCCCCAGCTTCACATTCAGAACCAGTCTTAAAGGTGCACAACTTATTTCTGGGCTAAACAGACAAGTGGGGATACGAGCATCACAAAGTCACCCCAGGACACCTGTGTGTAAAAAACAGTGGCTGGTGTGGGGGGGAAATACCTGTCTCTGTTTCTCTGTTCCTTGTAATACAAGGCCATGAAAAGAAATTCTGGAATTCTGCTTCTTTCTAGCAGTGGCTTCTGTTGTATGCTTTGGGATCATCGTTTCATATGCTCTTTTCCCAGTCTTCTTTGAACTGTTTCTTGCATCTCACTTCTCTTTGCTGCTTTACTGCTTGGTTTTGGTTTGGGCTTGTCTTTGTTCTGTTGTTTTCTTTTTTTTCTTTTTTTTTCCTTCTTGCTAACGTGTCATGCCTTTAATTTCATCTGAAGAACAGATTTCAGTTTACATCACTGACAGTTTCAATGCAATTAAATAACTTTGTTTCAATATGAGAATGTAAATTACGACAGGGAAGGAAGATGTTGCATAATTATTAGTTTAAAAACATTGTGAGGGTAAGTTTAAGCCTGCAGTCCTAGCAAAAAAATATGGTACACTTAGTAACTAATTAGACCTTAGACTCAAGGTGAAAAATGGAGGCAGACAGCTAGGTATGGACTTCTCAAACTAAATTCACAATAGAAAAGTACTTTGGTAAAAATCACGTAGCTTTTTATTTATTTGCACTTGCTGAATTATTTTGAGAGCACTGGAGAAGAAAATATTGAATAATTCTTCAGTCATATTTCCCTTAATTACTTCTGTTGTGTCTTATTCCACCAATTTAAGAGTAAAAACGCTTTTTTTTCCTCTCCAGCAATTTTGTAAAATTATGTTTGGCCTATGACACTGAAATTATTTTTGCAGTCTGGAGCTTAATGGAAGAAACTATTTTCTGAGGGAGAGGTATCATGATTTGTTTTGTGTTTAACTGAGCTTGATAATTTATGTGTATGTATATATATGCACATATATATTAAAAATACATAGCATGGTTAAACTGGAGATTTCTAATACAGCATGTGGCATCAGGCCTTGTAATGGCTGTATTAGAGTGAAATGTACAAGTTGCTACTTACAGCAACTTCATTCTTGAATAGTTTTTAAAATGAGACTTTTTAAAACTGTCTTTAAAATACAATTTAAAAAATATCACAGCAGAAAGAGTGAATATGGTTCAGTTTTGTTCTTGATCTCAGAATCAAATCTACTTATCTGCATGTTTTATTTTAGCCACCTGCGAAGGCCGGCTGTTCCTGGGGAATCTCTTAGTACCAGGAAACATTTCACTGGTTTCAGTGGTGCCTTCCCAGCCTACGGTTTCACTCACTGACAGAAACCTCTTTCTTCTCCCCACCCATGTCCAGGAATTGCTGTCAGACTTTTAAAACACCAGCCTTAACCACATGCCTTATTTGCTTACGGTCAAGCCCTGGAAGTTCGTGCTGACTTTCTGTGCCAGAAAATTATCTGTGAGGGAAACAGGCTGTGGTATAGAATTTTGATGTTCCTACACGTTACATGCTGTACCTTCACTCATAAATGAAAAAAAAAAAAAATCCTATTGAAGGCTTAATTGTTTTGAATAGATGGCTTATTCCTCATGCTTACTAATAGCAAAGAAAATTTGGTTATTTACTGTTTTTCCTGATTAATTTTGAAGTATTATGATATATTGGTTCTTATAGCTGAAGTGTTTCTTTCTCTAAAACAATCAGAATGAGATGTTCACAACAAAGGAAGGTTCACATAGGAAGGTTGAATATAAAATACTGGTTATTCTTTGCCTAGTCGTAATATATTTAAGGGAATCATTCTCTGAAAGGAAAACAATTTTCAAGGCACTTCAACAATGGAAAATATACATGGAAAATATAAATTTTTGAAATGTGTCTCCACTCAAGTAAGTTTTGACTCATTATAAAGATTTCCAGCAGAAAACTTTAGGAGAGAAATAAATTTGAGAGAGATTGTTTATGCTGTCCTCACCTTTTTCTCCAAAAGGCTCATGCAAAGGAACAAACAGAATAAATGCCAGAGCTTATGCAGCAACCAGCACGTGTGCTGTGCTAAAAGGAAAATATGTCTGAAATCATACTGGCTGTGATTGAATGTTCTACAAATATGTCCTGTATTTGGTGTATTTGTGCACGAGGCATTTTATTTCAGCCATCTTTGGGAGCAGTTTTAACACAATCTGTGTTGCACTCACATGGGGTTTGTGTTACCTGCAGGAGTGGATTCATCCTTTAAAACTACCCCCGGGTAGATTTTCAGTTAGGTTCTTTGTGATGCTAAAATTTGATAGCAAAACTGAACTGCTTTGTGCAAAAATTTGGCATAGAAGAGTACGTAGTGAGTTGGAGGTGCTCTTCAAGCTGAAAGCCTGTGAAGGTGGGTTCTGGGTGTCCCTGGGTGCCTTGGCCACAAGAATCGTGTGTTTCTGAAATCACTGTGTTTCTGATGCTCCCTCGTTCTGCTGACACCTTAGGAAAAAAGTTCAGTCAGGAGTTAAATATGGAATAGCTGCAGGAAGTGAAGTATGGCTCATATGATGTTGCTGCATATTTCTGTCTATTGTTTAGTATCTTTTTGCTAAATCTATTTGATCTCTCTGTGTCTTTCTGTGCAGGTTACAAAAGTACGATCTCTTGCAACCCTTAGGATAGGAGCAAGGTAAAGATCTGCAGAAGACCTGGGGTCTGCCAAGGCCTGCTATTGCACTTCTGTAAATTTGGACAATGTACAGTGCTTTAATTTAGGTGCCTGGTCTGTGAAGAATTTTTGGAAGGACCAGGAAGTGCTGTTACAACATTCCTTTGGTGTTTGATTCTCTCACGGTCTCTAAATCTTTCCTTTGTTGTCTTTTCCCAGGAGAAAATTAGCTATTTGAAATATTTAAGCTGTTGTTCTTTCCAGGAAAACAGGAAATAATACTCATGTGTTAATCTTTAACTTGTTATGGGATGTGCTAGAGTAATGTGACCCTCCAGAGTGCTTGGGGCATCCTGTAGGCTTTGTCCACAAGTGATGTAGTGTGGGAAGCCTGACTTATATCCAGCCTGGGTAAAGTGAAATGACAGTAGATACTTTCCAAGTTTTATTGGTTTTCTACACAATTTCTAATAGCCTTGATGATACCTGAAGAGTGTCAGATAATTTTCTAATGTAAAAATCCCAGTTTAATATGTCTGTATATACATTCCCAGTGTAAGCACCCCGTTGCTCCTTGCCTTTTTGTACGCTGTCAGGATGTGCATACTGTGTATACCTAATTGCTGGACTGTGCACCCTGCACAAAAGCCTGAATAAATGGGTTTTAACATTCATCCAAAGAATCACTATTCATTTGATGATCAGTGGTGCTAGTGGATTTTCTTTCACTTTTCGGAGAAGATTTAATTCATTTTGTAGCACCAATCCAAAGTGGAGTTTCCAGGTAAATATCTGGTGCTATGGCCAGGTAAGCCAATGAGAGGCTTTATTTACAAAGAATGGATTTCTCTTGAAGGAAAAGACAGCTGATATATAAGGAAGCTGTTAACTGAGTAGACAGACACCCAGATTATTCTCAAATCCAGCTAGCAGCCCTGGGAATATACCAAACCTTGGTATATTCCTCAGAATGAACTTTGTGTTCCTTTCAGTGCCTTCTTGCACAATGGCCTCCTGCATTGGGAACTGTCCCAGTTGATCCCTCAGAGGACTTGGATCCGAAGCAGCAGCTGCCAAAGCCTCCAGCATGTGCCCAAAATCATTGGATGATAACTGCCCAGGGAGGAAGCTGCCCCGGGGCTCTGCAAGCATCCCATGGACCTGGGACCTGCCTTGGAGCTGCTGCTGTGCCTCCTGTAGGCAGCACCTCTGGTAGCAGCCCTCCAGCTTGGCTGAGGGAGGAGGGGCTCTGTGCCCTGGGCCCTCCATCCTGCCAGGGTTGGGAGCCACATCCCCCACAGCTCAGGGCTGCAGGTGGGTAGGGTGGGCAGTGGGTTGTGGCCAGCCTCCTACTGAAACCCTTGCAGAGAGGGGCTGTCGAGAGGGAAGACTCTCTTGCCTCTGACTGGGACAGCAGCGCACCACCAGCTGAAACAAGGCCCTGGCTCAGCCCTTGGAAGACAAAGTTTGGGTTTAGGATGCCAAGAGGAACATAAAATCCAAAGCTGTGGAGTTTTCAGGGTCTGATTTGCACACATAGGCCAGCACTGGGGTCTTGGGACTGGCTTGCTTGCTCAGCATGTGAGTTATTATTTAAAATTGTTTCTGCAGCCTCCCTCTCCCTGCATGACCCATGTAGGGGCTCAGAGATGTTTCTGCTGCTCAGGGGAACAAGGCACAGTGGCCTCCATGAGTTTCATGTCTAGCAAGTGTTTCTGCAATAGCTGCTGCTTGGAGCAGCCTTCATTAGGACTGCGCTTGCTTCAGGTACCAACAGTTAAAGGTAGTAAAACCCTTTTGTGCAAGTATTTCTTTAGTACCATCACAAAATGTTCCTGAGGATTTTGTCTAGCGCTGCCCTGGCTGCCTAGGATGCTTTTTAGCTTCTCTAGTCAGTGCTGAAGTTCTCTGGTGGATGTCTTGCAGAGGAGGAATTGGGCAGGAGGAAGTGTACCTTAACAGCAGCAGTTTAAAACCAGAAGCATGAAAATAGAGTTTCTGATACAAGGAAAGCTCTGGGCTGCCTCTCATTCTTGATTGTAGCGTTGCTCAAGCTGGCCTGGTTGGGCTCTGACAGGTTGGATTGGCAGCTCATTAGCTGGAACACGCAGGTTTGCCCAGGCTGCTAGCAGCCAGCAGGAGCTGGTCTGGGAAGGGGTGACAGGTCTCCCCTGGCAGCTGCTGGAGGATCCAGCCTGGGAACAGCGCTTGCCCTGCTGCAGCAGCCGCTTTGGATGAGCCCGAGTGGCCGGAGATGGCCGCAGTCTGCCCTGCGAGGGAAGGGGAAGGGGGCGCGGTCCTGCCTCTGGTCAGACAGGAGCATTTTCAGTCACCTCCGCGGCAGTCGGGATTTTGCCCTGGTGAGGATGTTGTTGGAATTGCAGATTGGTATTTACCTGTAGGTAAAGGTCTGGCTGAAATGTTGTAGCAGAGTTGTACGATGAAAAATGCTATCCAGCAGAGCAGGAGAGAGTGAATTCAATTGTGCCTGTGAATGGCTGGCATCAAAGAGCGGTGCCTGGTCTGTAAGGCAGGAAGCAACTTGATTGCCTCTTGAAACTGTGGTGTCCTTCCTTGTCCCTCTCTCCTCCATGTTATTTCCACACTTGATGGCTGGCCAGCAGCTTTGCTTCTCCTTGTAGTTCATCCTAGGTCTTTCCTCTAAATTCGCCAGTGGTCTTTGCATCTGTGCCTGCAGCAGGGTGTGGATTTGGAAGCAGCCGGGCTGCAGGTGACCCTGGCCAGGTGGGCAAGCGATCAATGGAGTGCAGACATCCCGCGTCTCACAGCTGAGCCACATCACTGCCCTGAATGCAGTGGGCAATGTTGTAAACCTGCAACCATTTGGGGGCTTCTTCCCAGTTTCTGTTCATGGTCTGGCTGAAGTTCTGCTGCCGCTTGGCTTTCCGTGGTTGATGTGCCCTGAGGAGTTAGAGAGTGGAAGCCTGCCTGCCTGCCTGCCTCCTACGGCAGCACTGGCCCTCAGCTGGGGGCGGGCTTCCATTCAATTAGTTTTAAATGGTAAAAGGTGGGGTGAACAAGTTAACTTTCATTAAAAGTCTGATCCAGGTTTAGAATAGGGTAGCAGCCTCATTTCCAGGCAGCACAAGGCACACTAACACTTTCCATTTTTATCATGCTGACGTTTTCCTTTTTCTGAAATCATTCTATAGATGTAGCCCGTGCCAGCCGTGAGCAGCTTTGCTGCATCTCGTGTGCGCAGTTTCAGCATTAATTAAATCACTTTGTCGCAGAGGAACCAAGGGAAGCTCATTTAATCAGGTAATACATAAATGAACAAACATAAGGTCATCCCTCTCTGGAGTTTCTGGAGCTCTCCTCGCCATTGTGACCATGATGAGACCAGGGCAGAATGTTGGGGGCAGCTCAGTACTGAGGATCACCATGGTCTGCATTCCCAAAAACCCCAAAATGTTTAACTGGGTTTGAGCCCCAGCAGCTCTGTGCTTATAGGCACTCTGCAAACATGTGACTCATGCCAGAGTCCCCAACAACTGCTGGGGGTGGCTGCAGTGGGAGAGCAGGTAGCAAAACTTTGCCTGAGACAGGCAGTTCTGTTACTGAATTCAGTTCACTTTTTTTTTCCCCCCCACCAGGGAAAATAGACTTTATTCCTGAAATTGGTAAAACATAAGTTAAAATCCAGGTTTGTGCATGCCTGAAAGTTTTGTAGAGCTGGATGAAACACAAAAATTCCTTCTCCCAGGCACCCTGGCCAGACCCCAATGCAATGTTCCCCCTTTCAAGCCACTTCCTGAGGGTTGGAATGCTGGGTCACCCAAACCACCGCTGCAGCTTTGGTTCCAGGGTGCAGCTGGGGATCTCTGTAAGGTGAGCCTGGCTGACGTAAGGAACCTGCCTGGAGAACATTGCCAGCTCCTTATCCCCCACACTCCTCTTGCTTACGCTTCACCCAGCTCATGTAAATTAATAGCAGCGTTGAATTTCTGTCATATCTACCTGCTGCTCCTGGCAGTTCAGCTGGGAAAGAAAAAGCCTGACTGTTGCTATGGGGACCATCAGATGGAGTGGCACCAGAACATCTTCTGCACCACTGCCACCGGGTGCTCACCTGTGTCCCAGCACCTGACTGGTGGCCATGCTGGGAGTGGGACACCCCTGCTCCTCGAGCCACCCCTGTCCTACCCTGCAGAACCCCAGAGAGAACTGATCTCCTGGGTCTCCTACAAGCTGGATTTATGCAGGTCTTCTTTAGTGTGAAGCTTCTCCCAAGCTCTCCTTGAACAGGGACGGGCAGGGAAATGCAGGGCAGCAGCTCCTTCCTGGTGCTGGTTGTAGGACTGTGAGAGCCTGCTGGGAAGGCTGAGCGAAACAGGCTGTGTGACAAAGCTGGTTGGTAGAGGCAGCTACAACCATCTCCACCCCTTGTGCTGCTGGCTCTGCCAGGCCAGGTGTCCCAGGAGTGGGTGCTGAAGTTACTGAACACAGGTCCTCTGCTGTGACACTGAGGAGCAGGGTGATGGTGGTGTTTAATGCATGTGCTCATAATGGGCCCTGTTCTGTGCCAGCTTTTTCTTTGCAGTTACAGCAAAGGGGACACTGTATGCAGTGGGACACCAAACCTCTAAATGTCCCTTCCATTACTTCAGCGCAGAATGAGCTCAAAGATCCTGTGAGGCTGGAGGATGCTGCCCAGAGCAGCCCAAGTGGCACTTTGTCCTGCTTGGAAATGGTGTTTCAGGGAGCATCCCTGTGTATTTGTACAGCAGCCTTTCCCTAGCTTCTCCAGACAAGGTCATGCAGGTTGTCAAGTTCAGGTTTCAGCTCCAGGATGAGTGACAGAGCCCTTTCATCTCCTGTGTCACAACACTTCAACCTGCATCAGGGGCTGCTGTGATGCCTGCCAGGCTCATGGGCATTCTGTTATTGTTAAAGCTTTTGCAAGAGAAGTTTGTAAACTGGTGACAGAGCCTCTAGGCCTGCCCTGCAGGTGATGTAGGCAGATCTCATGGGGTTTAGAGAATTGACTGAATTGGGGTAACTCACAGTCCTTGATCAGCCCAAGGGAGAAAGCAGAGCTACAGAGGAGAAGCTTCAGGTGGTAGTAGAAGCACCATCTAAAGAGACCAAAACAGATTATACAAACACCAGCAGCTTGATGTCTTGAGGAAAAAAAAAAAAAAAAAGGCTGTATTCGGCATTCTTTAAGCAATCTGAAAAACTGAAATCCAACCTGTGCCAGCAAATCATCTATGAAGAAACCAGCATGTTTAGGGACATGGCAAATCACAAATGTGCCTTTATAACTCGTAATTATCCAGCACACCAGTTTCTTCCAAAATGAAGGATGAGTGTAAGGGTGGTAGTGGCTGTGAGGTCTCACTGAGGACAAGAGTTACAGCTGGAATAGAGATGTTTAAAGCAGTTCATCGGTCAAGATCAGCCACAGCACTTCTACTGCCCTTCCCTCAGTGTTTAACGCTGCTGCTGCTGCTGCTGCTGAATGCCCTGTGTGGAACAGAGTGGGTAGATCTTTACAAACACTTGTGGCTGGAGCTGGGCTCTGGGGGTGCTTGGCCCCCTTGCAGGAGAGAGAAGCACGATGGTCAGCCAGCATCCCTCCGCTCAAGAGCTGGAGCCTCCTACAGCTGAGAGTCAGGGAAGTGAGCAGCTGTTTTTTAGAAAACAACTTCAGTGTGACAAACAATTTAGTAACAGAGAATATAATATCAGATGATAATCTGTTCATTCCATCTTGCACTTGTTGTACAGTCCAAACTCAGGACATGCCCCAGGCCCTGCTACCTCTCACTCTTTGCAGAGACAATGAGCTGATGGCTATTGTTGGTTATCCACCCAACCCCACCATCTGCTCCTCAGCTCTCAGGAGTTACAGCTCTGAGCTTTGGAACAGCACGGTGTCAGCAGCACTGTCAGTTCTTCTGCATATGAAACTGATGATGTGGTTTTTCCTTTTCTTTTGCCCTAAGCAATGCCTTTGAGAGAATAGGGACTTGCAGGGAAAGGAGCCCATCTACTTAACTTGCTGGAGTGGAGGCTGCAGAGCAAGTGGATCAGGACAGAGCATCATGAGACGTGTAGGGCCTTGGGATAGCTCTGCTCAGCCTGGAAATGCAGCAGAAGCAATTCATAACTCTGACCCATAAAGTGAACCCATCCTCTACTTGTGCTTTGAGGGATTTTTGCCCTCTGAAATTGCACTTTCTTGCCAGGTGAATAATATGACTTTTAAAAATAATAAGGAATTAAAGGATACACAGGAGACGTTATTTGATTTTCTTATCTACTGCAAATAGAAGGTTTCTGGATCCATCATGCAGAGGCACAACAAAAATACTTTAGAGACTTTAAGCACCTGGTCAAAGGAACCAGCAGCTCTGGGCTGTGCAGATCAGCAGCCAAGGAAACCTCACCTCGGGCCATCGATCCATCTCTTTCCACCAGAGATGTGATCTTCCACTCAGATTCCTTTCTGCTGAAGCTCCAAGCACTGATTTAATGAAAAGTAGCTATGACAATTCAAACAGCGTAATTCAGAAAAAATTATGTGTTTTCATGTGGAGAATATAAGGGCTCAGCTGAGCTGGAGGTAGTGGGAGCACCTGGGCCAGCACTGCCCCAGCCTGAATTCTGACAAGAAGGCAATAAAGGTACTCAGTGTCCAGCAGCAGATCAGAAAAATGCAATCTTTGCACTCACTAGACTAGTTCTTAACCATTCTATTCTAAAATCTATTCTGTTCTATTTACTCCTGCAGTGTCCAGAGATAGTCCACACTAACAATTATTCAATGGAAGACAAATAAATATGGAGGAGTACCTAAGAGGAGAGTAGGTACACTGGCACAATGTCTAAGTCCAAAATTTGCTACTATAAATAAGTGATGTGTCTTCTTGACCTCAGAGCCTTTTTTCTTGGTAAGCAAAATGAAGGGAAAGAGCCTAGTAAATACAAATTACTACATTAAAAATGAACTGATAACCTATAATCATATATGTTTATGTATGGTCCCATGTGACACTCATCACTGTCAATTAGAGAGATGTGTATTTGATGGCTGGTCTGTTCAGGGGATAAGGAATTGGCTGGATTGGTGCAGCCAGAGGTTTGTGGTCAATGGTGGAGGCTGGTGGAGGCTGGTGATGGGTGGTGCCCCTCATGGCTCTGTCCTGGGACTGGTGCTCTTTAAGATCTTTACAGCACCCTCAGCAGGTTTGCATGTGGCACCACACTTTTTGGTACAGTTGACATACCTGGAAGATAGGAGGCCATCCAGAGGGAAATTCAACAAGTCCAGGTGCAAGGCAGGTCAGAGCAACCTTAGACACGAGTACAGACCGGGAGAACTTATTGAAAGAAGCCCTGTGGAGATCTGGGGCTTCTTGTGGATGAAAAGCTGGACATGAGTCAACAATGTGGCCTCATAGCCCAGAAAGCCACTTGTATCCTGCCTGTGGCCAGCAGGGTGATGGAGGGAATCCTGCCCTTGTGCGACCCCACCTGCAATGCTGCTGCATCCAGCTCTGGGGTCCTCAGCTCGAGAAAGATGAGCAGGTGCAGAGGGTCACAGAGATGATCAGAGGGCTGGAGCAGCTCCCCTGTGAAGACAGCCCAGAGAGTTGGGTTTGTTCAGCCTGGAGAAGAGGCTCCTGAGAGGCCTTACAGCACCTTCTAGGATCTTAAGGGGGATTACAGAAAGGAGGGAATGTGACTCTTTGTATGGGCAGAAAGGACAAGGGGTAATGGTTTTGAACTAAAAGAAAATAGGTTTAGATTAGATGTTAGGAAGAAATTCTTCACTGTGACAGTGGTGAGGCCCTAGAATGGGTTGCCCAGGGAAGCTGTGGATGTTCCATCCCTGGTGATGTCCAAGGCCAGGCTGACCAGGCCAGTGAAAGGTGTCTCTGCCCGTGGCAAGGGGGTTGGGACTGGATGATCTCTGAGGTCCCTTCTACACCAAACTTTTCTTCGATTATATTTTTGAAACTGTTCCAGTTTACTCAAAGTGAGCAGTTTTGTTGCAGGTTTTGTGCAGGTAGGAACACAAAGCTGTCTATAACTCACTGCTAACTGCTCTAGAGATTTTTTATGAAACAAAACCAGCCCATCAATGAGGAAAATGAATCTTTATTTTTTTTCTCTAAAAGCAGAATCCATGTACATGGTTATTTGTATGGTTTAGAGGTGGTTTTAAGATGTGAATAGTCACATCACAGAAACAATACAGAACAACCAGTGAAGGAATGAAGAGCCAGTTTGACAATTGCTTTATCAAGTAGCCCAAACATTATTTTTAGCTAATGGTTTTGCCACAGTGGACTTCAGGACAATATTAAAATCTCACCTACTCAACACAAATACAGAGATAACGACTGGGAAAAGAGCTACAAAAATACAATTATTGCTGCTGTATCTGCATTGCTTCCTCACAGGATACTCTACAGTATGCTGGGAAAGCAGTTCTTAAATTTCAGTTTCATTAAGAATGTCATTTAGATAAATAAAAAGTAATGAACCAGCCAATCTCACGTGGTTAATTTATCTGAGACCAAAAGAAAATGGGTTGTTCTACAAAAAAAGGCAGAGAGGTTTTGTTTTATAAGGCGAAGAGTAGATTGTTATGCTTTGAAAAAGAGAGGATGGATGTGCTTAAATATCTAAGTAAATTTGGTTTGTAGGTGCTCCCAAAGCCTGCAAAGAGCAATCATGGCCGAATGACCTGCCAGCACCCGTGAGATCTCCCCTGTGCTGGGAAGGAGGCGGCTCTCAGCTGTGCTCCTCAAGGTCCCAGCCCAGCTGCACTTACACACACGCCAGGCTGACTCAGGTTCTCTCACGCCACTGAACCAGCCCACACCTCTGCTTCTGCTGAAGTCGGGTGTAGGTGTTGGTGTTTGGGAGACTGGGCCCTCCCACGGCTATCGAGTGTGTGAGGGAACGAGAACTACAGCAATCATTTAGCTTAAAGGGTAGACAGAGCGATAAACACTCCAAGCACAAGTTATGACAACCCTTTAAGACCTGAAAATGGAAGGTGGAAAATTATTTCAAACACTGATAACTATGACCCACACATGGTATTTGGTAGTGCCTCTATAAACATCTGTGAGAGACTTGATGTGCACCAGTACATTTCCCTGTACTGCATGGCAAGGAAAACCCAGCACTCTGCAGGATGCTTCCCATGCAAATGTGCATTTCCCATGCGATTGGGTGCCTAGGTCAGCACCTTCTGATGAAGCCTTGAGCAATGTATTCTAGAACATCTAAAGATGAAATTTGAACATCTCTCGTGTTACCGAGCAAAAGGTTAGCTGGAAAAACCATTTAATACAGGTGATTCTAGGTTCAGTTACATGATCAGCCTAAACAATGTGCCCAAACATATTTAATTTGAACAAAATTCTTAAACTATGCCTCTCCAAAATTTACAAAGTATATAAAACATGTGATTTGACATTTATAAAACCTCAGCCCTTTTACAGAAAACAAAACAAGGCCATAGAATTTTAAGTTTAAATCTATTGGTTTTTCTTCTCAACAGTTTTAGTTCCTATGATAAAAAACTTCAACAAACAGCATTCCACCATGGCCTTATAATGCAAGGAATAAATTAGCAAGTCACACTGTAAATAAAAATAAATAATTTCTAAGGTTTCTTTTTTTTTTTTTAACGGTCTTTTTAATTGCACAGTATTTTAAATTTTCAGTAGCAATGAAAAGTCAGTTGGGTATTTTTCTAAATGCTCCAGAGAGCAGGAAAGCATTGTGTCTCATTTTTCAAGCTTTACACTTTGAAAATACCTTGGTCGAACCATCAATGATAAAGCTGGTAAATGTTTTGGTAGTCTCTTACTGTGGCAAGACGCTGCAGTATCTCTCCCCCAAGGCATTCAGTCCTCCGGCGCTCACCCTGCTGGGGCGAACGCCCCCAGTGTCCCCTTCCAAGTGAGGTACTCTGGTTTACACTGGCAGCTTTGATATTTTTGGGAAGGTGTTCACCGTTAGCTACAACGTTCACAGCAGAAGTTCATCAACATCTCAGCTACAGTCCGTACCCACCGAGGCCGCAGGGGTCTCCTTCGAGGGCTTCCCCAGCCCCACACGCCTTCTCTTTTCGGGGTGTCACATGAACACATCAGGCTTTTGGCTCTCCCCAGAGCTACTCTGCAATGGAGGACCAAGCTACAATCCAGACATACCAAAGAAAATGGGACATCTGGGAAGGCATGATCTTATCTCAGACCATTAGCAGTATCTTAGACCCACTTGCCAAATATATGTGTGTATATATACAAATATATATATATATATATTACACATATTTGAAAAAATTAAAAAACAAAAGTGATTAATACTGTCATAGCCTGGGTATATTTAGGTCAAAGTTAGTTATCTACAGGACATACTTAAAAAACTCTTAAATATTTGCAACATGTTATTGTATTGAAAACAGTTGTGGGGAGATGCCTAATGTATGTGCATTAAAAATACTGTATATCTATATACTATTACTGATGCAGTTGTAACAGCTTGGAATTTTATCTAAAAATACAGAGTTTCTGCTATGTATCAAAACAACTCTCAAGTACTGAAGACAAAGGGAAGTTTTGCCTTCTTCTTAGATGAGGGACAGCTCTAACCTGAAGGTATTAAATCCTTCATTGCATCTCTGGCATCAGCTGGGGCCAAGACAGTATCACTGAATTACCTCTGGTATTTAAGGATCATGGGAGGTTACAGCTCAGTTATTTGCATCAATGCAATTACACAGACAAAGCGTATTTGACCAGTATCACTGCATCCATGTTTGTTACTGGTATACTCTTTAGAAGTTGTTACATATACAGACTGATCTCATTATGGAGATGTTCACACACAAATCCTCCATCTGTTACCACAGCAAAACAAAAGGAAGTATCAAGGCAAACATTTTGTCCACAGTAAATTTCCTTTACCCAACATAAGCGAGTCTAAGGGGAGCTAGCACATCATTGCACAACATTAAAATCCACCAAGTTACTCCTGCTCTTTTATTTTTAAAGCCTTTTCAGTGCTTGGGTGCAAAGCACGGAACCTATCACAAGAATTCCCTAGCGATCACCACCCTTTGGGGATTCAGTACTGCCCTGGCTGTGTGCAGAGGCAATGGACACTGGTAACTCAGGCCTGGGCCGTGCAGCTCCTCACACGGATATCCCAGTGGCTAAGCCTGCTGAGCCCCTGCTCCAGGCCAGGCTGTGACATGTGCATGGCAGGAGCAGCCTGGTGCCCACACCACAGGAAAAATCGCAAAACACTTCTATTACATATGCACGTTTCAGTTCATACTTAAAGGAATTGAACTTTTGGCAGAAGTAAATACCTACATAAAAAATAAACGTAGAAACCCATTAAAACCACAAACACAATAACTGCATTATTAAAACAGCTGCATCTACACTATGGTGTAGTACTTCAGTGTAATTCAGTTTAACCAAATCTTAGCATACAACTAAGATGAGACCCATTTCCCAGTCCAAACCTCAGCGTCAGCGCTGCATCAATCTCTCTCTCTACATTAAAACATGCTCTACAGATGGCGACCAACCAAATCCAGGGAAAAACTGTTGCCACAGGTGAAGGGGTCTTCTCCCTGAACAGACAACGCAGGACAGATGGTGTAGAGCCCCTCTGGCCATGCCATGGGGACAGGCAATGGCAGAACCTGCAGCGCTCCAGCAGTGGAAGCTGTAGGAGCACCACGTCCTGAATTGGTTTGCTGAACATGGTTCAGATTATTGGATATGTCTATAGCACAATGCTCTTTAGAAGCATTTACTGTATACCCAAACCCTACTTGCTGCAACACATGGTGTCACACAAGTAGTGAAAATGTCTTCGTATTCAAAGGTGCTTGGACATCATTTTCAGGCAGCATTTTACCTTTATTTTAGTGAGTTCCCACTACAAAGATTTTAGAAGGAAGAAGATGCCAATAGTCTATTTTTTCATTTCAGTATGTGAAATTGAGACAGACACCTAAAGAAATACCTACTTTTACTTGCCTAAATCTATTCTACGTCTGAAATCTCTAATTTTTAAATAAGGGATAAAATGTTGCCCAAAAGACTAGTTATAATTTGTGTTTCTAATCTACAAATCAAAATAGTTCTCAGTTAAAAAGATACAATTTGTATCAACAGTAAAAGGTACTTTCTGGTTCTTCAGGGCCTTACTTAAAACTCCAGGAAGTGTACCAAAATTATCAGCTGTAATAGAGTAAACGAGTGACATTTTTTTAACACTGAACATCATTGCAATGGATGGAAACCTAAAACTGTCGGCACCTGATCCTGTCATGGAAGTACATCTGACATCAATTGCAAAAACTATTTCTATTTTCCATATATATATATATATAAAAGCTTAAGAGGTGCTAGTAAAACCCATGACTTTAAACCAGAAATATCCCTTACTAACGCTAAAACAGACTTGGCTTGTCTGTTTCTAAAACTACACTATTTGTGGCAAGAATCAGGCCTACACAATGCAAAAAGCGAAAAACTAACTCCAGGAACACAAATGGTATCTTCTCTCCCCACAACCCTCCCCTCCCCAGCCAAAAAAGAAAAAAAAAAAGTTTAAGTTATTATTCTGAGCTACAATATCATTACCATAGTGCAGATAATAAATGTTGCATATCCTGAACACACAAAACCTTTTCAGGCCAGCCTTGATAAATAGCAAGAAAAATCAAACAGTATCTTAAATACAAAACTTGCATTGAGATAATTAAATTCATTTAAAAACAGGTAAATATTTTATGAAAAGCACATTTTATCCAGTACAGTTGTGCAGCAATACAAAAGAAAAACATATAAAACAACTAAACAGGGCCCTACGATTTCAGGTCCCCATCTTCTGACCAGAGATACACAGAGCTGGGTAACAACACACGGGAACTGAAACAGGGCAGCCTGGCTTGGGGTCGTTCTGAGCATTTGCAGTTTCTCTTAGCTTCCAAGGGGGCTGCAAATTCTCAGTACCTCTGAAAATCAGGCAATAAGGCTTTTAACATATCCATAAATAAGTAAAAAAAAAAAAAAAAAATAAAAATTTCCTCCTCTGTTTGCATCTGATCTTACTAATTGACTGCATCAACAAAAACATGTAACTATTTAAGCAAAACAAAGAAAGCAATGAAAAGTGCCATACTATAAATTACCAATATATTGTTACCCATTTCACTGTTAACTGGTAACTCGATTATTCGTTTCAAAAAATGAAGTCAGTGCTGTAGGAAATCTTTGTTTTCTACAAACAGGTGATTACAGCACAAAAAAGCTCACAAAAACAAACAAACATACATCAGACATACTCGTGGCGGTTTAAAAAGTTCAGAAACTTGGCTTGAAAATTGGCTTGAAAATTGCCTGCCAGAAGTAGCAAAATCCTCATTCTGGAGGTTAATATCTCACAGCCCAAGGATAAGCATCCAGCAAGTTAAAAAACGAAACCAGAAATCCCAACAAAATGTAACAATGATAAGAAAGTGCTGCATATAAACCCCTGATGCACCAAAGATTATAACCAGAGACCACAGATTTTTTTTTTAATATATATATATATATATATATTAATTTAAACTGGAACATACTCCAGATGTGAAAATAGCCATTTAAAAATTTTCAAACTAGAACACAAAACTTATCTGGTACTTCCAATGCATGGGGCTATACATACAGACTCCATGATACAGTATTTCACATAAATGGATTACTATATAACCTCCTTGCTGAGAAGGAGATCCCAAATGCTATTGTAGCAAACCTCCCTCAGCCTTAGAGCTGAGCTGAAAACTACGAGACACCACAAAGATGCGTCATCTCTCAATAACCTAGCTGAGATTTCTCCACTAAGATGGCAGCAGCGAGCTGCTGAGCGTCCGTCACGTGAGGGTTCTTCTTCATCACTATCCTCACGAGCTCGGGGGGAAAGATGTTGCAAAGGTTAATGTAAACCTTCTCCCGGGTGTCTTGGAGCCTTGGGGGGTCTTGCGGGATTCCACAGTAAGGTACGCGCCAGGGCTGCTCCTGCTGCTCGGGAAGGCTTTGGAAGGCGAACTGCTCGTAGCACGGCTGCGTGGGGTTGCTGGGCAAGGAGTACGTCTGGCGGTAGCCGTAGGCATCCATCCCGTAACTCTGCCTATCCCAACCTCCCAGCCCTTCCTGGCCAGAGTAAGGCTTCCTGTGTCTTAAGGGAGAGTTTTCGTACAAGCGCGAGTCCGAGATGCTGTCTATTCTCGTGGACACCAGGGCTCTCCCCAGATGCAGCGCCTTCGAATGAGACGAGCTCTGAGGTGCCGAGTAGTCGTTGGGACAGCTGGAACGAGCACCGACTGCTGGGTGCTGCAGATGCACAGCCATGTACGGAATGGGAGATTTGTGGTGATGCTTTGGTTCTTCGTGGCTATAGCTCTGCACTCGAGCCAGGGGCTCGTGGTAGCTATGAAGGAAGGGCTGAGCGTTAAGGCGGCCGTGGGCGTGCATGTGCTGGCACTTCAAGTTCTCCTCCAGCTGTGGGTCGGGCGAACTCATGTAGGAGCGGTCGCTGTAACCCACGTAGGAATCGCTGCTGCCACAGCTGACGCTCCCCTCGCTGCTGCAGTCGGAAGCTACGGAGCTAATCCGATAATCTGTGTCCAAGGAGAAGCGCCTCTCGGGACTACGCGGTCCGGACATGCTGAGATTTGAATATGCACTCAGCATAGAGTAATACCCTACGTCCACCGGAGACTCACATTTTGGATACTGGTCATAAGGCATTGGTGTTCCATGATTTTTGGTTGCCATCATCACTGTAGGATACTGTCCCTGTGGTCTTTGATCCTGAGGTGGGAAGTGAACTCCAGATGGAAGGCCGTTAGTTAAAGGTGCAGTACTTTGGGGTTTTCCAGCAGAGGAACTTGGTATGCTAACTAAAGAAGGTACAGACCTGGTTTCCAATTTGTTTTTGGTGGGAAGCTTTTCCTCCAAGTCTTGATAGACTTGAGTCCTTATACTAGGATCCGATTGCCTCTTTGGAGCAGCGCGCTTCAGCTCTGAAGTGCCCTCGCTTTTAGTGCTACAGGGAACGCTATTGCTTTTTACCAGTCCTCCTTCACTTGTAGTTTTGGCAGCTGTGCTTCTAGACATGGCACGAAGTTCATCAGCTACGGATCGCTGAGGCTGATTTCCCCTTTCTGGATGATAGTATTTGCATTTGTGTCCATAGGTACATTTCTTCCCTATTGATACAAACATGATCAGATTTTAAAAACTTCAAACAAAGTCTGTTAGCCATCAAAGAACAGAAATGCCCCTCATTTGAAGTTTTACTGTTGGTTTGAAAGACCTTGCAAACAAGATTGGTTTTGTGCAACACAGGGTGTGCTCTAAGAGCTCCTCTCCTATTTTGTGGGGAAAAAAGAGGCGGCGGTAGTGTCCTGCAGCTCTGGGAATGCAGACCAACACTACCAGCCACATTTTGAGCTGGATGTGGCACTGCCAGGGAGGCTGTACGCACCTGCTGTGTTGAGCCAAGGCAATATAGAGGGAGAAAATTTAATTGGGAAGTCCCACAGACACTAGGCCAGCAGGTTTCAGCTCAGTCAAGATGCCTGTAGGAACTCTCAGTGCCAAAACTTCAGATAGCTCAATTAATTCTCTAGAAGAAAACCCCAATATCTCATGACACTAGAAAAGGGCTTCTGAAACCTGCAGAATTTAGGTGCTGATTTGGATTTATTCTAATGTATGATTAATTAAGTTGTTCCTTTAGTTCAACTAGTAGACAGAAATGTTTTTTAAGTAGCACATGAAAAAATTGCTTCAGTTTTCACATCAGCTCAGCATTTCAACCCATCTCAGGCTAAGACAACAACGTTAAAACCAATGTTAAAGAGTTTTAAACAGTTTTGGCAGTGTTAAAATACAGCAGGATCTTGGTCCTCAGTCCCAGTACATAAAAATTAATGGGTTAAATCAAATTACCATATGGACATGGTTGCTTCTTATGCTCTGGCACAATAGGCTTCTTCCTAAGAAAATTGTCCAGACTTGGACCATGGCGGCCAAGAGGATCATCAGGAGGCATAAATCTATCAAGAAAGAACAAAGTATTATGGAGGCAAACAAGCGTTTTCATACTTCTCATGCAATGACCAAGAACCTCATACTATGCTACACCATAACCTGCCATCCTGTAGTTTTTAAATCTGGGAACCTGAAGAGCAGTTTTGGAAAACCATCTTTCTGCTGCAGGTGCTGCCTTAGAGGTTGGCCACAGGAGCAGACTGTGTGGACACCTCTAGACTGCTACAGACATCTTTGGTCCAGCTCAGCTGATGCTTTGTGGCAAAGCAGGGCTGCAAATAACCCATCCTGAATTCAAAAGTAAGGGCTGCAATACAGGCAGCCCTTTCTTAAAGCACCACTACTAGCTTTGCAAAACTGTGCCAATGGCCCAGGATTCTGGCATCAGCATTCAGGCACCTCAACACAAGTGCCTGCTTAGGGGAGCTGAGTCCCTCCCACTACACGAAGCCACCAGCAGTAACTGCAGTGGATCTGTAGGCTGGGTTACAGTTATTATAGATGGATCTAATCAGATAGTTGAACTACAGACCTCGTGAAATTCATTCCAATTTGGGTTTTTCTATGACTCTAGGACTTAGAAGTCTAAACACAGGCATTCAGAAATGTTGGTTCAGTATATCAACAGAGCTGGAATATTACACCATAGAATACATCAAATAAACATTGGCATACACCAAAGAGGAAAAATAGCATAAAAAGACATAAAAATGTTGCTACAAAAACAGTTTCAAACACTTCTAATCAGAAGATCAAATTTATGATTGACTATTCCTCCTGTTTTCCTTCATACACTTAATGATCTGGGTGTAAGATGAAAAATTTGTACAAATCTTCAAACTATCCTTTCCTCAGTTATTTCAGTGGCACATGTAAAGACACAATGACTTACTTGTCATTAACAAACGAATACATCAACAAGCGTTCATCTATGAACTTCTTCCATTCTGGCTTTTCATTAGCTAGATCCCTGTAGTTATCATTAGAGACAATGATGCCGTCTGACTCGAAGGCCAGCTTCACTATAAATCGGTCATCGTAGCACACCACCCTTCTCCCCTGCACGCGCCGGGATGGAGTGAACACGAGAATCTTCTCCTTCTCTAATTTACGTAAGATTTCTTGATCTACAAGGAATAGGAATCAAAAGCCAAACAAGAAAGAAAAGAAAAGTTTCTTTAGCCTCTAAAAATATTAGACTCGAGGAAGAAAATCCAAGCATTTAGGACTAAAAATGTCTTATAGTTCACATATGATATCTGAACTTATAGTCAGAAGTCAGCTGCCAATACTTTCAAAAAACCCTAAAAACAAATCAAAGCCTCCTGCTCCACACCATTTCTCTAAGACTAACACAGGGGACCTTGTTCATGCTCCTGTGGCTCAAAAGAAGAACCATTTTATCAAAATGCCTGTGCAAAACTCCTCTGGCTGAAGGGGTCATTTTAAACACCACTGAATACGAAGACTATACCCAAGTACAGCCACGGTTTTCCCATAACTGAGAGCCTTGGTAGAGCCAGCAAGAAACATCTTTTGAAAGAATTCCAGTAGCTCATATTAATGGGACTGTCTCATGAAAGTCTCTGCCCATGAACAGAAGGGGTACCCACAAGGACCAGAAAACCCACATTCTGTACAGGCATTCAGGTTCTCCACAAAGATTAACAGCATTCCCCAGAAAGACATATGATGTAATTTTGTAACCAACACCAAAAATGGTGGTCGTTTGTTTTGGTTTGTTTTTTTTGTTAGCACCAGTAATAGTTTAGATTGTATCTTTCCTTGAATGGTTTACACATGTATATGTAACTTCTTATCAAAGCCAGACAGATTTCTCTTCAATCCTTCTAAATAAGCATATTTAGCATTCTATGTAGTTCCTTCTTGTCCTACACAATCTGTCACTCACATATCCCAAAAGTATTTTATTTTCCCTTTTTTCTGTGTAGAACCTGGAGTTCCCAAGGAGCTTTGAAAGACAGACCTCAGGCTATGAAGGAAGTTGTACCTTCCTGGGTACTGGGCACCTACCCCTTATGTTGACTCTCCTACCTATCACTCTCCTTGGAGCAGACAAGCTATGAAGGGAAAATACATGAATAAACTAGGCAACATATAAAACAGCAGAAGATGCTTGCATAGTGAAGATGAGTCATGACTAATAGTAATGGTTAAAATCTCAACTCAACTGTTTTGTAGCATAAGAAACTTGACAGGGAACATGTTCCATCTGGGAAAAAATATATTCCAACAGGGAGAAATACAGCATTAATATTACATATAAGCAATATATTTAATACATGCATTTATTTGCTTAGTAGAAAAAGCACAAGATTGTAAATGAAATACAACCTTTTTGTATTCAACTGCCCACAATGAGTGAGAGTGAGATGGAAGGTGATTTTTTTTTTCCCTGCTAAGAAAGAATAAAAAAAATCTGCCATGTGATTACTGGTGGGCACTGGTAAGAAAGATGAGGCTGTTGTTCAGTCCAAGAGGCTTCTCATGAATGCTGACAGTCTAGAACCATCCCCATGTTAGTCATCTAGAGCTTTTTCAAAACTCCAGCTGGCTGTGTATTTTAGGTGCGTATCTCTAGAAAGAGAGTGTCAGCACCAGGTATTTTACATGCCTGGTAGCACACAGGTTTTCTGCATCCTTAGAGGAAAACAGAAGATGCAATATTTTTACAGAAGATGCAATAACCTGCTCTGATCTTGCTCCCATTTTCAGGGTCCATGATGGCACATGGAAAACTGATTTCTAGGTCAATTCTAGCCTTGCTGCTTTCTTGAAACACCTTTTGGGGCATTTAGCCCTGCACACACTTTAAGCAGATGTCACAATTAGAAATGGTCAAATTTTCATTACTTAGCCAATGCTCTTCTCACACCCCAAACACCAGTACAGCAAAAGAGAATGGCTTCAAGAGGAAGGCTCCACACTGCCAGTGCTGACAGGGTAACAGCAGCTTTCCAAATGTTTCCTTGTGTTAACATGCTATATTCTAGGAGCAATCAAGCAAATGGAATGAAACGTTGAGAGGATCTTTCCAGATATTTGAAAATGCACATGGCAATCAAAACATGCTTCTGTATTCTTTGAGAAGTTATGGCTATTACTCTCAAAAGCTTCCCCTCCTTTAATGGTAGCTGTGTTGCCCTCTCCTGCTAAAATAAACAAACCTTTCCTTCTCTCTAAACTTCTAGGGTTTTTTAATCCCCAATTCCTTTCTATCTCAACTTTAGGGCAGTTGGCGGATGTCTTTCCAACCTTCACAAAGAACCTGCTAATTTGATGAAGGAATAAATACCTCTACATCAGATTTTTTTTCTAGATAAACACATTCAAAATTAAAATTTTCAAAAGTTGTCTATTTGCTAATAGTAATGACAAAGAGGGAAACCATTCCCTTTCTGTCTGGATAAGTCCCATAACACAAAGCATGGGCAGTGACAGGCCAGCCTGGCAGAATCTGCTCACTCTAAGAAATAATCCCCAGCAAATTAATAACTTCAAACCTCTTTGCTACTAATGCTGCACAGACATAGAAGATTTTAAAAAAGGCAATTACATTCTTCAAGACGTAAGTAGCAATCGTATGGGAACTTAAGCAGATGAACAGAACAGGAGGACTTGGTGAGGGCATTGCTTTGTCTTTATCCTGCCTATAGATCACAATGAAACTACTGCACCAAAGATACTTTCTGTTACAGCCTTTCATTGCTGAAGGTTCGTTCATTTGAGCAGTAGCACTCCTGCCAGGCATAGCACTGAACAAACAAGCAAAGATGGAGCTTACCTGTTATAAGAGCATCTGGTCTCGACTGTTCTTTCCTCCACGCTGGCACAAACACAGTAACATCCTTGTGGCCTCTTTCCAAAAACCAATCTACTGCCAATTTGATTCCTCGACAAGAAAATACTTCTTTGTTCCCATGGCTGAAACACACACATTGAAATTCTTTATTAGATGACTTTTCCTATGACCATAAATGGAGCTCAGTAAAATGTCATAGCCATGTGTAAGATGTCATAGCCATGCTCTTCACTTGCTCCATGGTTTCTAAAGGCAGCTGGGAGTCTGTCTGAGCCTTGCCCAAACACAGCCATCATTTCCAAAATGGTCTGGGAGAGTTTCCAAACATATTTATTACCTGTACAAGATTTGATAAGCAAAGCAAAATATAAATAGGGGTTTTCAAAAATCCTCATAGCCCAACTAAGAGTATGGGGTGTAACAGGCAGCTGAAAGACTTGGTGAGGGAAAGCAGGAGGTCCAAAATACCAACATGAGAGTGCACTGTGCTTAGGAAATGGCAGCATATGAATAGGTGTGCACAGCAGCAGGAGAAGGGACAGCAAAGCCAGCTGCTGTAGGAGCTCCACAAGGTCCTGTGTGAACAGGGAATGAGAGAGGAGAAGGCCTCCAAGCCCAAGGGGATGGCAGGCACTCAGCAGGACAAATTAGGCAAGCTGGAGAGACTGTCCAAAATCAACATTGGCAAAACTAAGAATGTGCTTAGTATGTACTTCAGAAGGAGAAATTAACGTGTATTTAAAACACTGGGTAGAGACAATTAATTGTGATCAGACAAAAGAAAAACAAAATATGTGTCTGTTGTGCAATAACTGTCTGCGGTAAGACAAGAGGTGCAATGATGTCATTTTCTAAAGGCAGACAAGTCCTTGCCCGACTTCTACATCCAGTTTCAGGCATGACATTATAAAAGACATAGATGAAATGGAAAGGATTCAAAAGAAAGTAAAAGGAGACCTACAGGGAAAGGCTGAATGAAGCACATTTAGCTAATCTGGAAAAAAAAAAGCAGCTTGAGGAAGTACAAACCAATCTTCCATGTATAGGAAGTAACTGAAATGGAGGGCAGCAATCAACCAATGGGTGTCCACAGAAAGGTTTTGGGAGCAGGGAGCTGCAGAGTTGTTGCTGTGAGAAAAATCTGGGATTGCCCCATGATGGGCACACCCAGCTCTAGCCAGCTCCACAGCACAGGAGATGGGAATGATGGAACAGCATGGCATGAGGATGAGGAGCTGCTTCAGGAGGAGCAGGTACACCCCCAGAGGGACTTGCACACTAGAGAACAGGGAAAGTGCAAGGAGGAAGGAGCAACAGAGAAAAACTGTGACATTCTGACCCCAGTCCCCTGCACTGCTCACAGCTGCTCTGAAAGGACTGACTGCCACCTGCAGCTGTGACAAGGTGTAAGAGTGATGCTGTGGTGACATAGTGAGGACATGTTTGGAGTGAAGCAAGCCTGGAAAAGGGGAGACAGTCTTTCTCCTAAATATTTTAATGTTTGTCTTTTTTGTTTCCCAATACCTGATTTGGAATTAAATATTTATATTAACTGGCTATAAATTAAATTGAATTCCCCAAGCTGAGTCTGGCTGACATAAAAAATTACACAAGGGATCTCCCTGTCATTATTTTGAGCCATGGGTTTTCTTGCTTCTGCTCCTTCTGTTTTCTCTCCCATTCTGCTGGGAGGTGAGCCACAGCCAATCCACTACAGTGCCACTTGATAAGGACAGAAAAGTCCTTAATTAGAGCTTGGAACAGTTAGCACTATGTTAGCAAAAGCTTTCTCCCTGATCTGTGGGACAGTGTGGCCATGGATTTTGGGACCTCCTCATTGGACACTTTGCAGAACAAGGCAGACAGCTCCTCTGAGGCCTGTCTAGGTTCTCCATGCACAGGAGACCATTTTTGTGACATCCCTCCCAACCCTGCAGCTCTGTGTGGCAGAAGAAACACAGGGGCATGGAAAGAAGCCATCACCTTTCACTTGGCTGGCTTGTCATGTATAGCAGGTATGCCACAATCTGCTTTCCACAAGGGTAAAAGACAATTCTTTGTCTATGATTAGTGAAGGGGACAATATCATGACAGATGGCCACAAGGGAATTTTAGAAGTCCCTTCCTCCTTGCATGTCTTTGGGGAAATAAAACACCAGAAAGTTATTTTAAAACTTTTCCCCCCTCAGTAGGAAAGTAAGTACCTACTTTTTCCACTTTTCTAAAACATAGCACTGCTGCGTCTTTCTTGACACTGTAGGAGCTTGAGTAATTGTGCAATAGAAAAAGTGCCAAAGAAAAAGTGAGAAAACTTTTGCAAAAATGTTCCGATTTCAGAAGCCTGTGAAGGAGGTGGCGTACACTTGCCCCTGAGTCAAGAGAGAATGAGTCATGGCTAGCACTTCTTACAAAGCATCATTCTCAGCAAAGGCTGGGTTGAACGTCACAGATCCCAAACAAAAGGAGAAAAGAAAAAAATTAAAGGAAAAAGGAAAAGAAGAGCCCACTACCATTAACTGGATTTAAGTGAGGAAGTGCCCCACTTCCTCTTGTAATGAAACTGGAGACAGTACCTGCAAACATAAGCATATACTCTGATATTGCAATTGTTGCCAGCCATAATGATCAATGCTCGTAGATTTTAGCTGCCATGGGGCACTCAAAGGATAGTTTAAGCCCATCTTTTGTGCCTTTAGAGCTACACTAGGAACACTGTCAGGAACAAAATATCTATGTACCTCAATATCCCATTCAGCTATAGTTATAGGCCTCTGCAGTAACACATCCCCTTTTTTCTATGATCACATCACACAATATTGTATTACATCATAACAACACTGTAATAATAGAACACAGACCAGTATTTCTTTCTAGGCATTGTTTTATACTATACAACTATTCTCATGCTTGTTTGGCTGCAAGAGTAGTATCTCTGTGTATTTCAAAACTTACCAGGAATAGGAAACCAAACCACATATGGATGTCACACACTTAAAGTGCACATGCACACAACGCATAGCAAAAATGGCCAATAGTATTTCATCCATGGTCTAATTCCATCTTCCCTTAACAACACAAGATTGGGACACTTGTTGCACACTCCATGCCCAGGGGGCAGCCATAAGGCCTCCTTTGCATAGCCTGAGACAAGAGGTTACTGCTCAGGCTATCAGAAGGCCGCGTGCAATCATAAACATATTGTAATCCATTTTAAAACAGTCAGGAAGATCTTGTCCCAGCTATTAAATTCCACTGGAATCACTGTACTGTGATTACTCTAAACAATCTCCATGGTTTCAAGTGGATAAACCCACTTTTCACTCCTGACAATGACAAAGCGGTGTGTTAGACTACATTTTAGCAGCACTATATAGTAGTTCAGGCCATGCTTTTAAAGGCAAAGGGAGGACCAGGCAGTTCAGCTCCTTAGTTTTCTACTGCATAGTACAGACTATTAAAATTCTTTCAACCAGAATAGAAGTTTTAAATATACTTAAACTGCATGAAACAGAAGTGGGGAATGCATTACAATGCATATCAGCTATTCTGCACTGCTGAGCAAGTGAATTTATAACTTGTATAAATCTTCACTGTTTATTCTGCTCCTTTTCAGACACATGCCTAAGCTCGGATCTGAGTGGATACAAATTCCAAGGAATTGAAATAATTAGTGAGAAAGTCTGTGAAAGAGATGTGCAATTAAAATTTGTTCTTTTGTTTTGTTGTTAGGCAGATTTGATGCTCTTCATTTTGTGATCTTTGTGCTTCATCAGCTTTATGATACATCATATGGTGAAAAGACTGAAATCATGCTGCTGCTTCTGACTTCTTTTCCTTCTTAGTTGCGAAAAAGATAAGAAATGTTTGTACTTCTTAGTCAAGAAACTTCCTTTTAAAAATCTCTTTCCAATCATTAGGAATATGAGAAAGCTCAGACCAGTCAGGTTGACAGATGTAGCCCTGGGTGAGATACTGTTGGCAGTACTTTGGTTCTGTTTGCTGACTATGTTTCATCTTCCACTCTCAGTTGCAATATAAAGTTTATTCCTTTAGAAGTACTTATTTCTTTTTCATATCATGTATGAATGATTCTTTTAACCATCACATTTATATTTGGTCTGCTGATAGTTGTAATTTTATTTTTAAATAAAAGAAAATAAAGTAGCATGTCTCCTGAGCAAAAAATCAATCAAGCATTTTTTAAGCTAGGAGAATTAGTAAAAAGTGTAAAACTTCTGATGAGAACACTTCACTTTCATTTTCTCTGTTATATTACTAGACCCCAAATTAGATTTCTTACTGACTGTCTTGAAAAGACTTGTGGTATACATGCTTAAAAGACTATTTAGAATACTTGCAAGACTTCTAGTATCCTCCAATACAACATCCAAACCCATACTCAGATTCTGAAAGCTACAGAAAACACGGACATTGATGACAAGAGGCGAAGTCTACAATAACGTCTGCTGCATACAGGTCTTTATACAACTGTAATCTGGACACATCCACACACCTACCATGTAAAAGCATATTGACTAAAAGCAAGGACAAAACCAAAACACATACCTGACAATTACAAGTTATTACAGAGTTACCAAACTATTTTCTTCTATCATATCATGGGAGGAAGAGTGTTCTGTCCATAGCACAGACAGAGAAGAATTTCCATCCTGTATCATATCAGTGATTCATAACCCTGGCAGCCTGGTTTTGTAACTAGCCTCATCCCTTTTTAATTACTTTTTTTTAAGCTCTACTAATTCCCTAATCACATGAATCATTTGTCCCAAACCATTTCTCATTAACTTGAGCCTTCTATCAGTCCTGCATTTGCTCCCTCTATATAAGTATATTTTGGTGCTGACATGAAGCAGATAGAACAGGTGCCAAAGTTTTTTTGTTTTTTTTTTTTTTTCCATTAGCCCAAATGACTTAAATGCTTTGAGGTGTTTCAAAGAAAAAAGCCTTGGAAGCTGTCACATATTTCAAGATACCTTTTGCCTGTAAGGTTTCCAATGCTGGAGCACTCTCCAAGTGCAGCAGGTGCTGTCTCCAGCCAGAACCGCACGTGGGTCTCTGTCAGAGCATGAGCCACACACTCAGCACTCGAGGTCAAAACAGGCAAAGAGAAGCTAGACTCAAAGCTGCCAGTGACAAGCTCCTATCCATGTGATTGTTACTTGCTGGAAAAATATTTTTATCTATTCCTTATAGTGCCTTCTCAAAATAAACTAAAAAAATAGATAGATAGTAATACTGAAAGATGAATGTCTGAATCGAGGTACCAAGATACAACCACATCTACCAAACTCAGCAACACAATCTGAAGAAAAGATAATGCAGCTACACTGTTAGTTTGTTAAAATAAATGAGCAATTAAACTGTCACATGAAAACTCCATGTGGCATAGACAAGACAACTGAGACATCACCCTGACACAAAGGATGCAGTTGTGGAGAACCTTCTGTGTCAGTAGGATATCAGTGAACCTTTTACTACAGCCAAATGACCTGCCTCAGGGTTAACACCCAGGACCAAGGCTCAGTTGTCGGAACAGAGATGCCTAACACTGGTTAGACACCCCAGTGACACTTTCTCCAGCTGAATGCCATTGCTGAATGGCACTGGGGGCTCTACCCATGACTGTCAGGCCTGGGTGTATGTTTCTGGTGCCACCAAGCACCTACAACACCCACAGCTGGTGGGGTGGCTGGGCATGAAAGCTAGAAGAAAATTGTAAAATATCTGTCTTAAAACGAGGACTGTATTTAACTAAAAACCAAATCCCCAAATCAGCATCTTCCTCTTCCCAACAAAAATGAGTACACTGTTTATCTCATACTGTGTTTTCCCTTGTGCAATCATGCACAATCAAGGACCACTTAAATACAAAAGCCAAGGTTTTCCAGGAAGGGAAGCTGAAATGCATCACCTCCATGGCCTGAGAATCCCAAGGGTAAAGTTTTCAGAGGAATCTAATTGACCAAAACAAGATCAATTGATTTCAATCTGCAAATCAAAACAACATTAGCAAAATACTTTGATTTCTTTGCCCATAAACTTCTGAAAGTCGTCGTCTAAAACTAATAATAAAGCAAGTAAAGTAATCAAATAATTTTACATCAGTCTTGTCTTCATGTTGCACTCTCTGTAGGCAAAGCAAACATTTTCTGCCAGTAAGTTTTCAGCATAAATTTTTATATATATTTGAAACATTCTTTTCACAGTCAGCAAAGAAAGTCTGAAGGCAGCCAGTACACACAGTGAAAACTATCAAGGTCCACAATAGCTTTAGGGGATTATCTATTTTGCTGTTCAGCTCTGATTTTAAGTTTATATACACAGAAAAATCAGTCTCATCTATAAGAGCATTCTAACAAAAAACCTTGATGTTTAAGGCTTAAACTATGGGCATCTTTCCTCTTCTGAAAAAAATTAACTCAACACCAAGAAAGGTAGAATAACAAAACAAGACCAGATTTGAAGTATCCTATAGGAAGCTAAATAGCAATTCTTCAAGTCATAGCTTGCAAAAGCCTGCTTTCTGCTATTCAGTTGAAAGAGGGTATTTTCTTTGTTTTTAAAACTTCAGCCAATTCATATTATTTAGACCATATTGTAGCTTTAAACTTGATACACACTAGATTCATTTGATGACTCATTTACAGTTTAATGCACAAATGACAAGCAGTGTCATATGAAAGTTTAAGGAAAGCTTTCAAAATGTTACCAAAAGGCAGAAAAAATGACTGTTGGGTTTTTATGAATCTACAGTTTGCTAAAACAGCTTGTCTGTAACAGGAGTAGTCACCAGACGACTGGCATACATGCAGGCTCTGGCTTGCCAGAGTAAGTTATTCTGACCCAAGCTGCCTTCTGTGCTGCTCAAAAGGAATTCATGAATCCATCAGTTCATGAGATGCAACTAGTTCCACAAATATGAACCTCCAGTCACATAATCAGACATATCCTTCCTCCTTTGTGTTGGGTTGAGTTCTACTCCCAGTGACAAAAACATCAAGTTATATTACCATGTTGAATGGAAAAATAATCCTTTCTGATTCCCCCTGCTCTCTGAATTAGGAAGGTGAATCAACTCATTTTGCAGCCACCCAGTCACTAGATGAGATGCAGACAGGAAAGCATCCCTGGCAGTGGGATAGAGGCAAGCCTAAAGGTAAATCACCCTGTGTCACTCACTGGATGTTTTGTGAAACTACATCCTTAGTTAGTCATGGAAAGGAGACACAAGGTAGTACAGTGTTTGATGCTTCCAGAAGAGGAGAGCTGTCTCATCCTACTTGAATTACTGGACATCAGTCACCTCAACCTTCTCCATAAAACTTTCCCTCCCTGTCAAATACCTCTTTTAAATGAAAATTAGTAGCTCTTATCTAGAATAACTCTAAAAGTAAATGTTATCATCAAGTATGTGCATTACAACAATATGGGCGTAAGGATACAGATCACAGTTTAACTATTCCTGTGATAATTTGTGAGAAAGCTTCCAAGAACACCTCTCGAAAGACTATCTATAGTCTTGCTTAGGGCACAGGCCCATTTACCTTTAGCAATCCCAGAGTGAACTAATTTGCCACAGCTTGGAAGAGCAAAGACAAAACCGTGACAATTTGTAGCTACACATAACAGGACCCTGAACATTTACATACAGAAATGCGAAGAAGATTGAACTGCAAGTGAACTCCTGTCTCTCCTACATGTAAAAGCTGAAATCTTTCCACTATTTGAAGTGCTTAGTTACTAGTATCTATTTTCTTGAAGGGGAAAGGGCAAACAAGTGGTTGCACAACTGGTGTCAGCAGCTGAGACTCATCTTTTACATACATGGGACCGGCTTTCCTAATCAAGGACTGATTTCTAGAAAAAGGTGGGATGCACTGGACCATACAGCTAGTTGGCAAAGATGCTTTTGTTCTGACCAACACATCAAGGCATCAGTAATCCAGGAAGTTTCTGGAGTGCTTTTGCAGTAACTTCTTAACAAGGGTGACTGAGTACCTAACAAGTGCACCAGCTGGGCCTCATACTTAGAAACAAGAGAGAAGGAGACTGAGAAGGGAAGGTCAGGGGCAGCCTCTGCTGCAGTGACCATGAGAGGCAGATCCTGTGAAGAAAGAGCAAGGCAAAAAGCAGATTACAAGATCAGAATTCTGGAGAGCAGATTTTGGCGTACTGAGGAGAATCCCATGCAGAGAAGAGTGCACAGGAGAGATGGCTGATTTTTCAAGGATGAGAGCTTGCTCATGCCAAGCTCAAGACTGGCCCACAGCAATGTGCAGGAAGTTGGGCAAAAGTAACAGGACAACACTTTCCCTCAGCTGACTTTTGGGAACACTGAAATAAGATATTGCCAGGCTGCTGGGCCCTGGCTGAAGGGTGTTAAGGGAGCTGGCTAATGACATTGCATGGCCTCTTCTGGAAATCTTTGAAAGGTTGTGGTGACTGGGGATATTCCTAATGTCTAGAAGAGAGCAAATATCCCTTCCATTTTAAAGGGGGCAAAGAAGGGTAATTGAGGGACCTACAAAGCTAGTCAGCCTCACCCTGATCCCTGCAGAGGTGATGGAGCAAATTGTCCTGCAAACCATTTCTGCATGTAGATTGGATGAAGATGACTGGGAACAGTCAGCATGGATTTATGAAGAAGAAATATGCTTGAGCAGCCTCACAGCCTTTTATGGTGAGATGACTTGTTCAGTGGATGAGGAGAGCAGTGGACACACTGTTTATTGTGGCGTTAACAAAGCTTCTGACAGCTTTGTTCCTGTAGCAGCCTTCTCTTACCACAGCCTTGCTGACAAATTAGGGAAGTAGGGGCAAGGTTAGAGGGCAGAGATGGACTGAAATATGACTGAACTGCTGCACTCAAAGGTGATTAGTGGCAAAAATCCAGTTGAAGGTCAATCGGTATCTGTGTACTCCAGGGACTGGCACGGGGGAATGCATTGCTTAACATCTTCATAATGACCTAGATAACAGAAGAGTCCACCCTCAGCAAGTTTGCAGAGGATGCTCAGCTGGGAGGAGAACACCAGATGGGTGTACTGTCATTCAGAGGGACCCTGGTCAGGGTAGAGCAACAGGCCAACATGTACCTCAGCAAACCTAACAGAGGGAAATGCCAGTCCTCCAGCTGCAGAGGTCTAGCACTAATCATCAGTACAGGCTGGGGGCTGATCACCTGGAAAACAACTCTGAAGTGAAGGTCATTGGGGTTCTGGTGAACACCAAGCTGATCATGAGGCACCAATGTGCATTTGCAGCACAGAAGGCCAACAGCCTCCTGGGCTGCATGAGGAAAAGTGCTGCCAGCAGGTCGAGGGAGGGGATCCTTCTCTACTCATGGATATGGAGTGCTGGGTTCTGTTCTGGGCTCCCCCATACAAGACAGACATAGAAAAAACTGGAGAAAGGCCAGTGAAGCACAACAAAATTAATCAAGGGACTGGAGCATCTTTCATACAAGGAGAAGGGGCTGAGAGATCTAGGAGTGTTTAGCCTAAAGAGGAGAGGGCTTGGGAAGATCTTATCCATGTGTCTAAATACCCAGTTGGAAAAAACAAAGGGAACAGAAACTGATTTCTCATTGGTGTCCAGTGACAGAACAAGAGGCAATGGAAACAAAATAGAATACAAGAAATATTGCTTTAACATAAAATAAGGAAACTTTCTTACAATAAGGGCATTCAAACACTGGCCCAGAGAATATGTTGAGTCTCCATCTCCTTGGAGACACTTAAAACCCAACTGGACATGGTCTTGAAATGACACAGCTCTGTGTACAGATCTCCAAAGGCCCCTTCCAAATGGAATGATTCTGTGATTACATTTGGTAGAAAACAAGTAAAGACCTGTTAAATTTGATTCTTCAATACAGAACAACCATTCTATGAATAGATTTAATCTATTTATTAAGGTCCTGCAGTATGCATCACATCCATTCATACTTGGTTCATTTGATGCAGGTGGTCAAGAAAGTAAATTGAACATACGAAGGCAGATCCTAAATATTTATGTTAATAGCTGAATAAACATTAAGGAAAAATTACAGATCTGGAGCTAATTCTGGAATGTGTTCAGTACGGTTTGTAGGAGAAGTTGAACCTAAGTCCACCCACCAAGTCTGAGCCATGCTAACTAGCTAACACACAACCATTTTGGATTTATGTGAAGTACAATAAAAACCCATTTTAGAAGTCACTGGATAACTTCCTGGTTGAGTGCCACAATCGTGTTTGTTCAACTGGACATGCCTCCTCTACACCTCAAGTTGAACCAAGAGATAAGGAATGACACATCCAGCAAAAAGAACTCACAGGAATATACCATATCAAAAATGTAATATCCTTGCCTTATGTGCTAACTCCTCTACTTAAAAAAACAAACCCCATCATATTGGCGTAAATAAGTGGTATATTTAAATTTCATTTTAAAAAGCTTCGTTTAAAGGGAATTGACTTAATTAAAAACTAAAAAAAAGTCCCATGGAAATGCCAGGGGTTTTCTTTAGCCCAGGAAAGTCTTGCATTAACTTTTATTCCTAAGGTAATGAAAACCACATTAAGTCATCAGAAAACTAAAACTGACCTCCTAAACCTTGCTGTTAGTAATCACATAATCCTTATGATTTACTGAAACAGTTACCAATCAATTTATCATTTAATCATTTTTATTGCCATAAAACCCTAATCTCTCAGCATGTCTCTCTGCCATTTCTTTCTCTCTTTAATCACCGATGAAGCATCAACCTCTCACCATCACAGCCAAGTTTCTTGTTATGCACCCAGATGACTGGGTCAGGATCAGTGAACACTGCAGGTAAATGTGCTAGCCGTGGGCATGTAAGTGAAAGTCGTCTTTCACACACTAATCTCAACAATTAGTGGCAATAAAACCTAACTCCAAAACTGACAACCAAGACCAATGTTATGGGCAGATGAGTTTTTACAGATTAGCCAACTAAGAAGTCTCCCTTAAGCTGTTTAATTCTACATCACTATTTTATAATCTTAAGGAATCTCACATTTGCTGTAACTTTTTGTATGTAACTCCATTCAGCAATTGCCTGTAGCAATGGTGACTACCAAAAATTAAGGACTAGAGTGGTAGTGAGAAGGAGAGATTTGCTATCTGCCTACAAAGGGACAATGGCATTAACCTCTGTTTGTTCTAACAGTGAGGAGTACACCACTCAAGTCCTAGAGACCTGTAGGCTGATTGCAGTATCAGCACACTGTGTGGTTGACAAAGACACTCATAAGAGACCCTGAATACAGTTCAAGGCAGTCACACCAAACATCAGTGCTTGAACTGAGGGGCAAGAACTTTCTGTTTCCATTTAAATAGAAAAGCAAAACCTTCATTGTCACATACCTCATTGCAACATTGCTGCCATCAATAACTATTGGCCTCAGGTTGTCTCCATCCTCTGTCACATCCTCCTGCAGTGGAGACTCTGACCTCTGAGACTCTATGGAAGACGCTTCACGCATTACACTAGTGTTAGCATTTGTTACAGTCTGATCAGTCTCAGTTTTATTCCCAAGTTTGACAAGTTCTCCCAAAATATCATTTATTAAAGCATCAGTACCAAGTTTATTTAGTACAAGTTGAACCTGCTCTTCAGAGTAACCCAACTTAAGAGCAAACTCCAGTTTGGTTTGATATTCTTTCACCACATCAGGAGGCTTTTTGACTTCCTTAGGTACTATCTGAGCCTCTTCTATCCTAAAGTCTTGCAAGATTTCATTTCTTTTTAGTATATGAGGCTCTAAGCAAGGAGATCGGCACAGCTGTCGATGAGTTTTAGGCAATAAATGTGACTCTGATGCAGAATTATTCAGTCTCTCTGAATCATTATCAGAATTTGTGCTTTCTTCGGAGTCACAGCTGGAGCTTCCAGAAGTGTCTTCAGATGTCTCCTTTTCTCTGTCTTCTTTCCTAGAATTAACCTTATCCATCGTTGGCTTCTCCGCCATTGACCAAGGTACAATTGCATTTATTTGTGTGCCAGCGCTCCCCACATAAAGGTGGCCTAAGTCATGCCCCAGATGATCCTTCAAGCCCATGAAGCTGCTGCATGCACTTGACTCCACTTTGCTGTTTTTCTTGTATTCCTGAATATAAAGTGCTCCGTATTCCTAAAGAGAAAACAAAAATGTTGCAACTGGTTACACGCATTACTTGTTTTCTATTTTCTTGCTGCTTCCTCAGAACTGAATTTATTCTCTTGCAGCTGAGAAATAGAACTTCTTTCTTTTTTTTAAACATGGAAGGCTTTTTGTGGAAAAAACTCTTTCTAAGGAATATCTCTAGCTAAGTGGATAAATAACAAACCGCCTGTCTTCTAAATGTATCAAATGTTTTACTTATACATTTCTAGAAATGGATTTATAAAAGAATTTGAAACCAAAGACTTCAAGTTTACCTACTGTAATGTAGAGACAGGAGTAAAGTAATTATTTAAAAACAATGAGATATTTCTTCTAGCACTAGAAAAGGTTTTCAAACTAAATACCTTACAGTATGTTGAACAGAAAGAAATTAGCATAGTGCTAGATTCTCTGGCTTATTAGTAACAGAAAACATGATTAAATAAAAACCTATTGGCCCTGAAAGACACTATCAGCTCAACTGCATACACTCAAACTATTTCTGAATTCCCTTATAAAGTGATAATTAAGTCAAGAAAGACTAATTGCTCTCAACAGAGTGTTGTACTACTAACACACACAGCATTTAGGGACGTGGATTGATCTAATGGCGAATAAAACCAATGGAAGTCTTTGCACTAATTCCAACAGACCATTCATCAAGCCAACAAGGCAACAAAATTAAAAGCTGTTTTCAGCTCCTGCATTAGACTTTTGCAAGCCTTTTGATAAATCAAAACTATACATGTATAGATATGAGTCATTCAGGAAGAATGGAAGAAAGAAGTTGCAGTTTTCTGGACTTCATATACTCGCCATATCAGATTTTCTTGAGGAATTTTGAATAGCAGTAGTTATACAGAAGTTAGTTACCCATTTCATCACAAACATTACATCAACAACCTACATTTAAAGGCAGATTTCTACCTCCTTCCCTTACTTTGTTCTTCGAAACAGCAATCTTTGCTAACTGCTTCAATAAAGAAAATAAAACATAAATTATTTCTCATAAATAAAAATGGACCATATGGACCAATTGTACTGCAAGGTTACCATGAAAAAGAAGAATTTAAATTAAGGAAAGACTATGAAACAAAGAGTTCTTTCACACTTCCATCTTGTAATGCAGAATATAAAGCAAGATATAGAGACAAAGGACTTCACTTGAACTTAAATTTCTGTCAGCAAATATACTAACTCTCCCATTCCCTTACAGGTCAGCATTTAAGATTGGCGTGGTATTTTTAATATACAGTGTACTTTTCTCCTCTTGTGATAAAGATTTGAGAGTGTGCACCAGAGAAATTAATCCAGGTTTAAGATTAGAGAGAATCAAACAAACATTCCAATCCATGGCTCAGTAAAAGTAGATTCTATAGGCAGGGAGTGCCAAGACATCACCATTGTGGTAGAGCGTTCCGGTTATGGGGCAAAAAAATCTTACTTTACCTGAACATTTCTAGTTAACATAAATAAATCTTGTCTATCATTAGTGCTTTCATCTCCAACACCTTAATCCCAGCAAGGTCGATAAGGAAGAAAACAAAATTTTATTTAGATCTTATCTTGTTAGAAGGCAGTAGGGCTGTAATTCTCAGGCACTGTATTAATGAATATTGTCTTCTCTTAATGCAAAGCTTTAGGATTTCTAGCAACCCAGAGATAAAACACAACAAGAATTTAGGAAATGGACCTTTTCACGTGGTGATTTATTAACTAAGATAATACACTTGATAGCACAGAGGTAGTAACAAATCACAATATTCCAATAAAAAGATACAGTTAAAAAACCAACACTGTGGCCTTCACAGGACTGACACACACACACACAAAAATTAAAACAAATCGCAAACAAGCAGCCCCTATTGGAAGCCAGGCTGCCTAGCAACCAGCCTCTAGTTGCTAGGATGCGCTCCTTTAACATACCATCATGAATACTAGCACAGCCAAAGAATAATTTGGTATGAACAAAAGCCCATGAAAGAGAGCGGGACTTAAGTGCGTCTGGTTTCCCCTCGGAGAACAATGCAGCTGCCAAACCAATCTGGAAGCCCCGACATCATTGTTCCACCAACCCCACAATCTGCTCTGACTCGAGGAAGTCTAGTTAATGGGCAATACTTTTAAGCTGGACTGAAAAGTTGAGCTGGCTCATGTACTGCTGCTGCAGAATACAGGGAGATAATGGGTCACTGCCTAAATCCGTGTACTGTGAAATGTCATTTTAGTATTGAACTAAAAGTGAAGGGAGGGTTTTTTTGGAAGGGGGGGAAGAAGAGTTTGCATATTAACAGCATCAAATACTAAACGCCTGAAGTGCATAGATTAGAAAGAGAAGGTTTTTTTTTTTAGTGTTAGTTAAAATAATACTTAAGTCATTCTCCAATCACTTCTTTCTTGAAGTTTAAGTGCTTTACAGCAACTACAATCATAACACCCTCCAGTGCGATTCAAAGAGGTCACTAGCATATGAATGTGTCTGAAGATCAGGCATTATATGAAACGTACTTTAGATGATTTGCACATCAACTGCATATGAAAAATGACCGTAGCCTGAGCTCGGTCCATTGTTAGGAATATATACATAATCAGCCTCACATCTATCTGCTTTAATTTTCCTGTCAATCTCCATCATGCTTCAATATATAATTGCTTGTTTTGCAAAGAACTCTACTGTTTGTCAGAAACTATTTAAAGAACAGAATAATAGAAGGAGCAGCTTTAACATCTCCCACAGATAATATATAGTCATTATACTATTGCTTTAAAAGCATAGTTAAAATTGTATTTGTACTGTAAATCCAAAGCTGAATATTTCTGAAATAGTTTTGCATAAGCAGTACACTATTCCTGGCATTTGGCCTAAACCCTGCATGCAAATTGCACTTATTTTGAGACAAATTTTTACAGTGCCTGGAAACTTTGTATATCGTATTTGTGGTCAGTAGCACGTCTTAGAAACATTACACATTGGAGCTCCCATCATGATGTCCTTTATGAGATTCACTGACTAGAACCATGAAAATCAGATGTCACTATTGAATGCTGCTGATTATTTTGTCTTGGTTTGGTTAGTGAAGAGCAACATGCCAGACAGTCAATTTGAATGAATTTGTATTCCAAATATACACTAGTGTACCTATATACAGGACAACAAAGCTTATGAGAACCAGAAAAAGTCACATTTATCTAAGGAGCAACAGCAGCTAAGAATTCCTTTATTCACAAGGAGCTTTTATTACATACATATGGTTTTAAAGTATGCTGACTGACAGAACACAAAATAGCTAAGAGAAGCATCTACTATGAATTCTGACTTCAATGAAAGATAAACAAACAAAAATCATCCCAAAAATTCCAGTCATGAACGTCTTCCCCTTTTGGTTATGCTCACCACAGCTCAGTAAAAGAATCTGTATTTATGAAAAGGTTAATAAAATGGGTAACTCCCAATTTAGACATACCTATGATAACATAAGTTTTAAACTGTAGCCCGTTTGAAATGACAGTATCTCACACTGTGTTCATTGTTAAAGGCTTAAAGTACTGCACATACATTTATCAGATATAAATATAACAATCCAGATGAGCACTTCATTGTAGAAGTATAATATTTTACCAGTTCTTAGAAGTTGCCACTATTTTCCACTAACCATTAACAACAAATCAGCCCATCGGTTCACCTCCACACAAAACAGAAATATTTCTGAAAGGGACATGGGCTAGTAGATCATCTAATCTCTTACTGTGAATTCAGAATACTTTCCACTTATAATTGAGCATAAAAGAAGTCATTTAATGCAAATTTAGTTCACAGAGGAAAATAACAGAGTAAAGTAGTGTCATGTGGCACAGTATAACAGAAAATGTGTATTTGCAAAAGACCATCAACAAGTTTCTGAAGATACAGTCTACAAGGAAAGGTTCAACATGTTTTCACACAGCTAGACTTTTTCTAAGTCTCCTAAACACAAAATGTAAAATATTGAAATCATTTTGTTGAAACACTCACTGCTTGTCACAAACAGAAGTGCAGAGCAGATCAGAAAAGAGAAAAAAACAACGAATCTGTTACCCAAATGATAAAGATACTGCAACAATGCAAATAAAATAATGAATATGTAATAAATACCTACTGCTGTAGTTTCTATGTCTTTAATTACCATTGTATTTGAGCGAGTGCTGTTGTCTGCATCATTCCATCCAACAAAGGAGGGATGTCCCATTGAACAGATTGGTTAATGCTCTGGGGCAACAGATGTCTACTGGAACTGCAGGAGACCAGCAACTGGTGGCCTGCCCATCTTCTGAAAACTTTCAATAGACTCATGCATATGTTCACACAATAGGGCATGTGGTAGAAATGCAAACCTCTTTTTAACCCTTTTATATGCTCTCTTTCCCTCTCAACTGATATATGAAGGTCTTTGTTTTGGACTCTTTTTCTTTTTACAGGACCCTTGGAACATAGGCTCATGTGTGAGCACACAGTGCTTGTTCTTAACATCTGAACTCAAAATATAAAACAAAACAGATTAGAAACTTTATAAAAACAGCCAGACTAGATCTGACATACTGATAACTGGTTTTAAAAACTTAAAACATTCCTATCTGAGAGCACCCTCATGCTCAATCTTACATGTCAGTCTCTTCAGATAGCCTATAATGGAGCTCTTCCAACTTCCACAAACATGGCAAATTTCACCCACGGTGTGGTATAATGGAAAAGGTGTCCAATTCTGTTTTTCTCCTAAGAGCTTTTTCTACTACTCACAATTTAAAAAACAGCTTATTTGCAAAAAAGGGTAAATACCTGTAACTTACAAGTTGAAATCTCTCCTTCTCCCTGCTGGGCTAGAGAATTCATTCTGTTGATGGCTACTCCTACCATTTTCAATTCTGGGAAATGCACCCTTACTGATGCTTTCAAAAGTTCCTTAATAGAATGCAGTGTGAGTCAATGCTCTTTAATATACTTAATCTTAGCACAAAACTGTTTTTCTATCCGTCTTTTTCCAAGAGACACCCAAAGTGTGCAAATCTCAGCCGACACGCAGGCTGGCTCGTTGTCCAAATGCAAACTGATAAGGCTGCAACGCCAGAAAGGTGAACCATCCCGTTTCTGCAGAGAGAAGCCCCCATACTTACGTTGGCTGGAAAACACACAGACATTGGTTTCTCTTAGCTGCTCCAGAAGCAACTCCTTAACACGATTTCAGCTGCAGACTTCAGGCAAGCAAGCAGAACAATGAATGGACGAACAGATGGACCCGCGATATCTTTGCTTAACCTACTACTGAGCGGCCGTGGAGCCAATCACGGCCGGCAGAGCTCACAATTAGTTGGCTGGGCAGATGCAAGGCAACCTCCCCATCCTGCATCAGGTTCGGAGGTTTCTAAGATAAGCAAGTTGATGTCATTCTCAGGGTCTGCCCCGGGCAGCATGTGTATTAACGAGGGGTGTGCAGCAACAATAGGCCATACAAAAGAGACTAGCAGGCAGCTGCTGTATGAGAGCCAGAGTCATTAGGGAGCAGGCTGCCAACAAGAAACACCTGGCTTGGGCAGACTTCAGCTTCTCTTCATTGTTTCTAATTCATGAAACAAAGAAAAGAATTATTTTTAAGTAGTAAAAATTGTGAGTTTCTATTAAAATATATCAGTCTGAAGGAATATAACCCCTTCTATTATGGAAACAAAATGTTCTTTGTCAGGAAAAATATTAAAGAAAAATAAATCTATCAGGAGCTATTGTAGTCCCCTTTTCTTGTTAGCAAAATTAATCATAGTGGTATAAAGCACAAGGAGGTATGAAAGGAGCCCACGCTAAATACTGAAATGCATTCAGAAACTGCTTTCTGAATTTTCTGACACTTTTCTACATTAGTCAATAATTGCAACAAACTTGCATTTACACACAACTCTAAGAGTACTTGTGTGTAATTTCAATGGAGGGGGTGAAAGCCTTTAAACTAAAACCACATAATATTAATATATGGAATAATGGATATTTTTAAAAGCAGTTGAAACATTAGAGCACTTGACAGAAAGGAACTACAAACTACTCTTTTGTTCTGGAGTCCCTTACATTTGTTTGCAACACAACTGCTTTCCTCTTTTATTTTTTCACAGATCTGTTCTAGATGCCAAGATCTTTCCATCTCTTCTTGATGACAGAATATTTGAAGAGAAGTCTGGAGCTAGGCTATAGCCAACTCTTTATTGTTTTTATTTTCAATTGAAGTAATCCACATAGAAACACAAGCTCCAGACCACATCTCCCCTCGCTGCCCAACATTTCCATTGCCCAACATAAACATTTAGCAACATAATTGTAGCAAGGTTTTATCCTTGATAAAAAAAGGTAGTGCACTGTGGACTTTCAAATAAGAATTTGCCACTGCTGATAACTTCAACTGAAGACAGGTCAACACACAGAAGGAAGAGATCCTGCATTTGCAAATGTTCATCTGAATGACTACTAGAAAAGCATATTTACTGAACTTCAGCATCATTACATGACTAAAAGCAATAATGAGAACCACAGAGGCAGCTATCCTCCTCTGCTTGTGAGGACAGGCAAACTGCTGGGAAATATCTACTGTGATTTAACAGAAGGAAGGAATGAGAGTAGGTTTGTTAAAACAGTTTCAAGTAACTTCCCAAGCTTTATGTAGATATTAAGGCAATTCAACACAGTAAATGAAATTACATACTGTCATGCTATTATACTGATGCACTTATCAGGTGCCCAGATATTAAACTTCAAAGAAGAAACCCCAACTATAGTTTCTCCACACTGTCCATTAAACACTCCCAAAAACAACTACTAACACCACAATTTTGGAGCTTTTAAGTCGGAGGCAGGAGGAGACTCCACACTAATTTCTGCCACTGTGAACACAAAGACTGAGAGAAAGCTACCCACGAGCACAGTGGGATGCCTGATCCCCGGCACTGGATTAAGCCTCTTTGCAAACAGCAAATAAAAGCAGTGATCTGAAAAAGCTAATCAGTCCCTGCTGTGGTATTTAGACTACCTCAGTTGCCGGTATTGGATAATGTTAAGCATATTAAAACTTCTGTAGGCAAAATTGGAAGCCAGTACAGTTCACCTATGTCCAAGAACTGCACTTAAATGCAAGAAGGATCACTTGCTAGTCATTTGTTTTCTCCCTGATTAGAGCCAGGCATTTCTTTTGCAATACATAGATGCTTGCTTTGCAGAGACATATATGATACCCTTCACATACATCTATAACAGAGAACTCTGTGGCAGAGAAGTGCTGTACTTATGGCTCTACAACCATGACTAGTGCAAGTGTATTACCCAGCTTAGAAAACTGCCTTTAAAATAATGCTGTTAAGAAGTTCACTTGCAAAGACCTGCCCCCTCCTTATCTTCTGCAGTAACAATAACACCCTGTTTCATGTATCCCCAAACCCTCCACATACCAAGTGCCTGTCTTCAGGGAACCAGGGATAAACTTCAGTTGCAGATTAAAGTTAATGCAAACACCATGCTGCAGCACTATGACCAAAATGAGAATGGATGCAGTCCGAAGACTTACACTATATTGTTAAATTTACAGAAAATATTCTAGTAAGCTATAGTGGGGTGAATTAAGAAGACTTTTTCTAATTCTATCTTGTGCACAACATCAGTTACTTAAACCAGATGCCCCTTCTGGAAGCATCTTCTCAGCTCTTCCCTAAAAGAAGTCGGGTTGTTGAAGGTTTACAAGGTGTCAGATCATCCTATTAAATCATGCTTGTATGCTTGCGATGACAGAAAAGCACTCATATTAAAGGCTTATAAAGTACATGAGGCTTCCTTTTGGGAATGATGAGCTCATCTGCATGAAAGATACTGTATGAAACAGTGGGGCTGTGCCATCACATCTGTGAAAGGCAGATGTGCCTAAGAGTATCACCAGAAGGTACAAAGCAAGCACAAGGTACACAGCACAAAGGGACAAAGCAAGTTCTACTTTCTGTGCTAAAACCTCCAAATCCAATAATGAGTTCAACAGCTTCCTATTACGATACTCAAAATACAAAGAGGTAGTAAATTAAATCTAGACACAGCAAACGTAACAGCTCCTTCAAATTTCTGTTCTTGCAAGATGAGTATGCTATAAAAACCTGTATTTGTGACTGCTAGATATGGGACATTTTGTCCAGTGCTTATCAGGTTCTTAGTACCACTTGATTAAACAGTAGGCCAGCACAAAATCCTGAATTGCCTGGAGCTGATGGGCTTGGAGACTCCATGGTGGAAGGAGATTTCAGAATGGCACAGTGGAAGGGGATGGGATGCTGCAGAGAGACACAGACCCGGGTGTCTCTTGGTTTGGGCGAGGGGTGGGAAGGAGAGCATCCCCTTTATCTTCCCCCCCACTGCCCAGTGTGGTATGAAAAGCACACATGGAAGGGCCAGAGAGACCAAAGGGGGGAGAGCTGGAGCATCTGGGAAATTCAGACAGCAGAGGCTAAAGATATTAGGGAAGCAATACTATAAGGCAGAAAAAAACCCTCTAAAAACCCTCCAAAAAAGCTGCTAGCTCCAGCCAAATCTTGTTGTTTCAAACACATTGAAACCAAAGCCTTATTTTAAAAGAAAATATTTTATGCAAGCATACAAAATGGTCATTCTGTAACTCCAGTGGTATTATTGCAGCAATTAGAAAGACAATTTGTCCCATTAACACGTTTAATTATCTTTTATTTTACAACTGTGTGCTAAGCCTCCTGTAACAAATGATGTTCTTTGCAAGAACACACTGCACAAGTTAAATCAATTTATGCATGCATTTATGAAATAGAAATTAAGGTTATAGGCTACAGACAAAACTCAAAAAAAATTATGTTTACTGTTGGACTTGGGAGCTGCAAGGGAGATGCTTATCTTTAAAATTACAAGGTGGCAATAAAAAAAAAATATTCTTTTCAAGTTATACGAAGAGACAGACTATCTAAAGGAGAACACTTGAAAGAAGTTCACCTAGTTTTGAGGAGTGGTAAGTGGTGCTGTAGACTGGATCTACTCAGAGTCAAAACCAGACAAAAATCACTACTCTACAGCCATACAAAGGACTGAATTAAATGACCTGTAAAGAGTGCCTAGAATTCAGAAAAAGGACTGATAGTATGATAAAGATGAGTAATGTTTTGCCTAGAAAATGACTAACCTTTCAAAACCACCGTATTTTAAAATAAGGTTTAACTTTTTTTTCAAATGCAGTGCAATTGCTCTGTAGAAAAATATGCACTTTCAAATGCATTAAAACAAAGTGCTGAAAAGTTCTTTCACTCTTCGAAAAAAGACTCATCTCTCTCTAGTTGCCCTTAAAATTGAAAAAGCAGAGATGCATTTTCTAGCAGGGCATCATCTTAAAAGAAGGCCAGAATGTCTACAGTTTCTGGTATAATCCTATTAGATCATCAGTCTATTGGCTGCATGCAAGACCTGAGCAAACCATTGCAACATTTATCAGGATGTCCTCTGAGGTTTTGAAGAGAAGCAGAAAACCCCAAGTGTTATCATATGTAGTGATTACTTTTTTGCTAACCATGGGTAAAACAGATCCAGTCTTCATTATTCTGTTGGTAGACAAAGCCAGTGACCATGAGCTGCTCATCACAACATGACAAGGCACCACCCTGCAGCTGCACAGTTTGCCAACATGAGGAGCCCAAGAGGCTTGAGCCACACCAGCCAGCTACACAGAAAGCATAAAGCAGCATTCTGCAACACCAAAATACACTGGCATCACCCTCACTACCACACCGAGATGTAGCACCTGAAATGAAATACATTTTCTGAAGCAGACTTTAATTTTAAAATTAAATAGTTTTGATCATGTGACAAAAAAGCCCTCCACTGTTTACCTAAGAGGATGATGATTTCCTCAGTACTGTAACTTACAGATATTCACTGTAGGCATGGATTCCTAAGATGTGCTCCTTTCACAGTGTCACAGAATCACCGAAGCTGGAAGAGACCTCTGTAGGACATAGGTCCAACACCCCAGCTCCAGCAGGGCTACCAAGAGCCAGGTGCTAGACCCTGTCCAGACAGCATCTGAACACCTCCAAGAATGGACACTCCACAACCTCCCTGGGCAGCTGTCAGTGCTTCGTCATCCTCACAGAAAAAGTGCATTTTCTTATGTTCAGAAGGAAGAGTGTGCCCACCGCTTCTGGTCCTGTCCATGGGCACCACTGAAAAGAGGCTGGCTCTGTTTGCTTTTCACACACCCTTCAGGTATTTATATGCATTGATAAGAAACCCATAAGTCTCTTCTCCAGGCAGAATAACCCCAGCTCTCTCAGCCTTCCCTCCTAGAGGAGATGCTCCACTCCCTTCATCATCTTTCGGGCCCTTCATTAGACTTGCTCCATAATTCCATGTCTCTCTTCTACTGGAGGGCTCAGATTTATCGCACCAGTTCCAAGCAGAGGGGAACGATCACCTCCCCTGCCCTGCTACACAGCCCCTCCTAATACAACCAGGCCACTGCTGGCTGCCTCCAGCACAATGACATACAGCAGGCTCAATGATTTCCCATCTTTAAGTGGATGCTCCAACTCAAATGTGGCTAACATACAAGCCATTGTAACTACACCTGCACAAGCACAGCAGGGCATGCACACAGATGAACAATCCCAAGAGTCTTGTTTCCAAGGGCAGTAAGTCACATGGCCAGAAATTCTTGGGGTCTTTTTTGGGAATAGACACAAAGCTCTGCTGGAAAGTATTCAGGGGTTTGCAAGCCAGAAAGCACTGAAACCCCCTTTTACACACTAAGGTGGCTGTTGGGCAACTGCTCTCATCAACACCATCTCATAAACTTCAAGTGTGAAATGCACTTTCCATTTCTGCAACAAATGGGGGAACAGTGCTTACTTTAAGATTGCAAGTGTTTATTTTATTTTTTAGTTTTATTATTTATGAATTGAAGGAGACACTGAACTACGAATTGTTCAAGGCAAAAAAAAGTTTCCACCAATACATACATGTTAGATTTGATCTCCTCCCACTTCCAGAAAGAGTCATGTTGTCTGGATGCTTTCTGAGCATGAAAATTTGAACTTCTAATTAACTTTCCCTGTGACAATACTGGGCGGCCAGACAATGCCTACAACTGTACAAAGTGTATACCATCATGCTTAGCAAAGTACTTTTATTCAAATTTGTTCTGTCAGAAGAAAATCCTCTTACAAAACTAACATGGTTATGTGAAAAAAAAGTATTCTCTTCATTTAAATACACTTAGCTAGTCAACTTGGTATCTTTTATCTGTGCCACAGACTATTGTTAAGAATTTGAAAGGTTTGTCAGAGGAAAATAGGCTTCTCAAACTGTCTAGAGACATGGCCAGGTTGCATTTCAGGCCATGTTGCTGGCAATAGAGCCCCATAATCTCCAGGGTTCCTGGACACAGTTCAAGGTGTTGGTTGGACTCAGTGTCGCCCTAAATGGCTTCACAGTGTTATGCTTATTTGAGACACAATTCCTATGCCGGTACCACACGGCTGCAGTTGTCTTTTTGGCCTGGAGCCTTCTGCAAGAGAGCTGCCAGCAGCGGATTTTCTGCATGACTTTCAGCCTTGCCATTTACTCTCTACCGGGATGAAAGAGTCAGAGAACATGTTAAGGTTCAATTTTTTTACCCAGATTTAGTAAGCTAACAATCAGAGAAGACAGAGATGATCATGGGGTTTGCCGAGACACCCCTAGCAGGTAACTGTTTCGTACTTTCTGAGGAAGCTTTTAATAGACCTCACAAGTGGCAACAGTAGCCAGATCCTACACAAAGCGAGTTACTGTAGCTGCAAATCAAAGTTCAAAATGAACTTGGATTCTGGGAATGAAAGAAAATAGCTGCACAGAGGTCTATCTTATTACCTGAAATTTAAGTATAGCTTTTCTTCAGATTTACTGTATTCCTGAACTCAGGAAAGACCATCAGAAAGTCTCCACACTGAGCTACATACAGGCTTTGAAATCCTAGTATTTTACATGTTAATAAACAGGTTGCTCATGTTTAATAACCTAATACATCACAAAGAGACAAACTGTGTTAGTGATTTCACATAATTTTTCCAGCTATTTGTAGTCTCAGAGTCATTCTGGGCTCAGAAGTTTGCAGCTTTTAAAGTAGTAATTCATATTGCTGACCAAAGTTTCTCGCATTTAGTTGAAAAGCCAGCTAGATTTTAGTCCTGCGAATTCATGCACACATTTCTTTAATTAGGCTACCATTCTGAGCTCCCAGTGCTCATATTTTGCTTTTCCGAGTCCTTGTCTGATGAAGTTAGATCTGATAAAGACATGCAAATGGGAATACTTTATTCAGAACTGGTGATGCTTTAACATTTAGTAACAAATAATTTAGTTTGGAAGGAATCTCTGGAGGTCAACTAGTCCAACAAACCCCCACTTAACACAGGGCCAGCTACAGTAGGTTGCTCTGTGTCCTCTCCTTTTGAGCATTTCCAAGGCTGGAGACTTCACAACTTCCCCAAACACCTGCCCCAGTGTGTAAGTATTCTCATGGTGACATTTTTCTTCATCATCAGCCAGAATTTCTTACTATACCTTGCCAACTGCTGCCTCTTGTCCTTTTGTTACATGCCTCCAAACAGAGTACTTTTTTGTCTTCTCCGAACAAGTTACAGAGCTGAAGACGGCTGAAGGCAATCAGATCCCCCTTTGCCTTTTCTTAAATGAGGCTGAACAAACTCAGCTCCCCCGGTGTCTCTTCCTTGTTACACAATGTACTCCAAACCCCTAATCAACCTGGTTGACGTCCACTAGACTGGTCCCTGTAAGGCGGTGTTTTCTCTTGCACTTTAGAGATCAAAACCGGACTCAGGGCTCCAAATACAATCTCACCAGTGCCAAAAAGAGGTAAATGATCACTCCACTTGGCCCTATGGCGATCCTCTTGCTAATATGCCCTATTTAACCTTATTATCTATTTCTGCAACATCATCTTACACTCATCAAGGGATGAGGCTTTATGGTCCACAAAAGGATCCCAGGTCAGCAGATGAACTAAACCCTGTTTACAATGCCCACTGGAGGTGTCTGTTTTCAGACTGCCCACTAAAAACATTTTCTCTTAAGAGATCTCACAGGCATAACGATAAGTGCGTTCAAGCTGCAGATGAACAATTCAAACTGCTCACAGATGTAGCAACAAAGATCAACTTTAACATGATGATGCTTATTTCACACTACTAAGTTTGCTTATCTGAGTCTCTCTTGCAACATATGTATATATCAAAACCAGACTGATTTGTAACATACTAATGTCCAAAATTTATGAAGGCATTACATACATATAGTCCTACCAGAGCCTTCTAAAACTTGGAGCAGCCAGTTTCATGAACAAATCAGATGGCAGACTACCACCAAATGCTGTATAAAACCTTAGGGAGAGACCATGCACTCTACCAACACCATTAAAACTTACCAAAGAACAATTATTCTCACTCCTCAAAAAAACTGGCTGCATAATTTCACAATGCAAACACACACTAAATCTGAGTGAGATCTGTAGTTTAGCTTCTCCTAAATGATGAGGCAAGGGTGGTTTACCAAGCTTCACTTATAAGCAAAGCTCAATTCAGAGAAGATGGCAAAGAGCTCACACAAAACTCATGACTTCAAATGAGTCCTGGCAGTAAGATCAAGCTCCAGGAAGTGAACACTACCTAAACACATTTAGCCACACAGTCTTGTGCTAGAACCAGATGAAAAGCCCACCAATGTATGCATGATACCACATGCTATTTTCTTCCACACAACAGCTAGAGTAAAAACCTATGAAAAGAGAAGTAAACAACTGGCTGGGGAAATAGTAGCTGAAGCAGAAAACTTTGATTTCAATCTTTCACTAGAAAGCATGGGCTGTAGCTCAAAAACTTCAAGAAGCCCAGACTGTAATCCCAACAGTGACAGTTCCAGTAACTCCAAGGAGTCCAACTCCCATCTCGGCAAGGAGGGCAAAAGCCTAGCTGGCAACCCAGCAAGAAAGGCAGTACAAAGCCCAGAAGCAGCTGCTACAGAGACTTGTAAACCCAGCTGCACAGCCCTGGGCACTTGCACATCACAGTCCTTCCCTAGCCAGAACAAACCATTTCCAGAGGTGTATCTGGAATTACAAATAGCATGTATTAGAATTATTGCTGAAGGAAAAATCATCTGAGGCTTCCAAATCAGTTGAATATTTTAAGGCAGAAAAGCCTTAAGGGATGTTGCTGCATGTTATGAAGCTCTAAGGCTCTCCACTAAGAGAAAGTTGAGGTCGCCACGTAAATGTTTATGGTACTTTTATAACAGAACTGTCTCTCATCAATAACGAAGCCATGTATTGAATCTGGAAAAATAGATAACTCAGCAATTCAAATATTAGCTTTACAGATAACAAAGGATTGAAGAGACCTGTTGAGAGTCAAGGCACCAACTGCAATGGTAACTATTAGAGCAGAGAGATGAAGAATGAGATACCAGCTACTTACGTTAACAGTTTAAAGAAAAAAAAGTAGACTAGGAAAGTAGGTTCTGCCAAAAGACAAGCAATCTGTCCCTTTTCCAGACAACCTCTGCCAAACCACCAAATTTCATTAATCCTAAGATAAAAGGTCTAAGTCATAGCAACACTGAAATTTTCAGTTCATCACAAAAGTTCAAAGCTTCATGGGACTGATTCATTGATTTCACAACTTAGCACGTTCTTTTTTACAGCTCATAGGGGAGCATGGTTCACACAAAATGGTCATTTAGGAATTATCATGTGAGTTTCTGTCAAGCAGTAAAGGGCTCAAGGATTTTACTCTTTAAGATGCTCCCTAGACTCTGAACTTTACCTACTCACAGCAACCAAAATGCTTTTCAGGTATTTGCAATAACCTGTGTCACATTTACTGAACACCTCCAGCTTCACTGATTCTCCAATCTCTGGCACTCCTCTGCAATTTTCAACCTCCTCCCAAGACATTCCTTTCATACCAAAAGAAGCTACTCTATTTCTTCCATTGGGATGATTAATAACATCCATTAAACTTTTCTGCACTCCCATCCATTGAATGTCTTGCTCCTCCCTCCTCTCTACCCACTCTTTTCTCAAAATACCAACCTTTCATAAAGTAAAATCCCTCCTTCTTAACAAAGCTTTAGTTTCCTCATTATCCACCCCGAAGAAAACTGTAATTTTAAGCAAGAATACATTTTAAATACTTTGTATAATACTGCAGAAATTTTATGCAAAGAACATCTTTATCCTGAAAGAATTTAGAACCAAATCACTTTGGCATAAAACAGAGGTTTTAGGAGGTATTTATAAGCACATAGAAGGTTTCTACATTTAAAGGACAGCAGAACCTAGGATGGTCTAGCATTCTATTCTGTATCCATCTACATGTACACACACATGTACATATAAATATATAAATAGACACCCACACTCCCAGGGAGGAGGATGACGTATGTCAAATTTTAAAGTGTTACACTGGTATCATAAATCAAACAAATATTACCTTAAAATGGTCAAGCCATCAGGAGAGGGAGTCTGGTGCTCGCTATGACATAAGCCTGGAAGAATGGTGAATCTCACAGTTGCAGAGGGTGAGCTACGTTTCCCCAGGGGAAACTTTGAAAACATCTCATCTGGACCTTTTGAGTTGGGACAGTAGAGGTGCAAATCTTAAAACTGAGGTATGCTCTCAAAGCATTCTCATTCAAGCAGCTATAACTCAAGAATGAATGGAGCTTGAGTTTACCAAAGCCCTAAAATAATTCTTTAATGGGCAGTACAATGCCCTAGCAGAATGTGAAAAGTCAGTGTCAAATGTCAGGCCCAGCACTTCATGCTAAGGAAAACGCAATTTGGATTTTAGGAAGTGCAAGCTAAGCTTTTTACATAAGACATGTGATCTAACCTGAAGTAATCAATCCTGATAGGTAAAAGAGAAATGCCTGGTTCATCTAAGCAGAAAGCCCCAAGGTTATGAAAACCTCTGTCAATTTCTACTCACCACTAAACAACTTGGTAAGGAACATGCTTTTTGACAGAGCCTCAAGCTGTTACACAAAAACATTTAAAGATGAAGACCTTTTCAATGAAAAATCTCCTCTAGCTCTAGAAATCTGCCTATTGCATGAGAGGAAAAGACATACAGAGGAAAAAATACAGACAGTGAGAAAAAAAAAATTAAAAAAATAAAAGGATGAAGAAAAAGGAGTGGGGGAGAGGGGAAGAAGAGAGTGAAATGCCTCATAACTCTACCAGGAAGGCAATTATGAGCAGATTACAATTGATTTTCTATCTACTTTCTAACTGAAAATAACTACAATTTGAGGCCAGGAAGTAAGAAAAATGACTCTGATTCTTATTACACCATCTCACCTTTGCTTTTTTTATAGTTTACACTTAACATATAATTTAGCAATTAAAATGAAGTGTCAATTCTTTCAAGCATAAAAATATGGGCTTGTTCAATTAATGGGTTTCTTGATTCAAACATATGGTAGAAGTAGTACATTTATTGTAAATATTTAGCAAGCTTGGAGACATGAGGCATTTTACACATAACTATACATGATAAGAGACATAAAGCATCACTCTACAACTTCAGGCTGAGGACAGAAACAGTTCAGTCTCTTCACAGAAACTCACTGCAGTTTTTGTACAACATCTGTTTCTTACAGTAGCTCAGACACAGTTTTCAGTACCCCAAGTGAAAAAACAAGGTGTAATCACCTCAATCACTAATAAGGCCGCTGGCTAGCTCCCATGGCAACAAACACTATGGAAATGACTGAATGATGTAGTAATTCCTGAATAACTTAGAAAAACACTTATCTATGACTACCTAGCTACATGTGAGACATTGCTTCAGAGAACAGCAAAAGCAGAAGAATAACATTTCAGAAGAAGAAAAGCAGAAGTTTTACATCACAGATTTTCTACCCTTCCTCCTACTTACTATAAATCTCTCTCCCCATTATTTACTACTGTTACTCCCTCTGAAGAATTTCAGTTTTTAAGAATTATTTAAAATACAGATTATGAAGAGATTGATCACTGGAGGCAGGGGCTATCAAAATCCAGATTATGATCTGTTTTAATTAAAAAATAAATAAAGGCCAATAGGGGGGAAAAAAGTAACAGACTCTTTAGTTCTCAAGGGCAGAATTTTTTCAATAACTGGTTCAAGATAGAAGTTAGGGAGATGATGCAGAAAATACTAAACAAGATTTTATGACTCCTGTAATGAAAGAAGTCAAGTGAAATCACACATCTCTTTTCTACCAAATGGAGTTGCTTAGCTGTAGCCATTTCTGAGTACAACAAAAACTGACCTGAGCCAAATAAGTTCCTCATTTTACTTTGCACTGACTTTGAACTGCTTTTCCTCCCGCTAGCTTAAAGAGTACTTTCAAGTGCATGTAGCATGTATAAGACCTTACAAAATAAAATTTCGTAAGGTTTTTGATTTTCCTGTGTAAAACTGAGCAGTAAATATCTAGTCAATAGGTTTCATCAAATATCTAACTGCATCTCCAATCTTTTCAAGTTTCACCAACTGCAAGCCTAGTTTTCCTCAAAAGTATCAACAGCTCTGGAACACCAACAGTGTTTTTAAAGGCTGGTACAACCCAGAGAAGCAGGCAGTGAAATCACTGCAGCTGAGTGTTGTTCAGCACAGCAGTCAGCATGAAATGCACAATCTGCACAGATGAGTCAAGTCTGGATAATCCTTTCATGCTCTGTCAGGTTGAGAGCATGAGGTTTGTTTTTAAATTGCATACCTTCAATAAACTCCACTTCTCTGCATTCACATTTTAAGACAATATTTTTCAATGTGTGTTTTGATTTGCAGATGTGTAAAAATACTGTTAGTGGAGTTCTGTCTATCAGGATCTTATAAATAATAACTGCCTTTTTAAAAGGATTGCAAATGGTATTGGTAATTGCAGCTCCCCTGGGTGACTGCTGCCCAGAAGTCTGGTGTAGTAATAAAGGTGTAATAATCATGGTAAGATTTGTAGAGAGATGAAATACTTTGAATTGGTTCAACTACATCCATTAGGAAAAAACAAAAAATAAGTTTTCGAATTTCAAGAGTAAGTGGTCTAATTAATAAAGAAGAGGGAGCAGGGAGAGAGAAAACATAAAATTTTTCCCTAATTCCCTAAAATTGTTGCAAATGTGTTACACTGACATAACAAATTCTCTTTAAAATGCCAACATGCTTGAGCTCAGATTCATTAATGACAGATTACACTCTGTTGAAGCGTAGTATCACCCTGGAGCCTTGCCAGTTAGAAAATTCAGTTCACCAAGATATATCTAATATAATCCCTGAAGAAGTCTTATTGTCAGCTCACTGGCTTGCTATATAGGCAAATGCTACATGGTAAGGAGACAGTGGAAGAGGAAGTACCCTGCCAGTTTGAAAACCCAGACATACTTGAATGGTTTATTTTCCTTCCAGATCAAAAGACCGTGCTACTGCTATCTTAAGTATGTTGTTAATTGCATAACCCTAAGAGCTGCAACTATGAGTTATGTCTCCGCTTTGCAAACACAGATCGAGAGGACAAGACACAGTAAACACGACATTTCAATACATCTGCTGTTCAAGAAATGTAGCCTGCCGTTCAGCGGGATGCATTTGCTTAACCCAACTTTTGGCAACACCATCGCTCATTTCGCCCTGTCAGATGCAACAAACCAGAGCCAGGCACGGGAGTGTGAGACAGGGCCAGGTCCGGCTGCAGAAGGTGCTGCACAAGCACAGCCCGGCGGAGTTTCCTCCCCCGGGGGCATTATAAAATAGCGTCACCGCTCCACAAATACAACCCTACACGCCCGGCGCTACTCAGACATGCCTGCAGAATTACGCCCAAAACACACAGGTGATTGAAAATTAATTTTTACGAGAAATTACAGCTTAGAAGCCACAGCCAGATCTGAGAATGGTGAAACCGACACATATTGCGGTTCGGTTAGAGCAAGCCAAATTATGCAGCCTGTCCTCTCACACAAAGCGGAGGGAATAAATCTACACCCTCCTCACAGAATTATTAAAAACAAAACAACCACAAAAACAACCTCAAAAGTTAGAAGGAGGGGAACGGCAGGGTAGGTAGAGTACCT
>LTAT01000001.1:45559871-45590143 GCA_003286495.1 Chlorodrepanis virens | reverse complement strand
AGAAAACCTCCGGGTGCTCACGGGCGCTCGCTGTGCAAGTGTCCTGTGCCCCACCGCCCCGGCTGTGCAGGTGGAGAGAGGGCCGTCGGAAAGCTTTTCGCCAAGGATCACGAACTCCCTTTGTGACAGAGTTCTCAGAGACCTTAATTTCCGTCCTGTGTTCTAATTACGAGATGTTTCCTCCCACCCCGCAGTTACTTTTGTGCAGTTGAAGCAATCTACCTCTCACCATCCCACCCAGCCTTCTGTGTTTCTGCCGAGGCGGTTGAGCGCCAGGAGCTGCTTAGAAGATATGAATGAAAGTCTGGTGTTGTGATTACGGCTTGTAGCTGATGGAGCATATCGTATACAAGATAAGACACACAGCCATTGCTACTCACAAGCTGCAAATGTGTCTGTATATATATATATATATATATATATTATTTTTTTTTTTTTTACATGTATATTTATAATTGTTACCCACTGCTGTTCTACTGTTGGAATTTATAAAAACCTCCTCTGGTGCCCACCAGAAAATGGGCTAATTAAAAAAAAATTCGCATCCAATTTATACAAATTCTACACAGAAATGTGAGCCCAACATGCCACTTTGAAGGGATTGTTTTTTTCAATAAAATGTGATAGATTTGCCTTAACAAAAGACTGTGCAGGCACAGGGCTATGTTGCTTTCCTGTATGTTTCGACAAACCCTCCCTCTTAGAGCTGACATAGCCTGTAGAATGATGTAATGATTTTGTTCGTTTGACTCATTCATTAGAAAGTCTCATCCCCATCCTAGACACGAGTTTGGAGGGTTCAGTTCATGATGCAAAAGGCCACCTCTCTCCCCTGGTTAGTTTACTTAGCTGTACAAAAAATATTTGAGGCCTCTACTTAAGAAATTAAAATGCTTGTTCCCTCAGTCCCATATGCTGATGCTGTTTCAGAACCAGAGTGGTGTCCAAATGTGACTGTGAATATTAATTTAATAGAGGAAATTGGTGAAAGCAAGACAAAGAATGAGACACTTGTAGTGCTATTTTGCTGTTTATTATGGAAGCTTTTGCTAGTGATTGAGGAGCATATGAGTCAGTTAAGAGCACTGCAGTGCTGGAGAAAATGATTCTCAATTATCAGAATAAGAGAGAACAGAGCAATATGGAATTGATTTTGAAACTACTAAAAATCACGAGAATTTCACATTAACTTCTTTTTCTTAGTATACTATAGTTCCTCCTGAGCTTGTCTAAAGGGTCTTTTTGACCTTGTCTCCCATTTAGAAGATCTTGTGATTCTGTAAACCTACAGTACATTGTGAGTGATTAAAACATGCCACTCATAGGCATGAGTTACATCTGCTCAAATGGGAGGGCTTCTCAAAATGAAGAGAGCTGCTTGATGTCACTGCCCTGCTCATTGGTAAAACCTCATTTCCTCCGTATTGCCTTAGGAAACAGCTTGCTTCTCAATTAAAATAGAAACACGATTCTGACTTGGGAGTCAGAAACCAGGATTTTTCTGTTCTGTGGCCACACACTCACGATATGGTAATAGTTCTTTTGAAGGAGGGATTGTAAGTGTTAAAAGACTTTCTCGGGGTAGGACAGTCAGAGGCTGGGGATTTACATGCCTTCAGAACTTCCCATATCTCTTTCTTTCTTCCCCATTGTATGTCCCCAGTCATTCCTACATCATGGTTCTTCAGGTTTTACTGAAACTCAGGATTTCCATGACTTCTTTGGGACTTTCACAACACTTTCCTGGTCAGCTAATGAAATAAAAAGTTGTTAATAAATGAGAATGTACTTGCAGGATTAGTCAGTACTTAAAAGCAAGAAAAGGGAAAGCGGGAGCAGCTGCCCTCTTTGGAAACCAGAACCTCCTTTGTTTCCAGAATCTGTATTGGCATAACTACAAAGTAATATAGAATAGCAAAAGTTTATAAACAATACTTTTTCTGTAAAACTGGTCTCCTGTATGTGTTAACTCTGATTTCCCTTGTCTTCCTTATCAATCTCTGTCAAGTCAAAATTCCATTAACAGCTCTACATCAGTTATCTCTCTTTTTAGTGTAAGAAATGCACATTCATATTTTCAGAATTTCTTCTCAATTGTTGTGCACTTTAGCTATTTTCCATTACTTGAATATTTTCTGCCTCAGACAGGGAATGGCTCTTTTATTTCTTCAGTTGTCCAATGCACTGACCATCCCTTCTAGTTGAACCTACTCATCACCCTCTCAGGCTGGGAAACCTGGGTTTTGTGCTTCTATCCACAACAACCTGCTTCTAAGGCAACCCCCCAAACTCTCTTGATCCCTCTTGTGCTTGAGACTATCAGATATGCCAGAGCAGATGACTGATTTCAGCATAATGTCAACAGTATCTGTGCCTGTTGCTTTTGTCTTCTTAAATAACTGCTGCTTTATTTGAAAGCCCTGAACATTAACTGTATTTTTTGTTGGCTTTCTGCACTGGCTGTTTGAATACCTTTGGTAGGTAGACACTTATCCTTTCCTTCCACTGAACCACAATTATGGTGCCTGATTCCAAACTGACATCCTTGAAATATCCAGATGGTTTGTCAGCTCTTTGTTTAGCCTTCACCTGGCATTTTTTTACCTTTTTTAGCCATCACATTTTATCCAGATATTTTTTCATCTGAGAATCTTGCGCTGCTTCTGCCATTATTTGTGCGGAAAAGCCTACGTACTTATATGACAATGCTGCTACAACAATGTACATTTTGTCAATTTATGTTACCACAGCAACTGAGTCACGCAAAAATGTATTGTTTCATTGTTTGGTATTGCACTTTGGCATTCTGATAAAAAGCTAGGGGAACATAGTCTGTGTGCAGCTGCTATGGAGCTGGGTCTTAACTAAGTAGATAACCATGCCTATCAACTAGATATCAATAGCTGCTGTCAAAATGGGCTTACCAGCTAGGATCCTATAGGAATCTAAATCCAGTTCTGTTCAGTTTTGTGAGAAATTGCAGGCATGCTGGAAGAGGGGATTAGGATTTTGACATGTAGAAAACTGGTCTAGAAAACATAAAACACAGGTTGGGGGAACAAAAGCAGTGAGCATAGCTAGGTATAAAAAATTGCACAAATTCAGGATATGAACAAGGGGTGAAAAAGTAACCTTCCAGAAAGGACTCTGGAGTCTACGATAAGCCACAAGGTGAGTATGAGTCAGTGATGTCTTTTCCTTGCAAAAACGGTAAACATTCCAGAAAGGTATAGATGTGGGGAGAAATCTGTGCACTCTGCAAAATTGGTAGGATATCAGTGGAAGGGCTAATTTTGTGCACCACAGCTCAAGAACGATGTGAGCCAACAGGAGTCAGTGCAGGGTGGACAGAGGACTGGGAAGACTGAGGAAGCTGGAGTTGTTGAGGCTAGAGAAAAGAAGGCAGAAGACAGACATGCTAATACTCTTCATAGACTTAAAAGGCCTTTGCAAAAGGGGAATAATCTATTCTTGGTAGGTAGGGTAAGATGTAATGGATTTAAATTGCATCAAGGAGGAAAAGCTTTTCTAATGGTAACATTAGTGAGGCACAGCTTTATATCACAGGGTGTAATGGTGTCTCTGTTACCGGATGTCTTTAAGTACATACTGGACAAATATTAAGTACTATTGATCTGGCTTTGGAGTTGGAGGATGGACTAAGTGACTAATCAAGCTCTGTAAGAAACCTTTTTCTGTGATTACATATAATCTGAGGCTTCTCATTAATCATTGTTTCTTTATCCAGTCCCATTGTAAATTCTGTTTTCACGTCAGATCCCTGGTTGTCTCTCTGTTCTCTGAAGGAGAAAAGAATATTTTGTCCCTTTTTTCTTTCTGTGTAGTTAAAGGCCAAAGCTTTTCTCTCTTTTTTGGTAGCCTACAATAGACACAAACTGATGAGTTACATTGCATTTTACTGCTGAGATAACTATTATAATTATATGTGAGTCAAACATGCAATAAAAAATATTTAGATGAATGTTGTCAATCTGTTCAGATATGTTCTACATAAACTGTACAAAATTTTAACAGAAATCTGAGATTCTCTAGTCATATTGTAGAAAAAATTACTCAATTCATAAAATGTTACTGTGTTCCAGACTGATCCAATGCACATAATCCCAAATTTGCTGATCTGCACTGACAGGAACCCATAAAAGTTTTAAATGTAAACTGTACTATTCTTTTCTTTAAGAACAATTTAGTTTTGAAAAGTCTTGTATATTTAAAAAATTCCATTCAATTCTACATTTCAGTTTAAAATAAATAGCTTATACCAAGAATAATTGGCATTTGTTTACTTGGCAGATCTGTTCAATGGACAACATTCCTGATAGGTTTTCTGGGGTTTTTTTCCTGATCATGTTTTCTAAGTAGGTATTACTTTTTTCCAAAAATTTTAGTGTTTATATCCTTAAATCAGCATCTCTGTCAGAGCAGACTCATGTGTGTTTTGGGCATAAAAAAAGCTGTTGCAATAAATGCCACTGCTAAATACTTTATTTGCTGAGCTTGTAAAGTGAATGCCCATCAAAAGTTTAAACCTAATCTTTCCATTTAAGGACAATTTCTCAACTGTACAGTCATTTTATCCTGCCAGAGAATGAGAATTTTCTTTCTGTAATGATTTTTTTCTGAAAGATTAATAGAGCTTTTCTACACAGAGCATGTATCGCCCATGTACCTGTGCTGATGCACATATTCATAGGTGATGGGGAAGAAATAGGTGGGGAAAAAGGTGACAAAATTTCTCTATAATACTGGATTTCTCAAGGTCATAAAAACTAAATTATAAAATGAAGAACCATTGACTTCATGTAAGGCCAAGGATATTTGAATTGTAATGAAAATGTCAATGTGGCTGAAAGAAATACATATTAAGAAAAGAATAGGAAACTTACAGTGTCATTATGCCCTTATTTATGGTGCTCCAGGTTTTAATGCCACAAGCAGCTCTTGCCTTCACATTTCAGAAGAGATACAGCAGAACCAGAAAAAAGTAATATGGATAATCAGGGATTTGGGACATCTTTTCCATGAAGTGTGGCTGAACAGACAGATTCTTTAGCCTGAGAGAAGGTATGAAAGATCTCTAAACCATGGATGGCACAAACTCCATGAAGTGAGTATTTGTCATAAGACTGCCACAACATGGCTCCCTCCACACCTTTCTGCTTGACACCATGCTCAGCCCAAGGCTGCTTTTACAGCTATGCCCAGGGTTAGTGTTCAGAAAACCACAAAGCCCAAAGCTTCAAGCACACTTCATCTGCAAAGTCGTGCCAAGGAGAGCACAGGACTGCCACAACATGGCTTCCTCCACACCTTTCTGCTTGGCTCCAGTCTCCACCCAAAACTGCCTTTACTGCTCCTCCTAGGGTTAGGGTTACACCTAGGGTTAGGGTTCAACAAACCAAAAATATCAGAGCTCCAAGCACACTGCAGCTGCAAAAGTCATGCCAAGGGGAAAACAGAACTGCCACAACATGGGTCCCTCCACACCTTTCTCCTTTGAGCCAGCCTTAGCCCAAGGCTGCTTTTACTGCTCAGCCTAGGGTTAGGGTTCTGCAAACCACAAAGCCCAGAGCTCCAAGCACACTGCAACTACCAAAGTCATGCCAAGGGGAACACAGAACTGCCACAACATGGCTCCCTCCACACCTTTCTGCTTGGTTCCACCCTCATCCCATCACTGCCTTTACTGCTCTACCTAGTGTTAGAGTTACACCTAGGGTTAGGGTTCTGAAAAGCACAAAACCCAGTGCTCTGGGGACTCTGCAGCTGCCAAAGTCATGTCAAGTGGAACACAGGTCTTCCGCAACATATTTCCTCTTTCTTTACATTGGAGCTTTGGAGCATACAATAAAATTGTCAGATGCAGTTTTCACCAATAGAAAAGGAGAAATTCCCTGAATCTATCTTATTTTTCGGAAAGCAAGTGTATATGCCCATGGAATAAAAATCCAGCTAGATCTGTTAAAAGCTGAAGTGTAGAGACTGTGTTTCAGCATGTCCCCAAGGCAGCCCCAACTTCCAATCTTGCTTAAGCCTTTACACATTTGTTTAATTCCTGTGTTTGGCAAAAGGCATCTTCATCTGGCCACTGCCAGAAAGAGATTGTGGGCTGGACTTAGACATGTGCCCCAGTGTGAGCATTCTTACTTTGTTGTTAATTTGCCTGCTGACTGAGAAGTCTCTGACACCCTTTGAATTTTGTGGGTCTGTGCTTCAACAGCCTTACAGCACTGCAGGAGACACAGCCTGGGAAGTGATCAAAAGAATAAGCAGGGCAGGAATCTGCCTTTGATATATAATTTTTTTAAAGTAAACTAAAAAAAAGAAAAAAAGGAAAAAAAGAGATTACTTCTCACATCCTTGGACACAGTCAAGCATGGACAGATGCCTGACTCCATTATCACCTTCTCCTGCATCCTGAGAAAGCCAAGCAAATTCTTAAGGTACTTTAAGGCCACAAAAGGGTTAATAATGCTGGAGGTGGTGGAAAGAGTGAAGAAATTCTCCTGCTGTGCCTTCTAGAGAGTGAATTAGGTGGATGCAAAACTGCTTTCTGCAGCTGGGAGATATCACAGGGCATCCCTGAAGTGGATCAGGGCAGGGGTCATGCTCACTGTTATCAAAATATTCAGGGCATCAGCAAGAAGGAAAAGTATGGATTGCCATCATATCTAGTGGTATGATTGAAAACTAGCATGGGAGTCTTCTTCACTGCAGAACCAGGAAAGTATGAATTTGATGCTTGAAAAAGTCTGACTGACAGGAATATTAAGCAGGCTTTCAATTAGCAGTGTGTGTATGTGTTGGCTTCTGGAGACCAGGAAGGGTGTAAGTCACCTCAAGCAGCAGCTTACTGGGAAACTGTGAGACTGTACAGGCAGAAGGAGCATGACAGTGCTGAGGCATTCTTCACACCTGTGGAGAACACTGTTAGAGGTTGACGGAGTAACCCAGCAGTAAAAAAGAGTTTAAGGAGGTCTTTGTTTACCCCATATATTTCATCTGTTGTGACTGTCATGCTGTGGTTTATTGAATAAGGAGAGAAGGATATGAGAGTGTAAAATGACCTCATACCATTTATTTAGCATTGGTTACTTGTATTTTGAAGCAATGAAAAAAATTCAAGCAAAAGTAGTTGCTACAGCATTTCAAATTTTGAAACAAAAACCTAAAAAATATTTAGCAGTTTTGTATTCATACATTTTACAGAATTTTTATTAAGTAAAAAAATGTGTGCTTTCATCTTTAATTGGGGATTTGACTCCTTGATTAGGAAGAAATTTTCACTGAAATTTCCTTTAGTTTATCTGAAAATATTTTAAATGCTAAAGATTCAAGACCACTTGGGAGATAATTTTCAGATACTCAAATGTTTTATTTTCTTCACAGCTGGCAAAAATCGGCAGAGAATTACAGAGGAACAAGCTCTTTTCTGTTCTTCTGCAACAAATATGACTCTTAGTCACATTCTGCTCTTTCACCAGATAGTATTTTTATTATAAGTTTTATACCTCAGTATTGCGAGAAGCTGGTGTTTCTTTAAGGTGAAGTGATACCATTTTGTTTCCTTCATTCTGGTAAAATCTGATCTTACTGATGCAAACCCTCCCCCCCCACCCCAGTGCTTGTGCTTTTTTTTCTTCCTGGAGGGGGGTTAGTGTTATTTTCTATAGTGTTCTGTTTCATAAAGGCTCAGAAATGAACATAACAGTTACAACAAATGAACAAAATGGCTTTTGGTTGCAGTGAAAATATGTTTTTTTCAGGAACTGTTCAATTTTCTCAAAAGCTGCTAACAACATGCTACCATTTTCTTAGTGGTTTTGAATGTCATTAATGAGAAAGCAGTAATATCTTCTCTCCTAATGATTGCTGTTCTTTATACCTCATCTCCTTGGAGATGAGAATCTCTACTTTCTTTATTCCCTCCATTTATATCATTTTCTGCCCTTTTGTTTTGAACGAAGACCTGAAAGCAAGCAAATTCAAGACAATTGAATTGTCTCAGTATTTATTAATTCATTATATTTGAGATAGAAATGCTATGATAGTTGAGACTGAGCATCCATGTCATCAGACTTTGTTTCACTTTGATTTCTTTAACAATTTTTGAACCAACAGAAGAGTTTCCAGTGTCTGTATTCTAGTTGAGGGGCAATATTGACTTTAGATACTTACCTTCACTCTGCTCCAGTCTTTGAGTCTCTTTTGAAGCCTTTTTCTCCCATTCCTGGCCTCCTTTGTATGTCCTTTACTGGGACAGTGGTGAGGCACTGGCACATGTTGCCCAGAGATGTTGTGGGTGCCCCATCCTTGGAAGTGTTCAAGGTGAGGTTTGATGGAACCTGGTCTGGTGGAAGGTGTCCCTCCCACAGCAGAGGGATTTGAAGTAGATGGTGTTGAAGGTCCCTTCCCACCCAAACCATTCTATGATTTTGTGATTATAAGCAGAATTGTAGAAATCATAGAAAGTAGTATGAGAAGACACGTTATTCGGCCCATCATTATACTCCACAGCAGGATCATCTCCATGTAAATTAGTGGTGAAGGTGTTTGTCCTACTCCTAGATAATGTGTGTTGATGGAGACGCCATACACTCTGTAAGAAAAATTCTCTAGTACTGACCGGTCTGTACTGTTTTCCTAGTTTCTCTGGGAAATGCCTTTCAAATAATCATAATGGGATTAATTATCTAATTGTACGTGTCTATAGGTATATATCTACACATACTGTAAGCTTCTAAGTTTCTGATAGAAGAAGTGGAGATATGGATTATTCTTCGTTTGTCTGCAGTTGGGCCTTTAGACTTGTCTGAGATGGAAAGAACACTCTTAATGTCTCATGTGTATTGAAAAACATTCCACTCTGTCTCATCTGTAGGACAAGGATGGAGTGCAATTTATTCCTTTCCTCCTTGTTGTGCCCTTTGCCCTTTTTTTTTCATGTTGCTTTTCATCTTCTAAAGGCTAAACCAGTTGCTATTTATTTAAACACTGTTTATTTCCAACTCATCCTTTTTGTTCCTCTTTTGATCCTTTCAGCTGGTTCACGCAGTTCTCATAATAAGGAACTTGAAACTAAGCACGTGGTGGATGAGAGACTGCATGACATAAAACCTCCTCTGCGAGAACCTCAGCTTATCTTTTAGGAGGATGGGTGGGGAACTTGATCAGAGGAAAAGCCCTCTCCAATTACATCACCACTGAAGCAAAAGCAGTACAGGCAGCTCTGCATTGCTTACTTCAGGCTGTACTTGCTGTGAAGCTGAGCGCAGCATACCAGTGAGCCACAAGGCCTGGTAGGAGAGCATTGAAATCAGCAGGCACCACAGGAGCAAAAGAGTGCTGACTCTTTCTTGGTGTTTTATGTCTAGAATGCTTTAAAAATGGTGCATGCAAAAGCAAGATGCCAGAAGTGCTCTTTTATTGTCTTTATTGAAGGTTTAAGAAGGTATCACCTTCATTCTTGAAGTTCTGGAGTAAATATTCAAATTAACATGTGAGGGAGGAATACTGAGAGGATTTTTTTCATATATCTGAAAAGCAAGTTGATCTAAAAATATGGTCCATTTAGTTAAGTGTTCAGAAATATTACTCTTTTCAGTTCTATTTTTATAAACAGCTTAAATAATAGTTCCTTAAAAAAACATCCTTATTACTATAGTACATCCTATGTTGGAGGATAATTGCTTCTGAATCTTCTACTTTTTCATCTGTCAATCAATCGATATGAAACTCAGAACAGTTCTGTGAGAATTACAGAACAAACTTCAAGTAGAGTGAATTGTCTGAAGTCAAATGAAATACAGAGGAAAATGAAATACAAATGACCAGACTGATGTTAGGACTGTGGGAGAAGGCATGAGTATCTGCAAAGAGCATTTGGGATAAATCCATGCTACTTTGATCATACCCTAAGTTTAATAGCATTATGATACTAATAATGAACATAAGGCATATGTAACCCGGGATTCTGAATTTCATATGATTATCATTGGTTTAGAGAAATCATCAAAATTTCAAGGATAGAAACTAAGACTGAAAATAGAAAATTTATTTAATGTGCTGTTTCCAGTGTTTGTTCATCTAGAAACATCATATTTAGCTCCTGCTACTTTAATATTCTGGGTTCAAAGTCATCTGAGAGGAAAGATCGGACATACTTGTCTTTGTGAAGACAGAGATGAATTAATTTTTCCCTAATAAACTGTCCTTGCACCTCCAGATCCCTAGGGCACAGCCTACTGGAATAAGATTTTTTGATCAGTTGTTTTAATGCAGACCCTGAATTGGTCCCTACTACGGGACTTGACAGATGGACTGAATGCTCTTATGTAAAAAACCTGAGAATTCTTTGGTTTTGTGATCATGAAATTGAAGATGAATCAACATCTTGATAGAATACTTTCTGCTTAGTGGTATCATCTAATAATATGTAAGATTTTCTACTGGCACCATAGTGCTTTGAATTAATATTGCTATTCATTAACAAATCTCTCCTGCAGTGTTCTCTTACTATTGTTACTGCTATTTGATATAATTTTAAAATTAAGTTATCAGCAAATCAGTTATCAGAATCAATTTATTCAAAGAAACACAGATTCACAGAATATTCTAAGTTGTAAGGAACCGAAAAGAATCATAGAGTCCAACTCCTGGCCCTGCACAGCACTATCCTCAAGAGCCTGAGAGCATTGTCCAAATGCTCCTTGAACTCTGTCAGGCTGGTGCTGTGACCCCTTCCCTAGTGGGGAAGTGCCCAGCCATCCTCTGGGTGAAGAACCTTCTAATACCCAACCTGAACCTCCCCTGACACAGCTTCAGGCCATTCCCTTGGGTCTGTCACTGGTCCCCACAGAGAAGAGATCAGTGCCTGCCCCTGCTCTGCCCCTCAAGAAGAGGCTGCAGATTTCAATGACATTTCTCCTCGGTCTCCTCTTCTCCAGGTTGAACACACCAAGTGACCTCAGATGTGAGGGGGGGGCTTTCCCTCAAAGGCCCTTTCCCCATCCTTGTTGCCGTCCTTTGGACACTCTCCCATAGTTTAATGTCTTTTTTATGTTGTGGCACCCAGAACTGCCCCCAGCACTGGAGGTGAGTCTGCCCCAATGCAGAGCAGAGCAGAGCAGGACAATCCCCTCCCTTGCCCAGCTGGCCATGCTGTGCCTGATGCCCCCAGGACAGGGCTGGCCCTCCTGGCTGCCAGGGTGCTGCTGGCTCATTGTGATGTACAACTGCTTCTAAGTTTCTCCCTGGCCTTCGGGGTATGGGTTGTGTCTTTATAAGGCTTTACATTGTTCATGACTTGCTGACATAAAGGACAACCTGTTTCTTCCAGTTATTTGGTTATTATTTATTGTTTGTATTATTGCTACACTTGTTAATAGTAGTACATCGAGGACTTGTTCTGGATGTTATATGGGGAATGAAAATAGGATCTCTGTCCCCTCCATAGCACACCTAACGTAGAACAAGAGAAGGGAGTGCCACAGTCAGAGGCATGGGATCAGAACAACCATTGGTTTTGGAGATATGAAATGAGAGATTTCAAGATTTGCATATAGAGAGTTCCATTTTTCTCATTTGAAAGTGACTTTTCTACTGAAACTGATGATGAAAAAACCCCAAATCATCAAAACTGAACTGAAATCTACTTTAAACTCTGGTGGTGTGGTTTTTCTTTCTTCCCAATTGATGCAAACACTGCTTATCCTGATTAGGGGTGGAGAATTCTTCTCAGTTCCTGAAAATTATTTTCAGGTGGGAAAATCATTTGCGATTTGCTTCTTCCCTAGAGGACCGTGGGATGCGGGAAGGCTCTTTGGGTCTTGTAGCATAGACTTCACAAACATAAGCTTGCATACTGTAAACTCTACAGCTTTGGATCAATATTGAGCAATTTTATAGTCAATCTCCCTGATTTTGACTACTCCCAAGTAATATATAATAGCAATTACTAAGCATGTCACCAGTACTTCTCAGAATTTAAACGTAACTGTGCTGTAGGTCACCTGTCTTAAAGGACATCTCTTTAGAAGCACCATGAGAAACAAACTGAAACTATAGCTCACAACCTAGCATTTGAGAAGTACGATGTGGAAAAGGCCCTGATCCTGGTTCTTTTTTATTTTCTTGTCAAATGTCAGGGTAATTTCAGTTACCACTACTGCTTTTACTTGATATTTGTCCCATCTGTAGCTGGTCTGAATTTGTTTGAGCACTGCAGGCTATTGAACTTAAGGCAGAGTGACACTTAGTAGGGTTGATTCTGTGTTAGCAGAAGATTTGTTATTGTTTGGACACACTGTTGGGGGGTGAAATCTCTCCATCTATTTAAAAATAATGGTATGAAAAGCTGAACACCTTAGAGAGGCATAATCATTTTCAATTTGATGTTTCAGTATGTCCTACTGCAGACTTGGCTGGCTGGCTTGATTGCTCTGTGGGCAATTTGTCAAAATTACTTATGCAAAACATGATTTGAAAGGGTGGCATCTTAGGCAGAGGTGAAAAAAGCGCTCAGAAATCCTTTCCTAACCCAAATATCCTTGCTCCATGCTAGGCCTGCCCTTAAAAGGGATGATTAATCTTTGAAATGTCTTCAAGTCCCCAAAAGCATTTCTGCATTTCACTGTGTATAGAACACATTAGTTACAATATATTGTGATTGCCTTCGTGGTTCATTTAAAAATAACAGTGCAATTGTTTGCTAAAACACAGGATTGATTTAGCACAGGTCTAGAGGAATGTACATAATGCTAGATGGAAAGCTGCTTCTCTGAAAACCTCCAGCATGTGGGTTTTTAGTAAACGAGAACATTTGGTAAAGTTTTAGTTTTCACAGATGAAAGGTAAGAAGGATTTACATTTATACATAAACATGCACAGCAGGGGGAAGGTTCGTCTGCCTCACAGCTTGTGGCAACTCTTCAAATGAAAAGAAACCCTTCTGAGGAGTTCTATTCTGGGAAGAGCTACGAGTCCATGCTGCTCACTGTGCCAATGGCCCCAAGAGCAATACACCTTAGATGTATCACACAACACGGCCTGGCTATCAAGCATGTCCTCAGCTTCAAAGGGTTATAGAGTTCAACAATTGTTTATTGATCATACATGAAAGAGCTCAGCAGTTCATGGGAAGGTTCCATCATATACCAGAAATAGCCAGACTTCGTCTTGGGGAGAGACACAGGTTAGTAATGAAACAACATTGGTACAATTAGTGAAGCAGCAGGAGCTGGGGAGGCAGGAAGTGTCTGGGCTGTGTACCATCCTTGGCACCAGAGCACTTCTATTACTGATTTTGAAAGAAATGCTGCCCAGTTTGGGGCAGGCCTCTGTTGCAAAATCCTCATTGGATTTGTCTTATTGGAGGTAAATTTGCCTTGATGTTTTTTGAAGGGATGAGCACAGAGCTGCTCTGTTCCTGGGATAGATAGGAGAAATGGTGTTCCAGATTTATGTGATGCTGGAGGATCCTCTTGTTGGGGTTGGGAGGAGTTGCTTGATGGCAACATTAAACAGCTTGGATTTTAGCTCATGTTGGTTGGTTGGCCGCCGCTAACAGTCCTGCTTCAGGGGCGTGTTCAGGGACCTGCTATCAAGGTGTCCTGCACGAGATTTATGTTCACTTTCAATCCTTGGGTGGCTTTTGATTGGCAACCAAACTGTGCCTGTTTATTGAGCAGGAGAATTACTCCCTACCATAGAGAACACAAATCCCCAGGCTGCTTCTTAGAGCCATAACCTGTTAGAGATAGAGCTGTGTGTTTCTGGAACAAACTTTTCATGTGAGAGGGAACCAGGTACTATAAAGAAATCACAAGGTCTTTGCCTCATCCAGGTCTTACTCAAAAGGGAATCATTTGTTCTCATATTTGCTGCTTTTTAGTAGGTAGCAGCAAGACTTTAAAGTAAGAGATAGCTGCCTGACATCAGCCAGGTCTTGAGTTTAGTCTTACCTCCTCCTGCAAGAGGCATTGCTAACCAGAGTAGATGCTTGTGGCCCAGACTCAGCTTAGCCATCTTTATAATAGTTTATAGGTGTCTTGCCAAAAAAATTAGCATATGTAATGAGACTTGCTCTAGACATATTGCTGCATGAAGGAAGCCTCTTTATAGGCTTCTCCAAATGTGTTGCTGAAGGCTACAGTTGCAGGAGGATGATACTCCAATAATGGTTTGCATAAAGTTAAATTTGTATCCTGTTATCCGAGAACAGCTTGCAGCAAGCCTGAACAAAACTAGCTGTTCTTACCTCATTTTCTGTTAAAACATTTTCAGATCACCTGGTGTTACTGCATATATATTTGCATTGTAATGAATCAGTATGATCCATCTGCCTTTTTGCACAGGTGACAATCTTCTGTATTATTAGGAAAATGCCAGGTCCTTGCCTTAGATGTCTCAACAACTCTTCCCATATCAATTCTTATTTTGAGGATTAATTAAATTTTATTGAAATGATGTCTTACCTTGGGATTAGCACTTTTTATTTGAGAGTAGACAAATGTTTCCTTCTCTAGTGTGATTTATTGTTTGCCTGAGTGAGAGTTATGTGTTTGAAAGAAGACTAACATGTGTCTCTCCTCCCACTCCTGAACCATCCATAAGTCTTCCAAGGAGTCTGAAAGGGAATCTGTTGTTGTCATGATCACTCCTAACTCTGGTGTGTTTTAGTTTCTACTTTTCCAGCTATCCTAAATCATACATGTGAAGTTCTTTCCTTTTTGTTCACCTACAAAGCTCTCAGGTTGCTCACTGTATCCAGTTCTGCAATGACGCATCCTCACATTTACTTGTCTAGGTATGGATTCTGATTATTCTGGTTCCAACTTATAATATCACTGCTTTTCTTCAGAAGCCTTCAAGGAAGAATTCAAGGAAGCCCTCAAGTGAACCTCTGTAAATATATTTGTGGACTTTTGGAGTTCAGTTTATAACTGTAAAATTAAAACTGTAGCCACTGAAAATGAAATTTTATGTGAGCATCTTATTTAAGTATTTGACAGAATGTTTATGTTTATAAAAAGGTAAAAAATGTGAGTGATTACTGATTCTTTATAGATAATACCTATGAAGATACCAAAATTAATCTGGGAACAATAATATTGGTGGCAAACTCTCTTCTTTCCCTGTGGTTCCCCAGGTCTGGTTTTCTAACATTGGGGTACCATAATGTATACTAGAAAGCTGATAAAACCTCTTCCAGTTCTGTGCTGGCCATTGCACATGAAATAACTTTATACCGAGCAGATGTTAATAATTTTATACTGAGCAGATGTTATCAAAAAGTCTTTACTTTGGAGTCTCAGCTGAGGGAGCAGATTGATAGTGCAGTTTCTCACTGTTCATTGCTAGCCTGATGGCACTCATAGTTCACTGCTCTGTTGAGGGGATGTGGAAGAAATGGAGCCTTTTTGGAGTTTTGTCTGTTTTTAAAATCTTATTTCCATTATTGCAAACTGCGATAACTCCAGCTGGTGCTTGTGTGTTTTTAAGACCTCCAGCTATTGCTTGTAGGAGGCTTTATGCATATATATATGTATATATATATATATATATATACACTTACACATATAAAAAGCAAGATTAGATGCTTTCTTCATATTCATCTTTAAACTCCTAATTTATTCATTGAATAGGGATCAAATTGGGTATGTCTTAAAATGTTTTTTTTTTCACTGTCCTCTTATAGCTACCTAGTATCAGAGAGGGTGGCATTACTAACCCATACCATGTGATGTTCTGCACCTGTTGATTGTGCTAGTTTTTTACTTTTCATTCTCAAGAAGTGCAGTGCTTAACAGAAACCTTGAAAAATTGTTCTATTTTGCAATATTCTTCTTCATATTTGAGGAATGTGGTTTCACCATGAAAGACTTTGATAGAGGATTATTTTTCCCCTCTGCTTGGTGATTTTGTGCCAGGCTTTATTAAATGCTGATGTGTTTTTCTGTCCAGAGAAAGCATTGAATAATGATATTAACATTTAAGGGGAAAATGAGTGATCACAGAGGATTCGCACTAGTGGCTATGGGAAGAGCCTTATTCACTTCAAACGCTAATGGGCATTGCATTAAACTAAAACAATGTTATCACAGGCTTATTGCAGTTATTTGCAAACCAGCTGGGGTGAGAGAGTCAGTTGGTCAGACAAGAGTCCCTGAGCTGTTCTACTTAACTATACAGGTGTGCTGTAACAGATAGTCACATGAACCTCATTGTCTGCATTTATTCATTGTATATAATTATTCTCTGTCACGTGAGTTTAGAAAGTATTACAGAAGTACTTTGAGATAGAGCATATATTGAGAAAAGTCTGTGAGATCCTCAGAAAACCTGGCTCAGGACTGCTGAAGCACTATTGATTAAGTGAAGACCAGTATTTAATTAATCTTGTCCATTTCTTTTTCTACCTTAATGTTTTTCCATGCTCAGCATAAGTCACACTCAAAAAGCATGGAAAAGTGGATGGTATATAAGCCCTTCTCAAAATAAATGATAGGAGAAAAAGAGCCTTGTCATCAAAGGCACATATTTCAAAGCATGTGAAAGCTTCAATTTCTCTAGGTGTGAGTTTTTCTCACCTATTGTGACTCTTTTTAATTCTCTTTGACATAAAGAAAAGCATTCTTAAGGCCCTTTTCAAAAATTAGGCAGTGTGCTACATGCTACCATCCAAAAAAGCAGCTCTTTTTGCATCCAAAGAGTCCTTTTGGTCTCTCCTGCAGTACTTTTCACACAGAGCCTGACTAGAAGAATACAGCCTGCTGCCCCGTCCCTGCTCTCCCGAAGGCTGCCCCTGATCTCAGAGCACAGCCCCAGCTGTGATGTGCCACACAGCAGAGCTCTTACCTGGGTCTCAGTAAGCTTAAAGACAGCAACACTTGATTGTGCTAAGTGACAGTGTGTTTGCTTTGTGACTGTGCTCTATCCTGTATTGTCTGCCCTCCCAGTACAGTGCCTGGTCCATGGACAACATGCCCTGAAAGCCCCTTACACCCCTAGCATGAGCCTCCTTGGCACGGCTCCTGCTGTTCTGGGGTGGTGTGTGATGGAAAATAATGTTCTTTTCTTGGGGGGCATTCTGGACTTGTCCCATAGCCAGGCATACTCCAGCTTCCTCAAGGTTAAAGGCAGTGCCATGCTCTGAGGGAGGTTTATTTAAAGCCTTGAGTGTGCTGGAGCTTGTTTAATGTCAGAGGAACTCACACATACTAGCAGCTAAATAAATACCAAACTAACTGCAGACTCACAAATATGGAAACCTCTTTCAAGATGAGCTTTTAATTAGGAATCACCATTCCCAAGATATCCATCTAGCTTGTCCCACGGGTCACCCCAGCTATCTACCGTATTAATGAGACCAGGAATCACTCTGTCTTCCCAGTGAAAATATGTAGCAGGTGTCAGCATTCTTTCCAAGGCAGAAGGCTGGGCTGAATGTTACCTTTCCAAATTAAAGGTCAGATCTGCTAGCACAGAATTGCAGGAGCCAGAACAAGATGCCACTAATCAGATCTTTGAAGCCCCTTGTTCCAAGATGAAGCACGGGATGGAGGAGCAGGGATCTGAAGTCCTTATCTCTCCTGTTCTACAAGATATCATGGCTATGAGCTGCAGCTCTCTGTATCCCTTGTGGACATTGCCCATCAGATTCCTTGGTCTCTGAGCAGCAGATTGTACATCCCTCATACTCAGCAGGGACTAGCTGCTTGTAGCCCTTGTAAAGTGATTATTTTGAAGGGAAGCAGCTCAAGGGAGGCAGGGCAGGGTTAAGGACTGGAAAGATGTTCACAAAATTACTAACATCAGTGTTTGGAAAGTTGTGACTTAGATTCCTACATCTCCCCTCCCCTTCCCTCTTCCCCACTCAAATTGCTGCTTTTTTCTTTAAAAGACTTATTTTTTTCTTCTGGCCTTGCCTTCCCACTTCATGCTGGTGTCTCCATACTTTATTCCTGCAAAGTAAAAGTTAGAAATTGGATTAATTTGTCCTAAAGGCCAAGCCCCTCATGTGACTGCTGGCACCAAGCTTTGAGCTGGAAATGGGCAGGAGTTCAGATAACAGCCTGGCAGCTGAAACCATTGAATTCAGCCATAGCTGAGAATGGACACCCCACTCCCAGACCTTAGGCAAATTCAAAGGGCAGAGGGAAAAGGCAAAAAAATGCAGGAAAATGTATTTTAACAGGGTCAGAGGAACAGGGCTGAGAATGAGAGACTCAAGGAGTAGTTTTGTAGTTCTGTGCAGAAAAAAAGAGCATTAAGGAGTAGCATCAAGGTATTTGTGAGATCTCTGCTTTCCTGACTCACTAGTGGGATTGCCTATGGCAAGTGCTTACCTTACTTTAAAATTGGTCCGGGACTGGGGTTTTCTTCCCTGAGAGTAATTAAAATGCATAGAAAAATATGGTTTTCCTTGTGTCTTTGGTGATGACTGCTGTCAGCCTGTTGCAGACATTTTGGCCTGGATATGTCAGGATTAAATCTGCTGTTAGTTAGTGTCCTGTGTGGGCTGTCTCTGAGTCCATTTTATACTTCATCCTGCTATCTAGACCTGAAAGACCATTAGGAAAAACTCAAAAATAATTTAGGAGAATGCTGTGCTTTGAAGGGAACACTGGTGGTTGGAGCCAAAGATGTCAGGATATTTATCTTTTCCACTAACTATTAGTGCATAAAAACAGTGCTCATCGTGCATCTTCTGCAAAATATATCCTTAAATATGCCAAAAATTAGTACATAAAACAACATTTTTAAAAATCAGACTATCATTCACTATGCATTTAGGGTTTTTTGGTTAAGAAGATTGTAAAAAAAGAAATGTAAAATGGGTGAGCCCTGAAAGAGAATACAAATAATTTTTGCCCCTGTTATGAAACATAACTTCCCATTATCTGAACTCCTCTCCTGGTAGGTCAGTTCCAGCAGCAGGGCTGAACTCGCCTTCCATTTAACACCTCGGAATGCTCCTGTGGTCATTACTTGCAGTGATATCCAGAACTAATTTGTAGAAACAACAGGCAAAAGAGAGGAACTGAACATTTCGTCCTTGAAATTACAGGAAAAAGTTAATAACATAGCTAAAACCTTAATTAATATTATTTTTAATCTTCTTTCTGAAGCAGAACTACTGACATCTCTGGTGTAATCTCCTGGACACAAACCCATAACAGCCTTCACGCACATACCCCATATTGTAGGAACCAGAGCACCTGAGCATATCCCTGTTTGTTGTCCTGTTTAATCAACCTTACATACCAGCAGCTTTGCCTCAGTGGCAATGCCTTGGGCATGATTCCCCTTGCTCTGTGTCCTGGCTCAGTACCTTGCACTTCACCCTGAATGTAACCTTCCTTTTCCTCCTTCAAAGAAATTGAGGCAAAAACCAATTTTCTGGTAATAGTTCTGCTTTTATATGGATGGAGAAAATATTCTATCTATTTATGGAAATGTACATTTGCCTTTAATGTGCTTATCCTGTAAGCTAAAAAGATATTGCAAGGGTTTCTTTTTCCCTCAGTGGATCTTTCCACATAATTAGTGAGAAATGGCAATTGCAGTGTTCACCATGTACTTGTGCTGTGAGCAAATCACGTGCAAGCACTGTGAAAAATGTAGTGTCATTTCCCACCAACTTAGTGAAAAATACCGTGTCACCTACTGAGTGGCAATCCCTAAAGCACTGTCTGCTCAGGAGTTGATGCAGAATCATTAGTGGCTGAAATTCTCTGTTTACTTACAAAGCCTAAATAATATAAATTTGTAGTCCAAAAGATTATGCATAGCATGTAAGTTTTATTTCACATAGTCTCTTCTTGAGGGGCTGTCATGGTTTTGATTTGTCTGAAAAACTGCCTATCAAGCAACCTCAGGTGTGAGTGCCATACAGGGCTAGATTTGGGCTAGCTTTAGGCAGCTCTCTCAGGTACTGGTAACAGGATAACAGTGATGCTTGCCTTGTGCTGCCCATTTGCCCTTTGTCCCAGCCTGCTGACTGAAGCTGGCAGCTTTGGGGGTGCAGATAAATTCCCATTAATAGTGGAACTGGGATCAGAGACCTAATAATTATTTCAGCCTGAGAAGACTGAGCTAAATGGGCTATCTTGGAGGATAAAAAGTCCTCAACCCCTTCATTGAAGCCTTCCAGTGAATCCACCTCAGTTTTGTTGAGATGAAGCAAAGAACCACTCACTGCCCTGTTCACTTGCCAAGCCAATCAGGAAAATCTGAGGACTTAAAGCATTAAGTACAAGAAACTATCCTGATCCCTCCAGGGGGTATAGTGTCCCCTTAAACAAACAACACTTCACTGCTCCTACACCATGCAACAGTTCCTCATTCAGCTGGTATGCAAGGGCACATACTGCATAGCTGGAATGAAATAGGATGCAAAGCTGAAAAAAAACAATTCTCAGTCATTTACTGTTACCTGTTTGACAACCCTAATAACAACAATTTAATAAATGATTCATTATTTTTTGCACAGGAGGCAGTAAAAGGTCAGTTTTTCACTGTTACAACAAGAAGATTTGTATTCCAGGTGTCTGGGGTACTGTACACATACTGTGCACATCCTGAGCATAAAATCTGAGTTTAACTCTCCTGGCCAGTTCCTGACTCTGGAAGAGTACAAAGGCCTGATTCAAAAACAAGGGAATTACTGAAGTGGACTTCCATACATTACAGAAAATGCTCTATCATGGATTATTTAGGTTAACTTCAACCTCTGTTGAACTCAGTGCAATTGCTAAATATTTACCTGGGTATAGCAGTTCAGGAAACCCAGCAGGTTATTTCTGCAGTGAACCTTAGTTCTCAAGGCTGCAAACTCTCAGCCTGGTCATAGGACACATGCTTTGCTATGTGCTTAGAAATCAGTGCAGCAGAGCTTGCTTTCTACTCTTGATTTTCATCGTAAATCAACTGCAGTATTTAAAAGCTTTCAGGCGGAGAAGTCTTTCACACTGTATTCAAGAAGCCACTTTAAAAATTACTTGTTAGATTAAATGGAAAAGCATAGGATACCAGGTGCTGTTTGTTTTAAATGGAATCGGAAACAGTACCCTTTTAAACAGATGTTTTTCTAGCAGTGTCAAAGCTGGGGATGCTGTGGGACATGCTATAATCCTAATTACCATATGGGAACCCAGGTGTGAATTGGACACCCTGGCCCCTTTTCTTGTGCCAGTTTCGTATGTGACTGAGAATTATAGCTGGAAAAAAAACAGGGCTGGATGGCTCCTTACATGTCACCTACTTGTCCTTTTACCTAAGGGGAAATAAACTGGAACTATGCCATCCCTGAAACATGTTTATCCAGTAAGTTCTTTTGGATGATGGGGCTGAGCAGGCCTCAGCTGAGACCTCACCTGCTCTGAGCTGGTTGTGAGCATCTTCCCCCAGTTTTCGGCTGGCACACTTTCAGTGTATTCACCCATGAAGTGATTTATGTCTCTTTGAAAGAATTTAACTTTATTTTTATCCCATACTTCTCTCTAGCTTTACCCTTTCCCGAGCTGTCCTTTGTCTTTGTGCCTGTATATAGCAACTGTAAACAGGAATTATGGAATTGTGGAAGTATAAATATTATGCTAAGGAAAAACAGAAATATTTTTTCTCTTGTTTTTCAGCACAGGACATTGGGAAAAAAGGCAGCACTTCTCATCTTGGTTTGCTTAATTCATAGCAAAGTTCCCAGCTGTACTAGGTCAAAGCCATTACCATACCTCTTGGTTGCCTGGATGCAAATCAGCTGGATGTATTCTGGATGCATCAATTATCACTGCCCCCAAGGCAGGAGGAACATGGAAAGTGACCTAGCTTTTTACTCAGGCATAAGCCTGGTCCAGACATCTTAACTTTGAAATAATAAGAGAAAGTGGCGCTTGGGGCTGGTTCAATAGATGAATAAAAAAAAATTAACATTTGTAGCTAAAGTTTGACATGGTCAACTTGCACCAGATTTATGAAGACATGCACACCCAGAGAGAACAGTATTATTTATAGGAGAGTGTCACAGATGGAACAGACTAACCGAGATAATGGCCACATCTTTTTAGAATTCAGTAGCAGACCTACATTTCAAGAGGTAATTCCTTTCTGTTTCCTTTCAGCTTAATTTCAGCAGGACTGAATTCCTGTTTTGAGGCTGGTTTGCACAGACAGATTATCTGGCAAAACATAATAGAGACATTTGAAGAATTAGGTTTCTGTAGCTGGTTGCCATAATTCACAGCATATTTGAGCCTGTAAAATTTTGCAGCAGAAGGAAAATAGAGAAGAAAAGATGAGAAGCAGAAGAAATTATGCCAAGGTCATTTGAAGATCATTAAAGTCATGGAGAGGAGATTAATTCTTTGCCATAGCCTTTGGTTTGAGCCCATAGAAGACAATTTATGAGAGCCCAAGGGCTTTGGAGTGAGTTTGTCTCTGCAGTTTATTACAAGTTGTTGGAATACAGTGAGAGTGAATTTAGTGGAGTCATCAATCTCTTGAACAACTCCTCAACGTGTTTTTCCTTTCTCTCCTTCTATTTTGCAGTTCCTCCTTGGCAGCTCAATTTTGCAGCACATGGAGTAAGAGGCAGATGCCTTCCAGGTCAAACTGGGTTGGAGTATTGAAGACTCACCTGGTTAATATGCTATGGGAAAGGAGAGTAGGTCAGGGGAGAAGAGCTGACATGAGGGAAAGTTTACCTAAGAGTCTTCTGCTTGAGCACTGCAGGCACTATCTGCTTTGAGAGTTCCCTGCACCTGTGAAAAGAGTGGAAAAGAGAATTTCTCCAGGCCTTTTGGACCCATGAGTATTGCTAAAGCCCTGAGAATGAAAAGTCTCTAGAGGCCACCCCATCTTCTTTGGCAAGAGAATTAAAGACAAGACACAATTGTCCAACATTCAGGGTAGGACTCGGTTTGAGATTACAAAACCTCAGTGTAGGGGACTGAGAGCTGTAGTGCCAAGGAACCCATCATGGGGTATCCCTGGGGTGGAGGAAGCTGCTCAGTGGCCATACCCTCGAGACCTGCATGCCTGGTTGGGTGCCAGCACACAGTGTCATTTAAGTTGCCTTGCCTCCAGCAGGCCATGGTCCTTTGTAGGTTAAGAGTGGTGTCTGCCAGCCACATCTTGGGTGTCCCATGGCATCCCAAAGAGCACTAGATCCTTGTGTATGCAGAACTTACTCAAGCAGTAGGCAAATATATCAGGGTGAACTGAAATGTTTTCTGAGGTCTCCTGGCTGTACTTCCTCGGGACTCAATCCAGCTGGTGGCTTATAGGTGCCTATGCTGTCGAGATGTGTTTGAGTATCCAAGACATCCATGTGGGCTGGTACATATGGCATAGGCACCCATAGGAGATTAATGCCTTATTTATCAGCAGCTGGGGGCCACAAGTGTCAGATGGCACTGAACACCTAATCTGAATTGAGATCTGTATCTCCACTGACCACTGTGGGCCCTTGGTGCCTAATTCACTGATAGACTTCCCTAAGTAAATTCCTAAGAGTACAAGGACACGCTGCAGCTGCTGGCAACTCTGGGCTAGCTACCCTTATCTCCTTCACTAACCATACCTTGAGACAGGCATGCCATCTGATAAATCCAGAAGGCACTTTCACTGTACACAGTTCTGTCTGTAGAGTATAAGTTCCTCACCTTTGAACAAATGAGGCAAAAAGAACTGAATATAGACCAGAACTTTTATTCTTTACTTAGGCAAAACAATGTTCAGGGTTGCTGGCAGTGGTGAAGAGCATTCATTCATATTGAATAATTATTTAATACTGTGTAATCATGCTAAGATATTGCAGTAGTTTCCCAGGCAGTAATCTCTAACCACAGAGAATGATAAATTGACTAACATCCATTGATTTGTTTGTGACAGTATTTAAAGAGTAGAAGTTATCAAAGCACTGTTTTGAGCAACATAATTTCACTGACTATATGTCTCATCTATCTTGCTAGGTTGATTACCCTCTATATTATTAAGTCTGAAACTTGGTTTCTTCCAACAAAGAGTTATTCTAAGCCCAGTTTTTCCATTACACTGCTATTTCCGTCTGGTTTTTTGCACATGTACTGCTAACAGCTGAAAAGTCAGTGCTGGCACCATGGTGTTATGTGAAGTGCCAAATTCAGGAGATGAGGTACCCCAAAATGCTGACTGGTTAGTGACAGACACCCTTCTTATATTGCTAACATGCTTGAGAAATCAATGTCACAAGGACACCCACTGACCTGGAACATTTTCTTCACACTGCAAAGACCCTCTGTGTGGGGCCTGAACCAGCAGGGCCCTGAAGCCATGGCAGGCTAACTACAGTCACCCAAAAGTAAGGTCCAGGCTAAGCATTTGAATAGCCTCCATCTATGGCCAGAGAGGCAGAGGAAAACATTTCAAAGGGTGATTCACTTCCTCCTTGGCTAGAGAGAGAACTTAACCTCTACCTGAGGCTGGCTACCTCACTTTTAGACAGCTGAAGTTATGTGACATGAATACATCCAAAGTCCAAAATCTGTAGGACTATTACTCTGGAACCTTTTGCTCTGTACTTAGGAAATTGCTGCGTCTGCTATGATTTTAAGTAAAGGTCTTTTGCCAGCAAAATTGAGCCTTGAGTAAGAAGCTTGACATTTAAAATTGTTTTAATGAATGGAGAGACCTGGAAAGACCATTTCAAGTTCTATGTCTTTCTATCTGTGCACTGAGTAACTAATGCTGGTTTGGTTACTAATTTCTACATGGTATAGCAGGTTACTCAGCCTATTATATTACTCATTTCATCTAGACCAGAATGTAAGACTGACAAGTACCGCTGCACATAATATTATCAATCACTGCCACTCATTTCTGCAGTTGCCTTAATTGTGCTTCATTACTTGTACCTGTCTCTTGCATTCCAGGACTTTAAATAAAATGATCTCAGTGTTAAAGTTGCTAGTGGAAAGGTTGGTTTGGACTTTGGCACCTCTGAAGACTGTTTGACAGTGAAAAGTTTGCCAAAAGGCAGAAAGCTTACAATTCTTTCTTCTACCTGATATTAGCTTTTCTCTAATTGCGATTTTAACACTTATTTTCCATTTCAATGAATTATATGTAATGGATTGTATTTTGATCATCAGCTTTGATTTTAGAGTGAGGTTTGAATCTCCTAAAAGGACCTTCAATCATATGAGCCTTTGGCTTTTTTTATGATAGCACCAAGAACCTCGATTTTCCACCTTGAGTTGCCTTTTACAAATTCAGGGTTACAGTTTTAAATAGGAAAACATAACAGAAATACCAAAAAATGGGTGATTGTTACCAACTGTGCAATAAGTTTCATTATGGTTACAAAGCATTTTAGGAGTCATTGAAATGATCAAATTTTAAAATGCAGATCTTGGCCAGTACCCTTCAGAGCTGACAAATCACTTAAGACATCTTATTTCCTAAATAAACACCTTGACACCTTGACAAAAATTGCTGGATTTGACAAATGTGCCAACTCTCAACCTCTGAAAAATCAATTCTTTTCATTCAGTCAAACTAAAACTCCAGAAATATTGACTGCTAAATGTACTGATCTTAAGTTTAGGAGCAAAAGGCACACTTCTAGCTTCCCAAGCTGTTTTTTCAATCAATCAGATTAATCAGCTATTTTGGCTTAGAAGGTATTTTCTGTACAAGTTTTCTTTTGACCTTGAATATTAAGTTTGGCTCTGACAAGCAACACCAATCAGAATTTAAATATATAGACTTGGAATTTCAAGGTTTGTTTTGGTATTTGTCTCCTTTATCTTGTGCCAAAAAGTCTTTTATTACAGAATTGTTTCTTTGCTCCTTTTCAATGAATATGTAAAATTCAACCTATGGCAGAAAATTATCTCCCTTTTGATAGGTATGTTTGCAATATTTTTTGTGCACTTCCTCCTCACATCCCAGTTCTACTGAATTTGAACTGCATAAATTTGCAGTTATGATCAACAACAAAAGTAATTCAGTTTTCCAAATGCCTCGCTGAGAAATCTGATTATCTCAAAACAAAAGAAACAGGGGGCTTGTATTTACAAACTGTGTCTTATCAAGATCAGAGAATAGAGTTGTGATATTAAGATGGTAAAGGCTGCCTATGATACAATCTCATATTCAAGGTTTAAGATTTACTTTAATGAGATGAGGAAGTGTTATAGTGTAACCCCTGCCAGCAGCCAAGCCGTATGCAGCCTCTTGCTCACACCCCTACTGGTGAGATTGAGGAGAAAATTGGAATGGTAAAATATAAAAAAAATTGTGGGTCGAGATAAAGACAGTTTAAAAGAGAAAGCAAAAGCCCCACACACAAGCAAAGCAAAACGAGGGATTAATTCACTGCTTCCCATGGGCAGGCAGGTGCTCAGGCATCCTCAGGAGAGCAGGGACCCATCACGTGTAGCAGTGACTTGGGAAGACAAAAGCCATCACTCCAAATGTCCCTTCCTCCTTCTTGCCCCCAGTTGATTCACACAGCATGATGTCAGATGGTCTGGAATGTCCCTTTGGTCAGCTGGGGTCACCTGTCCTGGCTGTGTCCCCTCTCAGCCTCACAAGTACCTCCAGCTCCCTCCTCAGCATGTCAGCACAAAAGCAGAAAAGGCCCTGGTTCTCTGTAAGCCCTGCTCTGCAATAATAAAATTATCTTGACATTATCAGCACTCCGTTCAGCACAAATCCAAAACAGATCCACTGTCAAAGAAATTAGCTCTACCCCAGCTAAAGGGTAGAGGAAGAAACTCGCCACCTATGACTCCAAAAAGTATCTTACACATATGAAGACATATAGCCTATAATTTAGCCTTCTTATTTTGATGTGTCTGAAACCTCCATCAGACACTGATTCTTTTAAACACATCTTTTTCTCTCCTTGTTGGTGCTAGTAGCTGATGAGAACGTCACCTTTTCAATGCCAGGGTCAGCTTTTGGTGGGAGAGCTTTATTCTCCTTTGATGATGGGAGGATCATCACTCCCATTAAATGACATTCCCTTGCATGGGAATGTCATTTAATGGGAGGTCATGGCTGATGGGTCTATTTGGCACAGAACAGCTTGGAGGAGAGGGCAGATGTGGCAGTGTCCTTGCCCTTAGGTATGAAGAGAATCTTCTGTCTCCTGAGTGAACAGAAATTGAAAGGGTTGATGTGATTTGGAAGATTTTGAGAGACTTTATGGGCTGGTAGGTAAAAGCAGGCTGCTCTCTTCTCTTCAGCTTTCCTTTTCTCACTGACTGGAACCCATCCAGCAATAAAAGTGACAATGCAGAACAATCAAGCAGAAAAAACTGCTCAAGGATTAGACTTGGATCAGAAAAGTCAAGAAGAATTTGTTTGATTTTTGGAGTCGGAGGCTCTGTGCCATGTGCAAATCAGATCCTCCATCCAGCTTCATGTCAAATTTCTCAAGCTGGTCCTCAGACACCAAGGTCACCAGAATCAGCATCTGCTTTTTAGAATGTGAACATTAATCCCAAATGTTTCACATTGAGATCAGAGTATGCAATTGAGATTTGGTGGAAGAGACATTAAGAGATTCGGAGATGATTTAGTGGATTTGTCTGCTGTTACTCAGAGTGCACCTCTTAAGTGAACCTAAAGTTTCAGCTTGTGGAATTTTCATTGTGATGTGAATGAAGAGGTCACAGAAATGTTTTGCCAGACATTTCAATAAGCATGTCCCTTGCAAGCACATGGAAGCACAAGGAATTGATTCATTGACTCAGTGAATTAAATCATGTTTTAAGCATTAAACTGGCAGCTGCTAAGCAATTAAAGGATATGTCTATTTCCAAGTGCTGCTATAAAGAATATAGCCAACACTTTTAAAAAAATGTACCATTACAGCATACTTTATGACAGGTTTCAGTCTCTTACACTTCATGAATTATTGGCAAGTTTGACAGTGTAGGAAGGCTTTGATCAAACCAGTCCAGAACTTCAACATTTCCCCAAAATTGCAGACATGAACTCCTGAAGAAAAATGGAATAACTTTCCTCCCTGCTTTGGGCTACAGTGAGGGGTGTGTAATTGCTGTTCCCATATAATTTTGTATTTGTAATAATGGAGCTTTTTTTTTTTAATCACCAAGGAGCCAGTATCACAAAGAGAGACTAAGCTGTTTGTAGGCATCCCCTTTGTACAGGCTGATTAGGAGCCAGACACTGTCTGCCAAAGTCAGAGCAAAGCTTCCCTCTGAGTCTCATGTCCCGCCCTGGCACATGAGCACAAGCCCCAGCATGGCGTGGGGGTGACTAGTGTCCCACCAGAGACACTCCTGCGTCTTTTTTGTTATCAGAGACTTTGGTGGTGGGGATGAACTTCCCAAATTCAATCTTGACAGGATCCTGCGTCTGTCTGCCTGTTAGGTTCAAAGTATGTTTTTGCTATTAATTTTCAAAATGTTGTTCAGTAATTGTGTCTCTTGCCTTCTTTCCCTTGACATTTCTTTAGTGAAATAAAAGGGTCTTTAGCTGTCTGTTTGAAGAAAACCCCTCCCCTGCTTCTGAAGACAAGCAGACTGTACTTTCAGTATAACTTTCCTGTGTTAAACCCTACTTTGAAGAAGCTTATGATTCACAAGACATGTATAAATGCTACCTACCTACTGTTCACCACCTCTTGCTGTTACACAATCTCTCAAATCTGATAAACACTTCTAGAGCTTTGTCACATTCTCTTTATTCAGGTACATGAACAATCTTCTGTAAGATAATGCATAATTGATATAGTTTGACTTTCACTGTATTGCAGATTTATATCCCACTGGAGCATTCTAGTTCATCAGAGGAGAGAAGTCTTCCATTTGGGAAAATGGGCTTAGCTCAGTACAAACTACTCTCTAGTGAGGCTAAGAGGGGAAAAAGAAAACTAACCTGGAAATAAAAAAAACCCATTCATCATCAAGACCTTGATGCAAATAATAAAAAAAATATTACCTCTAGGCCAGCTACAGAGACTGCTACAGAGAAAACACTTTAATGGCAAAAAGGCAGCAAGCTGCCAGAGAGGGAAATTATTCCATTGGTAGACTGCTTCTGCCCTGTGAGGGCTGCACCAGGGATATTCTGTTTGGGAGTGCCATGGGAAATTTCTCTTCATAGATGGGAAGAAGCAAGTTAAAATGGAAGATGCTTTAGTTGTCCAGCATGTAGATAACTGTGTTTCTGATGCCAGCTAGGGGCAACAGTGGGAGATCTTGTAGATCTCTACCTAACTTCTAAGGAGTAGCTGCACAGGGGGCTGCCTTTTCCCGTGGCTGTCTTTGCTGAAATGCTCCCAGAAAGCCCAAAAATCAGTCTCAGGTTGTGATTTAGGAAATGAGGAAAAGAAATTATGCAGAGTTGACATGCAGAGGAAGCTTCTGAAAATGTAGGTTCTATATTAATAAATGCTAGAAATGGAAGGTGGTATTCAAAGTGGAAAAAGTTTTATGGGAAATCAAAAAACAACTGTGAGAAAGCAAAGAGCTATAGCATCTGAAAAGCATGTCTGAAAAGCATGTCCTCTGGTAGAAAGGCATGAAAAACAACATCTTCAGATGAGTGGCAGTGTTGAGGCTGATTGCTCAGGAGAGAAACAATGAAGGTTATTCTGAGGAAAAAATTCCTGTCAGAGCAAGGTGCATATGCATGTGACCACACACACACACACACACAGAGACACACAGAGGTAACTGTAGCAAGGGGTGTATGCTTCCCTGAAATACTAGAAGTCTAAAAGCTGAAATTATGGGACAGGTATGTTTCCTTTTATATTTGCAAGTTGACATAGTAGACACCTCAGAACCGGAAAGGAAAACAATAATTAGTGGGATATTGTAACAATTAGGAAAATAATAATATTATTTAAAAAAAAAAAAAAGAGTGGCTGCCCAGCTCTAACAGTGCATTTATGTATTAAAGAAGACACGCAGTTAATCAGGTAATTAGTTTAAATGATCGACTCAAAATGCAGTTGCCATGCATAAAAGCTCCAGATCTAAATACCAAAAATGCAGTTTTATGACTATACTTTAGCCTGGGATGGATAGATAGAATGAGTACAATGATGACAAATGCAGGAAACCCAGTAAAAAAGAGGTACATGATCTTTATATAAATGAAATATGTGCAGTATGATTTTTTATTATTATATAGTATATATATCTATCTATATATAGTATATATGCAATATATTGGTATATATTTTATATATATATATATATATATATACATATACACCAATAATAATAATA
>LTAT01000001.1:45539145-45558328 GCA_003286495.1 Chlorodrepanis virens | reverse complement strand
GCACACTTTTACTTTTTCTCAATGACAGTAACAGATACAAATACAGGTACAAAAACAGATACAATAACAGATACAAAAGGCAGGACTATATACATTATTTTTGTTTTCAAAAATCTATTGCCCTACACTCCACCCGTCATGCAGCTTTCCTTAGAATAAAGCACTTTCTGAATACTAAACCTTTGCAACCAATTGCCCTCATTTTCATGTGGAATTTTATAGACAAAGCAGCTTTGTCTACAGCCCATGGTAAGGATAATTTCTGAATAAATTTTTTGAGTTTTCCATAAATCTTTATCTGATTGAAAGATGTAACAACTGACCAAGTACTGGCACCTGTGAAAAGCCATATGGATTTCACTGAGTCACAGACCATCAGCAGGAGTGAGCTTCTCTGTAGGACAGCTACTGAGTCAGTAGCTGGGACTGGCATTCTGCATGACATCAGGGAGAGATTTTTTTCATGACCATCACTTATAGCATGGTAGTCACTATCTCAGTCCAATTAATAACTAAGAATATGAATAGTGAATTTATACAATGTGCAGTGTAACCTGATTGAATAAGTATGAGTTATTTCTCCCCCTCTGTTTTCAGGTTGTAGCCAAATTTGTTTTGAAACAATAAGAAAAAGGGTTTCAGAATGAATCATATTTTTCAAATTAGAGAGCACTGCTCTTTGTTGCATATACTCTTAGTTAGAAAAATAAATATCTATATTTATTACTGAAAATACTTTTTCTTTTTCGAGTTTTTTCTGTGTAAACTATGGTCATATTTTTGCCAAAGCTGAACTTGTTTTTTTTTCATTGACATTTTGCATCTTTCAGAGGCTTACTATGCATAAAATTGACATCTTGATGTTGCAATGACTTCAAATCATGAAGCAGGTTGCAGAGACAGGTTGGATGGTCTCCATCTCTAGAGATGCACAAGTCCTGATTGGACCTGTTCCTGTACTGTGAAAAAATTATCTCCATTCCAGTCAAAACCAGTAAAAAAAGGGTGCAAAACAGATAACCAAATCCACTTAGACATTGATTTATGCTCTTTTTAAAAACTGCATGCACTTCTGTGATATCATTTTGGAAATGTACTTTTATTACTAAGGCCATCTTAAAGAAAGTATTTTGATTATCAAAGCATGTAACTTTCAAAACACTGGGCACTTTGAGTGAACTTCCAGCTAAAACATGGACCAAAGAATAAACATTTATAGAACCTAATTTGAAGATCATAGGTCTTCTGCCTAAAGTTCAGTTCTAATTCTAAAATACTCAAGTAATTGCATTCTCTAGACCACAAAACAAACAAGCATTGACATTCAAGGGACTGATGCACGTACATTGCTTATCAAAGCATGGATCATCTTTTACAACCGGGTAGCATAAACACAGATTATTCCTTGAATAATTATTATTTTAATCACTAAAGCTCAAACAAATCACTGAATCTCAAGCAAATATATTTAATTAATTCATTTGTTTTATTTAATAAGTGTTATTATTTAATTAAATAATTATTTATTTAATTGAAATGCACTACACTATTCTATTCAAACAACACAGTTAGAATCAGTGAATCTCTATTGCCTCTTTATTGGAAAAATTCAGTGTATTTCTCTATACTAGCAATGCTGCCACATTTTGTTTTCAAGCTTTTACATTAACTATTTTTTTGTTTCTGTTAACTTTTTTTATTCTTTTGACACTGTCAGCATTATGCTAATTCTTTCATTTCGTATAAATATGAATTGCATTTCCTAGCTGCAAGCTTTTAACTGCATCTTTTTTTAATTGTGGAAGTATCAACTCTTCAAGAGTTTGAACCTTAATGTACTCATTTCTTATTTATACAGATAGCAAATAAATTGTAATAAATCACAATGAATGTCTGAATTTGAACTTTTGACTGCAGATCAAAATAATACAACATGAGTAATTAAAATTATATATAGAGAGACTATTGTCTGCATAGATGTTTTCATATGATTGCATAGAGAAAGAGTGTATTAACTATATGTCTTGTTGCTGTCCAGTTGTGTCACTTTTACCCAGTTGACATTGACTGAGATTCAACTGCTAAAACCTCATTAAGACTAATGCTGAGGTAAACAGGATAAACGCCCATTGATTTCTACCAAAGCTTTGGTTGACCCTACAGAGTTATTGGAAATAAATCCATATATTGGGATTTTTTGAATAGAAAATTTTTTATAAACAAGAATTGACCAAGAAGTGTTAATTAATATGTTACCATTGAACATGCTCACTCCTTCCTCAGTACTAGCTTGCAATTTTAATTTCTTTTTCATCTTTTATTCTCTGACACTTGACCTACAAAGGAAGGAAACAAAAACTCCACCAAAACATTGATACCCAATGTTCTGAATATTAAGAGCTTCTCATAGTATGTAAAACTTGTTTTCGTCATCCATTTGTAGTTATTACCCTGCATCATAGAGATAAGACATGGGGGAGCAGTTTCAAAGTACAAATCAGTGAGATACAAATGTAAATTCTGCAACAATCTGTTCATTAGCAAAAAGGACACTGATCAAGCTGCAGAAGTCTGATGGCATTATGGCAAATCCTCTGCATGAAGCTGCTGGAACTCAGTTGCAGTATTGTTGACTTGAGGTGGTGGCACAGAGCAAAGGTATCTCCTGGTTGTAAACACAATTCCATGATACAGACTGTTTTATCAAGCAAAGAATGGGGAGCTGATAGAAACTCCCGCAATAATACCACTTTCATACTTTAGAATTTTTATGACAAATTTGTTATGATTAATTTTGCATATTTTGCACACCACCACAGAAAATCATACTTGTCATTCATAATCTGTAATTCCTTTGTAACTGAATAAGAATTTATGTGAAAATTATTCAACAGGAAAAGAAAAATATTATAATAAGAAGTTAGATGACTTTTTTAAACCATGGTGCTCATTATATTTCCTTTTTTAATAGACATACACACTGATAATATACTATTGATTATTATAGAGATAATATGCAATCATATTATTATTATGACTCATTTTCAGATGTTTGTCTTTGGGGTTGGAAGGGTGGAAATTCAACAGAGAAATATTTTCATTCTCTATTCATTCTGAAAGTATCAGAGAGCATAAAAATGTATATTTGAAAGGGTTAAAATGTCCTGGTCTTCTTTGAACTATTTGTCAAAATGGAAAGTTTCTTACGTACCTAAACTCAAGTGAAAACAGAAGTTTCAATGAAGGCAGGCAGGAATACCTCAGATTTATAGCCCAACATCACCCTCTCCTGGTAGTACATCTCAAATAAAATGCCATCAGTGGTCTGAAAATTGTAGGAGTTTTTTGTATTGATTTCAAAACATTGAGATTTTTACTAATTCAATCTGTATTTTTAACTTACTGGGGGAGCAAATTTTTTCCTCCTGTTGAGAACTGCAATCCACTAAACTAAAATATTCTGGTTTTACTAGTTTTCTAGTTTTAGCCCCATGAATCTAAGGTATTTTATTTTAGGTACATTTAAAAGTATGTACAGACTTCTCCAGCCTTCAGACTGTTCGCCGTCCATATGTAGTTAACACTGTTATAATTTAATCACTTAGAAAACCTTTATTTATTCCCTCTATTGATTAATCTAGATTTCAAATGGTTAGGGGAATAAGTATCATCAAAGAAAAATGCATAAATCTATTAAACTTCAAAAATAACATGAAAAACTGATGAAAATAACACTTATTGAAAATAGCACTATATAAAAATACATTGCTGAGGAATAGCAGCTTTTCCTTCCCTCTATGTACCTGCAAGTTCTTTGGAACAGCTTTTGCATCTGTGTTTCCTATCACAATCAGTGTCAAATCCTGACTGGGTCTTTTGTCAAAATCCCAACAGCTATATGAAGTGTATTGCTGTAAAAGCAGTAGTCTACCCTGTCATGCAAACCCCAAGAGAAAAGAAGTCATAAAGGTCATCTGGAATCAATTCTGTTAACATCTTAATCATTAGCTATCCCAAAAGTAGTAAGGATGTGAGTGTGTAAATTGAAAATTGAGAACCCCTGGATGGAATTAGTTTTCAGGGCTCAACATCTTTTCCATAGCAAGTAGATGTTTGATTTCAAAGCTCAACTTACCTTAAGAGTGGGAAATTTATATCTTTAAATGCTACTTCATGACTTCATTACCTAATCCATGACATCTCACAAACTAATATATTTCATTCTTTCAATATAACAATAATCTATGAAACATGAAAACCACTGGTTATGGGAAAGTTTCATAGAATCATAGAATGGTTTGGGTTGGAAGGGACATTAAAAATCATCTAGTTCCACCCCCCTGCTGTAAGCAGGGACACCTCCCAGTTGAATAGGTTGTTTAATGTCCCATCCAACCTGGCCTTGAAAGATAAACAATCATTATCTACTTTTAAATAGCTATGAAGTCTTAAATCATTGAAATGTTGTGAAAAGCTGGCAAAGGATGTTCTGTAAAACTGCAACAGAAAAAGTGATAAAATCCAACTTGGCTGTTTAAATATAAAGTTCAGAGTTATAACCTTTCAATTACGTTGTTTTTACTGTCCAGTAAGAAAGACAAGCTTATCTTATGTTTCTCATTATTTAATGTTTTCCAAACTGTTTTCATTTAATTATATTTTGAATGGTTTCAGACTTTATTGAGTTATTAGCCTTTGATGACCTGCTAGACCTTCACTTTTGCTATGATAAATAACAGTACCAGGTAAATATAACTGTAGACTACAGAATGTTACTTATAGTTTAAATGTTACTTCCTTATTTTAAATATCCCATTTTACTCGTATGCTATACTAGCATACTGAATAATCTGAGCTCAGGGTAATTCAACAAGAATTTTCCATCCCTTTTCCTTTTTTTAGCTGACTGTTGTGTATATTTTCTTATATTTTCTAGAAACTAATCAATGACATTGCATATTTTAATTTGTTGTAATAATCTGTGCACATATTAAAGTACTTGAAAGCCAAAACCTTACATAAAGAAATGCCATCATATTTGAAACAGAAATATTTTATTTCCATTAATGAATATGTACTTATCCAATTTATGATGTGGGTGAACAGAAAATAATTCCTGTTCTTTAAGTGAGTATTTAGATGAGTTGGGTGTTCTCAGACTAAAACACATGAAGGATATTAAATCAGATGGTGTCTATTCTAAAACATTTGTTTTCCTCATGACTCTACTTTTTTTTCTCCTTAGGGATTCAGAACTTTGAGTCCCCAAGAATTGTCTTTTTTATCTTGACTATAACATGATCCTATTCATGATGTAGTAGCCAAGTATCTTAATTCAAACCACGTATTTTTCTATTTCTGTGCTTCTACTTCAGGGAAAAGCATTCAGAATCATAATAAGCACAACAGCGATCTCCATTTACTCATCCTACACTATGGCTACCAGGTGATGATCTTGAGGACTACATGACGTCTTTCAGTCTTACCTTGTTGTTATTTTTTTGCAATCTTGGAAACTATTTGCTTAATATGTGGGAAAAAAAATTGCTTTTGAGGGAAATGATAAATAGAGGCAGAATCCTTCAAATTAGTCAGCATCCATTAATTTATCTTGTCTGATTCTACATATTCTAGAAGCACATATATATTTTTCTAAGGGATATTTTCATCCTAGAATTCTTGCAGATATCGTAATTTATCTTCTCACATTGACTTACAGTTTTCATTATGGTGTCAGGGCTTTGAGGACACTATTAAGCTCCAGTGGGTTGGGCCAGCCTTACCTGGAAAACCTTGACAATGGACCCTGAAGCTCTTTTTCAGCTTAGACCTGGGCATCCATTGCTTCTAACCAGCTCTGTCCCCTGATATTTCTGACTTGCTGGTGGAGGTCTTGGCTTGACTTCACCTGTGAATTTTCACTTCTTGTTTTTCTGCGGATTTTTGGACTGTTAGGGAGACCTTTTGCTGACACCAGACCTGCACTGGTCTCCCTGTTTTGCTGCTGTGGAGCTGCAACCCCTCAAGTGAGGGCAGGGTTTGCACTGGGGTTTTCTTGGCTCCATGCTCGTTCTCCTGGGTAGCAGACTCATTCCTTCTGCTCCCCGGCAGATGTCATCGTGTCATTTAGCCAGCTGGCAAAAGATAGGTTTGAAACTAACAAAGAGAACAATGCAATAATATCAAAGATGAGTAAAGGTAAAAGGCACTGCTCATAGTACCATTGGTTGCAATTCAGACCTGCAAACTGGTAAGAAAAGAGCAAAGTGCCATTTGCAAGCATGCAGGAATAATCCTAACTGAATCCTAGAGGAAGGAATAAGAAGCCATCAACTTGAAGATCATACCTTTCTTGGCAAAGAACTCCAGAGACTGAAAATGGCAATATCCTCCCAAATGCAACCTAAATGAAGCCACCAGCCTTAGGACTCTAAGAAGCCTGGGAAGGGTGAGCATAAGAGCAGGAAGAGGGGTATAAAAGAAGTTGTGGACAACAGTTTAACTGCATCATTATTTCTTATTCTTCCACAACAATTTGATGCAGAATAAAACTGGTTAGACTCTTAAAATCTTATTTATAATAGCAATAAATTCTTGATTGTACTTAACTGAAAGATGTGCTTCCTCCTTTTCTATAAACCAGACTTTGAGCGTAACACCAGACGTGTAACATCACAGTTGGTCCTGTTATTGCATTAATTCACATCTATCCAGTGTATCCTTTGTGGGCTCCAGATGCTTTCCAAAAGCTGCAACTCTCTTCTAATTTGACCATCCCAACTGTAAAACCCTTCTGAATTATTCCAACAGGCTAAATTGTCTCATAGAACATTAACAATTTGTGTTCAGGTAACTAAATTGAATCACAGCTCTCCACTGAATATTGAAATGGGCCAAGGAAATACATTTTAATGTTTTAAACACTGAACTGAATTTCAGCCAGAAAACAAACTGCTCAGCTATTATGGCAATACAGAAAATTCACACTTTTTCTGTTGCTATTTACTTTTATAATTACAAAATGCATTTTAGCATTGTCACCTTTGTTTTATCAGCATTTTATGAAGACATCTATAAGCTAATATAAGATAATTACCTGCATGTTTAAATGTGATTAAAAGGTTACATTCTTTTCAATGTAGCATGTGATAAAATTTGAGGAAGTCAACAAGACACAATGTTAAGCATTTACATTTATTTTTATATTTGTATGTATCTAAGTTATTTGGAAGTATATGCCAAATAAAAGTAGTTAGTATAAATATGTTATGCTAACAAGCTATAAATAAGCCATATATGTAATTTTCAATACTTTATTTTATTTGAGTAAATATAGCAATCTCTATCAATTTGTTTCCCCATCCCCAGGACAAATGGAAATACTACTTTCTCTTTTTCCCAGTTAGCACAACTTTTTCCTTTCACAATTGCTTTATCATGCTCATATATTCTTCCCATCATCGTGTTCCATTACTGATTGCATGTCTCATCAGTAATTTTGCAATTACCTTAAATCATGTCCCTAGTAATTCTTTAAATTATTTTGACTCATTTGAATACCTTAATTAATGGTATTCAAATGAATGTTTGAATTTAAATCTGTCTTTAAATCCTTTCTAGTTAGTAGCTAGCTCAGGAGTTCGTTTGCAGTCCAAAATTACTAACTTGTTACAAAATAGCACTTGCAGAAGAAATTTGGTTAATATATTAAAAAGTTATCCGTCTCTGCCCTCTAGTGGTCACCTCGTTTCTCAATCGTATCTTCCGAGGAAAAGAATTCCACAGCACAACTGAGAAATAAAGTAATTATTGATTTTAGCTTATTTCATCCTAGTTTACTATATTCAGTCAACTTTTTTGTAGAAAAATGTTTTTTTGCAATTCCTTTAGATTCATGCTTCCACGCTTTCAAAATAAACCAGATATTTTGTAAACAATCAAATAAGGTGATTTTTCCACATCCAGTACAGTATGAAGTACCTTTTAAATGATGTTGCCCTGCAGTTTCACTAAATCCATTTAAGATATTTTCATTTTTGAAGCATGCAGCATGACAGATCATACCCAAACTCATACTCATTCAGGGCAATTTTCTTGAAACTTTTTTTTTTTTTTAACAAACTGTAAAAGATAAGAAAGGGGGAAAAAAAGAAAAGGAATTTTAAAAATCAGCACAAACAAAAAATTTTGGTTTAGTAGTTATTTTATTTTAATTAATCTAATAAGTGTGTTTTAAAAGGTAAGCCAGTATAATTTCTTCTTTATAAGAAAACAATTACAAGATGTGAGTTTAACATTAGTGAGATTCTTCCCTACATGCAGAGACTTGCTTCTAGGCTTGATGTCACGGAAGAGTCACTACCTGGCTTGCAGCCAAGTCTAAACATCCTCTTTTTGGCCTTAGGAAGTTTTCTTTCTCCGCACCACTGAGACCTGTCTGACAGTTTGTTAATTCTCTCAACATCTCAACTAAGGTGCAGGTGGAAGCCTCATCTGCTTTATGTCTGTTAATTCTGTCTGCTCCACACTGCTGACTCTTCTTGAACCTTCTCTCCAAGTTCAGTTGCTCTCAGTAGACAGTGGCAGCCTCCTCCATGTGGCAAGTTTCACCTGGCTTTCCCTTGCTCTTTGGAGGAGCACAGAATTATAATTCCAGTTCAAAGGGAGCCCTAGAGATATCAGTCCTAGACCAGTAAAAGGAGGACATATTTCAAACCTGAATGTTGTTGTATAGGGATTTGTCCTTCTACCCTTTCAAATTCTTCAGGGATGAAGAGTTCACAGACTCTCTAGGCAGTCTGTTCCAGTGTTTGATCACTCTTATGGAAAAGACTTTTTGCTTTTTCTTCTTGTCCTATCATTTAATACTCTGGAGGAGTCTTGAGACCAAAAAGACTGGCACATGATGCCAGCTCCTCAATTAGTTAGTGTCTTGTAACTATTGGTACTCCCCAGGGCTCAGTATTGGTGCATGTCTTATTTAGCATCTTTAATGATGGGATGAGCGATTGAGTGCATCCTTGGTCAGTTCACAGATGACACCAGGTTAGATGGGAGTGTTGATTTTCTTGAAAGTAGAAAGGCTTTGCAGAGGGATCCTGACAGGCTGGGTGGATGGGCCAAGGACTACTGCATGAGGTTCAGTAACACAAAATGATGGGTCCTTCACTTGGGCCACAGCAACACCATGCAGTGCTGTGGCACTGAGGAAGAGTAGCATGAGAGTTGCTCAGCAGAAAGGGACTTGGGGATGCTGGTTGATGCATAGCTGAACATGAGCCAGCGTGTTCCCAGGTGATGAAGAAGGCCAATGGTATCCTGGACTGTATGAAGGTTAATGTGGCCAGCAGGACCAGGCAAGTGACTAATCCCCTGTACTCAGCACTGGTGAGGTGATACAGCTGTCATGTTCAGTTTTGGGTTCCTCACTTCAAAGAGGACATTGACATGCTGGACTGTGTCCAGAGAAGGGCAACAAATGTGATGAAGGGTCAAAGAAAATATCTTATGGGTTGTGACTGTGGGGAACTGGCAGTGCTTAGTCTGCAGAAGAGGAGGCCCAAGTGGAACCACACTGCTCTGTACAATAATCTGAAAGGAGATTGTAGGGAGGGGTCAGTCTCTTCTGCCATGTCTCAAGTGAAAGCACAAGAGGAAATGGCCCCAAGTTGCACCCAAAGAGTTTCACATTAGAGATTAGGAAAAAAAAAGTTAACTGAAAGGTTTGTTAGGCATTGGAATTGATTCCTCAGGTATTAGCTTTTATATTTTTCAGATTCTGTTCTGTTTTAATCTGTACTTCTGAGCTTCATATTAGGGCCCTCTTCACAGAGTAGGCAGACAAAATTATCAAAATTCCTTCTCTAGCTGGGGACCAAGGGCCACCGATCCAAATCTCAGGCCCAAGAGCAAAAACAGCCGTGGACCAGAGAGAAATAAACAAGAGCAATGGGACTTCATAACCAAAAGCTATAAGTGGAGAATTAGCTCCAATATGCCAGTGGACCAAAACATATAAAAGTGTGAGACCCCTTGACCAGTCATCCATTTTATGACCATTTTGTGTTTGTCTTGGGTGTAGCCCTGGCTGGGCTCTTTTTACTGCCCAAGGTGTATCCATTGAAGCCTTCTAATCAATACCTACATTATTCTTTAATTCTGTCTAGTCTCTGTCCTAGGTCAGCCTTCACATGGCAATTTGCCCAGGGAGAAAGTGAAGTCACTGTCTCTAGTAGTGTTCATGAAGTTTCTGAAGTTGGCTTTTGGCTATATGGCTTAGGGGTGGTTATGGTGGTGATAGGATGGCTGGATTCACTTTTTTGAAGTTCTCTTCTAACCCTGATGGTTCTGTGGTTCTCTGTGATTCTGTTACTGGCAGACTTCAGCTGCACCAGCATGCTTCTTTTCCAGAAACAAGGACATCCCCATATAAAAAAATCATCCTTATACTCAGAACCCTATGCTCATCCTTGGTATGCTCAGCATTTACTTTGGTGGTGTCATTAACGCTCACATGGATAAGCAGCAAGAAACATTTGCCCAAGGCCTCACTAATTTCTCCACACATCCTGGATGCAAGACCCTAACAAACAGCAAAACCTCTCAGGCAGCTCATATAGAGAGAAAATGGACCATTCACTACTCTCCCTTCCTCAATCTGCAGCAAGAAGTTTCTAAACAGCATCACAGACTGCCCTGTCTTTGTGTCCTATCACACTTTGTTTCCTGATATGCTTTTCCTTGTGGAAGTTGTTTCTGCTTATCCATTACCAGGTCTTAGTTCTTCTTCTGTATAAGCACATCTGCAAGTGAAGAAAAGCCTTTGTCATATTGCCTGAAAAGCCAGTCTTTCAGCCTGCCCCAACCTTGTAGTCTCTAAACTTTACTGATTCAAGCACAGTCTTAGCTCTCCTCTTCTAACAAAGCAGGGTTAAGGCTGTTGGACTTCCAGGGCCTCTGCAAAAATCTCATCAATCTTCTTGCTGCTGAGTCCTGCTCTGATTTTTTTAATATTATCCATCCCTTACTGCAGCCCTTTCAGTAAGTGACTCAGTGCCTAACAGAAGTTTACCTGCATGAGGATCGGGGTGCACAACCTCCCAGCTCAGTCCTGGGAAGGCATCCATCATTCCTTGCAACCTAGCACTGGGAAACCATCCTCTCACAGGACTTAGTAGGGTAAAGCCTCCTGATCTACCCTTGAAGTCTGCTAGTCAATGCAAGCCAGGACTGTGTCTTATGGTGCACTATTGCTGTGCTTGTGCCAAATTTGGCAGTCTTAGTCTGTCTCAAGCAGTGTCTTCAGGACTGCTTCCCTCAAAACATGACCGTCAAGTCCCCTTTTTTGCTGCCCATGATTGTCATCATTGCTAGTAAAAATTAAATAAACACTCCATGGTTGTATAATAGCTCCCTATGCAGAAAGAACTTGAAGGTGTTGGTCCTCCTTAACCAGGGAAGTCTATCTCTCTGAATAGTCATTGTCCCAAATTTACAGTTCCTTTTTGCCAGCCCTGTTTGGCTTTCTCAGTCTGATGAAGCTGGGGAAGGTGAAAGGACAAAACCACTCTGTTGTGCAACAGTCACCTCAACTTCTTGCAACCTGTGGTGCTTTATTTGTATGACACCATGTATATCATACTACTCTAAAAAGGCAGCCGACAAGAAATCTCCCAGGTGAGCAGCACAACAAAAATACCGTTGAAAATAAAGATCAAAATGTGATAAAGAAGGAATATCTAGGAACCAGAAGGGATTACCTAAAACCAAACAGAAGGAAAAGGAACTAACTGTAATTTTTTTTATAGTGCTTCCTAAAATTACGGCAAAACATTTTTGATAGATGTCTTTTAAATGTGCTGTCAAATTAGGTTTTGTGTCATAATTCTCCTAGCATTTTGCATTAGTTCCAATGAAGAAGTCAGCTTCATCTGTACTTCTCAATCAGCTTCTGTCATATCTACATTTTTAGGAGATCTTCCCTGAGGGAATCAAGACATTCCCATGTGACATCTTTATTCATTTAATACGTAAGATTTAGCATCTCCTTAATATTTGAGAGATGTTAAATCTTACTTATTACATGAATATTAATGAATATTAAATTAATAGAGATGTCACGTGGGAATGATTGAGAATTTTTGATGGCCTGCTCTGCTTTTTGGTAGTTTAACTTCTGTGATCTAGCAGATCCTGGTACATGACTCCTAGGTTTGCATCCTGGCACATGTTTGGCTCATGCAAATGTTGTCACTACTGTGTTTTCTCCTTCCAAGGGCTAACCACCATTCCTTATTCTGTCACTAGGACAGAGAAGGTGGTTTTATTCCTCTCAGCCCGGTCCAGTATTCCCTGCAATCTAGCACTAGGAAACCATGTTCTCTCACACAACTAATTAAGGCAGAGTAGTGAAGCAGTGGTGTATCTGAAGACTACTGCAGCACTTCTGGAAAACTATCAGCAGTTACTTACTGTTGATTTACAGATGCAATGTTTAACTATTTTTAAATTTGTTCACATTTTTATTACCAATACAGGAATGCAGTAAAGCATTGGCTTTTGTATGCACTCCAAAAAATATCACTTACTCCCTTCTTCTCTGTTCTTTAGCTGACTAGATGACCAAAAGGCCCTTTCAGGAATTTGATGCAAGAGACAATACAAGGGTAATATAAAAGGGGTTTTAATATGTCATTTTCTTAAAATATTTCAGTTCCTGTGAATTTTATCTCAAACTACTTTTCCTGTTTGTATGACCCACAGTGCTACATCAGGCACTGTTGAACTATCCCCCATCTGGGAGATATCTGGGTGTTCCCACCTGAACCTGAGTATGTATCAGTGTGTTGTACTTTGTGTTTCATGGCCTTCCCCTGCCCACAGCAGATCAAGACTGCAACCAAATGTCTTCTACCAAGAGAGATCTAACACATTCCCATCAGGAGGACTATCCCACAACATCTCCATAATCACAAGGAGATCAAAGCCCTGTGACTACACACACGTCTGCAGTTTCTCCTGTTTGTTCCCCATGTTGCCTGCATTCATGAACAGTGTAAGGTATGAACAAAGATGCAAAGGCATGTGATCTAAATAATTTAAACTCCACCAGATGACACTGTTGAGAGGCTTAATTAAATTCTGATAGAATAACATCGAGTTAATTATGGTGACAAAAACAGAACGAAGGACAGTAAGAAAAAAAAAGACTCATTATTATTCTTCTGAATTGGTAAACCAAATCATGAAATAACTTCACAGTATGCAAGTTAGGCTCCTGGAAGAACTTTTTAGTTTAAATGAAAGTTAAATTATAGATTCACAGTCTTGTGTTAGGAGAAATATTTCTTTCTGCTCTCTAATGCTCCCATATCCCTAAATAGTCATACAGGAATATTTACACATAATTTAATTAATTTACATGTAATTCTTTAAATCACATAATTAAAGAAATGCCTTTTAGCTCTCACCTTTTCTACAGATGAATTAAAGTTTTACTATTGTTTTTTGCTATGATTTTGTTGGTTGGCTGGTGTAGGGGATTTTTTTTTTTATTTTGGTTTGGTTTGCTGATTAGTTGGTTGTGGTTTTCGTTTGTTTGTTTTTATTTTTATATTGGAATAAACACACAATTACATCTGATATAAAAAACAAATATATTTTCAGACTCATGTAAATTCTTGACAAGGTTGATGATATTGGATCCCTCCTATGGAACTCCTAAGTCCTCAATGTACTTGGTAAGACAGAACACATTATATTTGTATGCTGAGACTAGTGAATTGCAGAATTATGGTCTTGCTTTCTCAGCATTTCCATTTAATTAAACCAATAAAGAAGAAAGAGGGAGGAAGTAAGCTCACACACTACCTTCAAGAAGCAACATAAATCTAGTTTAAACCTCCTCAGCCATTTATACCAAGGGGGAAATCTCCAATTATATTAATCAGCTCTTCAGAAACATCTCAAAAGGGTCTTGTCACCCAAAAAGTCACGAATCACACAAATTACTTTTTAGCCTGTCAAGGAAGAAAAATGTTTTCTCCTAAATAGCTTTCAGATTCAAATCAGAGCTGAGAATTTGGAAGGAGAGGTAGAGAACAGGATGGCCTGTTCCTGCTTTTTTTATGATTTGATGATGCTTCTGTAGCCTTTCCCTGCGGCCACAGGAGCAAATCAGTCCCGGCTAGCTGCTCCCTATGCTCGGCCGGAGGGGGCCACAAGATTTGCCACCCCCAGGTTCCCTTAGAGGAGCCCAGGTGGTGGTGCCGTCTGTGGCGTGGGTGGCACAGGCGAGGATATGACTACTAAGAGTCCGAGGTGAAGGAAGAAAGAGAGGACACTTGCTTGGCTGTCAAAGAGACGTTATTCCCCAACACGACCAGGGGTAAGTGCCAAAGAAGGAGGGCTCGGGAAGGAACCGATAAAGGGAGTGGGCGTGTAAAGAGGAGACTCAGGGTAACCAATAGGAAAAGGGCAAGGGAGGAGTTAGCAACATATTCAAACCAACGGGAATCATACGTAGGAGGGGAAAAGCCCTGGAGGCAAATCATCAACAATGTAAGAATGACTGGCACTGAACATTCTCGAACAAAAAGGGGGCGGTCACAATAATTGACAAGGGGAGTAGGTGGCACCACTGGGAGGGGAGAAGACTTATAAGGGCAGAGGGGGAGGAGGGAAGGATCACTGGGTTTGATGGGCAGGCAACTGGCGGGAAAAGAAAGTGACAAACAACTCGGGACAAACCATTCTGAGGGGAGAACATGGGGGGAACCAAGGACCAAACCATTTCCTTAACATAAGGCAACAAACACAATCAACATTAACAAATCTTTTAAAACACAATGCCACACTTTCTTCACTCTGCCTTTGTGCAGTGATGACAACGTCTGTAGGTTTAGAGGAGTGTGAGTCAATACACGACCACAGTGATTGGTGAAGGAATTGCAGTACTTGCTAATAGAAGAAAACAGCATCTGCAGACAAAAGGATAGGAGTAAATTGTGGTTGTTACTGCCTGCTGCAGGTGCTTTTGACATTTCTGACACTCCCTTGGTAGGATTGATGTTCCTGTACTCAAAATGGTCTTTTGAAAACTTGCTTTTTTACAAAGAATAGGAAAAAATAAAAAAGAGAGAGTAATAAATACTAGGACATACTCCACATCCTTAAGTGCTTCTATAATGTCACTAACCATTACAATAGTGACTAAAACCAAATTTTCTAATGGAAGTAGTGATGAGTTATAGCTCCACTTCCCAAGCTTGAGTGACTACTAAGCCCCAAGTGGATATTCAGGCAATATTCTAAATCAATATCTGAGAGAAACTTCAGAGCACACCAGCTTCTCACCTTCCTTTACAAACTGGGTTTTGAAATTAGGTCAACTGGTGGTTCCCAGTGCTAAAGTTAAGTACTTGGTCAGGGAATTTGGAGGTTCAGGCCTCTAGGATATGCAGTGGAGTAACCTACATTTAATAAGTTACTTGAACAGAAAAAAACCCCAGACTTTGGAACTAATGCACACATTATTTTGTTACTTCTACACAACAATTTTTCCTCAGTTCTTCCATCAGATATTTTTTCTACACGTTGACAGTTTCATAAAGTGAATTAAGTAATCTCTGAGTAATTGGAATGTGACCTAGCTAATATGCTTTATTTCCTACATAATTTCATACACTTCTATTTCTTTCAAATGTTTTTTGTAAGCAAGAATGCAAAACATAAGCAGTATCAATATTTATTCAGTTGCCATTCCTTAGGGTTTTACAATTAAAGATGTGTTTTCTATATTATATAATGAAAAAAAACCTCAGCTATATTACTGACATTGTTTTTTCTTCAAGTAAAAATGACTTTTTTTTTCCTTACTTTCATATGTCTCATACTATAGAAGTCACTTATTTCATGGGTCTTAAAAACAAAACCCTTACTCATTTTTTATAGAGACTCTTTTTTTTTTCTTTTCCTTTTTTCTCCCTCTATTTCTTTCTTATTCTGAGTCTGGGTTTCCTTTCTGAAAAAAGGGATTCAATTTCACCAGGAGACAATCATAACTGGAATCAGAACAATTGGGGTAATCTGCATATCACCCCTTCTTCATCCAAAGTACTTGTGTCCTGCTCATCTAGAAGGCCCTGCTTGGAAAAGAGAGGGTATGGGATTTTAGTCTGAAATGTAGGAAGACATATAATTCAGGTCACCCACTGTGTCCGAAATACGTACAATGATATAGTTTCAAATTTTCCAACAATAGTACTAAGTCAAGGTGGCAGTGAATGCTGTGTTTTATGCTGAAAGTGGTGCAGTTGGGCTTTGTTAAGGGAGCTGGTTGCAAACATGCTGACATGTGACCTCTTTGGAAACAAAACTTGAATTTAAAATGACACAAAGCAAAAGATAGGTTGTGAGCGGTTTAGCTTTGCTTGTGCAGTGGCATCTCTCAGCATGGCTCCATTATATGTTATGGTTCAGACCAAAAGGGTCGATTTTCCCCTTGTTTGTCCATTTTTGAGTAAATTGCTCATTGGTACTCTCCATGCTGAAGTGCCGTCCATGTAGAGTTCTCAAAATGTACACAATGGGCATCTTTCCAATTATACTTTGCCAGAAAAAGCTGTCATTTCATCTGCTGAAGGATTTTCAGTACACAGAATCAGCCAGTGACTAGGTTGGGGTAAAACACTGGAAAATGCTTGCAATGTTGATGCCAAGGTCCTCAGCACTATTTATTTTGCTGTACTCTTTATTGAATTAAATTTGTTACTAATATAGATAGACACTCAAATTTATGGAATTCCTAGGATGCAGAGAAGTTTTCCAGTTCTGCTGAAGGTTTCTAGGGACTCTCCATTAACCAGAAGATGTTGCTATGGGTATGGGGTTTTGTTTGATTGTTTGTTTTGCTTCTCATTTGTTTCTCTTTTTTGAAAAAATAAAATTATTGCTAAATAATTTAGGTCACTATATTTTTTACAACTTTAGATGTTTATAAGAATGGTTATATCCAAATAGAAATGACTGAGCTAATGATTATGCTTAAAATGTTATTTTTGAGGGACATAGCCTGAAGTCATTTTTTTCTCTGAACTGGGGTTTAGCTTTCCTTGAAAATAACAGATGCATTGAGGAAGAATTAGAAAAACCTTCAGTCAGTTAGTTAAGAATTCTCCAGTAGATGGAGATAGAGAATAGCACGTTTTAGAAGATGTATGGAAATATATTTTTCTCAATGGTGGTGTGTACATTTTCTGTCAATCTTCCTAGGGTGTTTATCATAGCTGTTAATAAGTTGCTGCCTGAGAAAACGCTCCAGAGAGAACAGGCAACAGCACCCAGATAAGAATTCAAACCATCTCTGCATATGAAAGGTGAGTTTAACAAGTTAACAAATGGATTAAGAACAAATTTCCTGCTTTCCTATCTCTCATTTCACTGTTTTAAAAAGAAACACAACTCTCTTTAATGTTTTTTGTATGGACAGACACTTGTAAATGTTTAATTTGAGATTAATAGATAAGATATATGTTTTTAATTTAAAATAGTTTATTTTAACATGCAAACTCTCATCTGCATGATTTGAGTCATAATCATGTTAGTGTGTGGTAGTTGTTTGTTTATACTTTATTTTCTTTATGCTGGCACATCATAAAGTGCTGTCATAATTTTCTTCACTTTTCAGTTCTTTTGTAAAAAAAGGTGTGATTGTTACATCACTGGAAACTTATTCTTCTGTGAACTCTGCAGAAGCAGGAATACAGTAAAATTAGAGGAAAGACTATGGGAATAAAAAGACTAAAATTAAAAAAAAAATCCATGTAGTCACAGCAGGAAGATGCTAATGATAGGAAAAAAAATTCCAAAACAACATGGCCATTTCTAATCACATATTTTATTCAGATATTCAACCACCCAAAAAAGCCAGAGAGTGACTTCCCAAGGAGTGGTATATTTTTTCTGCTTGGAGCCCTTAGAGCATTGGCCTGAAGACAGACATTTAGCCTTGCCATAAAATATCGACTGCCGTTATTCAGCAAAAATAGATGCAAAATCTCCTTAGAGAGAAGCTGGTTTCTGAAATAAGGAATTTTTTGCATAAAAATATCCTTTTTTTTTTTTAAATATGTTTGTTATAGATATTTACAGGGATTTTGTCAGGATGGCAGAGAGACACTTTGATTAAAAAGACTGTCTTTTTCTGCCGGGAAATTTGCAATGCATGTTGATTTGATGTTAAAAATAAATAGAAACCTTGAAAGTGTTAAAACAGCTCAGAAAAGTGGTGAGGATGAGTGGTCATTCCTTTGAAAGTCAATTCACGACCCATAGGTCAGTGTCTGAGAAAGCTGCTGTGTAAACCTTGTCCTTTTTTCATGGCTGGTGCTTCAGTAGTTACTAGTGTTCAGGGTCACATACAAAATATCAACTGTGCCTAAAAAATTTGGTGCTAAAGAGAAAAAAACTGAGCTATGAGAAACTTCAGGTTTTTTTATTTCTCATAGAGCCTTAAAGAGATGTCATTTTATCAGTAGCTTTGAAAAATGCCATACGTATTTTCCAAAAGCCAGATTTATGCAGGAATTTATACTTTTGCATTGAAAGCGTGATCATATTTCTGGAGAAGATATTAATTTATCTCTCACTGTGTAAGAATTTTAGTTCATTTGTGCTTTGGGTTTTTTAGTTGGTTGATTTTCTCTTTTTTTTTTTTTTTTAATTATCTTTTCCCATGTAACAGAAAGCCATCTTGAGATTTCTGAGGATTTATAGAAAGCGGTGATTGAGCTGAAAGAATGGTTAAACTCAAAGGACAGATTGCCTTGAAATCATTCTGAAGAACAGGGCAAAGCTGTGGTGCAAGTCTGCAACGTCTCCATCAATAATGCAGTAGTCTCAGGAGCTCTATAGTGTTGGGTAGGTGAGCAAAAGCCCTCTTTCATTTAGAAAGTGATATGGAAAGACTGACCTTGTTTCTCAAAAAAGCCAGTACAAGACAAAAATTTTCTTGGAATACCACAGAGGAGTTCTTGATCATTTTACCTCAAAAAAGAAGGAGGCTCTGAGTAAAAGTGGTTGCAGCATTTCTTTTTTTCCCCTTCTTTGTTCAAGTACTCTCTTTTACTACCATCTTCAATGAAAGTTTGCAGGGAGCTTTCTTTACCTTTTTTTTTTTTTTTTT
>LTAT01000001.1:45514003-45536682 GCA_003286495.1 Chlorodrepanis virens | reverse complement strand
AAAGTCTTTGCTCTGTCACATGCCAAAATAAATCTTTATGACAGCACTAGAAAACCCTTGCCAAGACACCCTGCCAATGTAGTAGGGTGCAATGATGTTCTAAGCCCACAATTGTGCAATGTAGTAGGGTATCTATTGCAAGGATATTCCTTAACAAGGATATTCCTCAAGAGGAAAAGATTAAAAAAAAAGAAAATAAGAAATACAGAAGAAAAGACAGCAATGCTCCCAGGCTCAATATGTTATTCCATATTTTTATAAATGTCATCCTTGTGAACTGAATTGTTACTTGGATATGTGAAGATGCTCAAAAATCCCATTGCTCTTTCCATTTGTGTAAATATTATTTGACCACATCCAATAGCTCACTGTTTTCATTGATGTTGATTTCTAAATTCTGATAACTACCATAGCAATTTTTTAATGAATAATTAAACTACACTAAAAATTTATCAAATTATGTAAACATTTTCATAATTTATGAATAATTACTGTCATTCACAGTATATAAGGTGTGATTATAAGAGTAACTTTGTAATAAAGCAAATCGTCATTATTTATCTTTGTATTGTTTGAGTGTTGACTTCTTTTTGTCATGCCCTGGTGCTTTAAATTTCAAGGTCAGCTTAAGTTATGAAAATAAATTTTCCTTTTCAAGTTCATAAATGCTGAACTTCATTAACTTAATAACTAACTAAACACAAAAGTTTTTTTAAAAAAATCTTCAAGAAATTTTGGCAGTTTCAGCGTATATTAAAAAATTCTGAGATTTATAAAATTATTTATAAAATGCAATATAATTCCTCATATCTTCAAGTCATGGGGTAGCTATAATAAAGAAAAAATGCTACACGGAAGCACTGTTGGAGATTTACAATATTTTATTAATTTTTTCCTCTGAAATGTGGCTCAAGCAAAAAAAATTCAGAAAAAAAATTGTCTAGACCTTAAACACATTCTTCAAGATCAACAAGGAAAAAAAATAGTATTTTTATCCTAAAAAGATTCATATATGCCTTGGTTATCTGCTTACTTAATAACTAAAAAATTGTGCAGTTCTTAGCCTATACTTAGAAAATAAAAGATTCACAGTAGAGATACCTTTGTTCCCTATGCAATGTGTGGAAAGAATTAGAAATAATTATTATATAATTATAATAATTAATTATTATTAATAATAATATTAAATTTAAAGCTGGTTACAATGTTTAGAAGGAACGTTTTGCCTGAGGCTGAAGTACCAAAGCAGCAGAATACATCTGATAACAGGTAGCCTGTAAGAAATACTTGCAAAATGGTGAAAGTCAGAGGCTTCAGTTCAAAGTATGAGGGACAAAGTTCAGCTCAGGTCAAGACCCAGATTTAGCTATGGATGTGGCAGCCAAACAAATCTGGGGCTTTGTTACTCCTTTGAATCATCTACTTGAAAGGGAACACCTTCTCGAGTCCCTGCAGACCCCTCTCTTAAAACACATGTGTGTATTCTGGTCCCAAGTCTCATGGATTTTCATGTAAATTTTATCTTGCAACTGCTTCATGAGAAGTACACAAACTGACATGGCAGCAAGGAAAGAAGTTCTCAAGCGCCATACAGAATCCCTCTCTTCTAACACTGGGAATCTCAAAGACTTCCTTGCATGTAGCAGCTTCTACAGCACATGTGGGGAGAGTGGCAATTGAACCATGGTGGGAAGGCTTCCCAGCGGTGACACACAAGCTTTGTGTTGTCCACTGTGTGAGACTTGACATGACTACAAAATGACCTATAAAAATCTATGTCCTTAAATATTTGTGTGGGTTTACTGGCTGTATTGCACTGTGGAAACACGTATTGGCATGTTAGGTCACGTGATTGATAACGCACTTGCACAGCTATCGAGACCATTTGTGGATCATAATCATGAAAATTAGCGCCATAAGGGAAAACTGAAAAGGATTTATTTACCCTTTTTTTTTTTTAAGTTCAGCCCGAAGGAAGGCACACTGTTCAAGTGACATATACATCCACTTAGCATTTAAAAAATATTATGAGCTTTAATGTTAGCAAGTTTTGTGAATGAATATCAGCCATTACACCTTCAGCACCCCATGTGGCACTTTTTATACACTGCCTGTTTCAATGACATTGCAAATAATGTTTTTCTTCCCCTATAGCTCATACACAAGTATAAATATAGCAATATATAAAAGAAAGGTTGAAATTACATGCAATGGTAAATCACCAGGCCAACAGGGAACTCTTCACAACCTTACAGTGTTGATTTTCCATTTCAGAAGCTCTAAAAAAATATTACTTTTGCAGAAATAACCATCAAGCTGGGAGAAAAAGAAAACAGTATTTTCAAAAGCCAGTTAGAAGGTGTGAATCATACTATTGTTAAAACATTTCACTTTTGCATGCACGTCTGTTTATATTTACTCACAATTTAATGTAGGTTTTTTTACTGTTAAAAGAGTGAATGTCTTCAAATGAAATTCATGACAAGTTTTTGAAATAATGGATTATTATTAATATCTTAACACATTGCTGCTTTGCCAGTACTGGAAGATTGTTTCCACTAAAACACTCCTTGCTAAATGTCAAAATGTAATTCTTAAAAGATTCATATTTTCTAAATGTATTTTTCAGATATTTTGAATGCTCTGATGTAATTAATGCTACATTAGTTGCATATGATTTTTAAACTATGTAATTTCTTTTTGGCTCTGAAATAAAATATCCACATGATCTTATTTCTATGAGGGCCTGTGAACATGAGAGATAATTTCTACCATGTCACAAAGTTTCCCTTCACTTTCCAAGTCTTTGGATTTACCCAGTATATACATGAATAGACTAACCAGGAGAATGGATAGAATGCCTGGAGTAAAGACAAGAACATATGTTCCCTGGACAGGCATAAGATCAGAACTCTAGAATTTCTTTTGCATTAGCCTAACTACCTCTATCTTTAATGAAAATCCTGCAGGTAGATAAGAAGAACAGAAGTCCTTGCAGACTGATTTTTACAAAGTTGCATTCTGTAACAGAGAAAGGGTATGGAAAGTTATCTCAGACACTGATAGGAATTTTCTGAATGTAGTAGTGATTCTTGTGGCTTTAGGTGAAGAACAGAGAGGCTGAAATTTTAGTTCATTTAAGGAAAACTAGAAAGTCATTAATTTCAAAAAGTATGTATATCTGCATGCAATATATACAAGAATACATTTTGGTAAGATTGCAAGAAGTAGAAGCCAAAGAACATATAGTGATTCATGCAAAGCATTTATGATCCATATAGTTTTATCCTAGAAAACTCATTGTCTATTTTTTTCCTACAGCTCTTTGACAGAGTAGCTGCAGAATTTCTTCTGAGTGTTACCACAGGAAGCATTTTGGAAAGAAAAATTGAGACACAATCTCAATCACCTTAATTCCTCACAATTTTTTAAATTTGTTTTTATTCTGCATAGCATGGAAAGAACAATATGTGTTTCTCACTTTTTCCAGTATGGTTCTGCATCCAGCTATAAAGTGGTGAGCTTGTTTGGCCCAAGTCACACATCTCCCCTGATTTCATTTAATTCTGACTTGTAAATGATTTCCATCACATCAGCATTGGAGTATTTCACACTTCCATACTGTCAGATACATTTGCAACATCATTGCTATGTTGCCTATACTCAACTAATATAAAGTTGTCTCGGATAAGATTGTGACATCAAACATGGAATACACTAGAGCTTTTCTAAATGAGAAGAATAGTTAGTGAAAGTGCTGGAGAATGACAAGGGGAAAACCTTTATTAATGCAACTAATGGAAGTGACAAAACAAGAACATGGAATACTCTCAGAGGCTTTGTCATTCTAAAATCCCAAGCAAATATACACTGCAGGAGTCATCAACCTCTTAAAAACCTCCAACAATGATAAACTCGGTTTTCTGAAAGATTTGGGACAAACTATGCTTGTCTAACACAAGGCCCTCAGGGAATCCCTTTGGCAGAGGTTCAAGGGCATCACTTCTGAAGAGCTCCACAGACTTTACAATAAAAAATTATCCACATACATCATGCTAAAAAAAGACCTGTAGGACATCAATCTAGTTAAAAGTCCAAGGACATGTTCCTGTAGAATTCCCCAGGGTGTCAGAGGAAAGAGTATCTCTGCACATCATTGCATATTCTTCATAATTACTGCAGGGATATTACCAGGAGAACTGCTGCAAGGAACAAAAAGCCTTTGGGTCACATATATTATTCCCCTGATTATGTCAATGTGACACACCGTTGCACAGACCGTTGTGCTGCAGATTGTCTGAAGTAAAAATGAAGTGCTATGAAAATGAACATTTGGATGTGTGCGATGATTTTCAAATGTACTATAATATGGATCTGGGGGAGCAGTTTGAATAATGAGTCTCAAAAGTAATGAACCTCATTGCTCTTTATCCACGGGATCTGTAGAGCAAAGACTAGGTTATCTTGTAGCCACAAAACACCTATTCAAATGCAACTTAAAGAATACATTGCATTAACCAAAAGACAAGGTGGTGGTGGATGACACTGGTAGTATGGATGCTCTGGTCATCTAGAGGGAAAACCTTGCCACTCATCCTTCAGCTTCTCAGGTGTGGAAAGTAACATTGATCGTCAGCTCTCAGATTGAAAATTGATTTCCAGATGCTTCTTGCAGCACTCCATATCTGCTTTTTCTTTAGTTAAAATCACAAAGAAGCAAGGACAATAGTTCTGTATCAGGATAAGTTAATTTTCTCTCGTAAGTGCTTCTTTCTAAATCTCCATCTGCCTTTAACTATTGGCTCAAAGACACTGGCTGGAGCTGAGAAATTTTCATGTCAGCACAGATAAATTCCCATACAGACTGCTAGGCTCTGGTCCAAGTGTTTCTTCTCAGGAAGAGTCAGGGAGTTGCTCTCCAAAGTATCTTTGGGACTGATGAGGGATCACTGCCTAGAGGTACAGGACACATTATGGGATGCAGGGGAAAAGCGTCTTGGGATAACAGAAGACTTACTGTGGGATGCTTAGAGAAAGAACTGAAGGTTAGGAAAGAGAGGGAAGTTTTTACTTTGTATAAGACCAAAAAAAGGAATGTAGAGCAATAAGGTGATAGAAGGGTTGATCCCATATAAACCCATAGCTGTTTGTCTGCCAATGCTTGGCATGTCATAAGCACAGTCTGCCCTGACTTATAAAATGCTATTTCTGACTCCTTTTGCAGTGGATGGACTCTCGTTCAGTGTTGAGAAGAAAATGAAGGACCGAGTCTGAGTGTCAGCCCACACATCAGCAGGCCATGGAGTCACAGTGCCAGGAACTGGAGAGAGCAGAATGGACTAATGTACCAACAGCTAGAGTGGGATCTTAGTGTCACAGAGATCCATGTGCCCATGCTACCAGTTATTGGAGCAGGTGCAGCTGTGTAGGTGAGCATGTGATCACTAGCAAATGTCAACCCAGAATAGTCAGAGAGCAGATGAAGCTGCCTGGGAGCCAGGTTATGTCTCTTTTGGAACAGACTTTTTTGCATCTATGTGTTTGAGGATGCTGCAAGGCATCCCACTTTTTTTCAAAAGGTAGTGTGAAGTTTGTTTAATATTTTATTTAGGTAATATCATTCAATCCCAATCCCCACTTTTCCCCTTGAATATGTGTTTCTTAGAGGCATCCAGAATGACTTTGAAACCAATACACGTAAACCCAGGACAAAATTATTTGTCTGAGTAACAGTACAGACAAGGCTTGGCATTTTTGACAAATCCTGAATAAGGAGTACGGTGTGGTTGACATATATTGGAGACCCATGCACTCTGATTCAGAGTACTGAGGGCTAATTGAGAGCATAGCAATGACTATGAAATCCAGGGAGTGTGCTGGAGTTCATTGCTTTCTTGTAGTCAAGTGTTAATAAAAGTTAAATTGTCCATAGTAAAATATGCTTTGTTCTTTCTTTCTGCTTGTTCCGAAAGTGTTCTTTCAGAAGGCATTATGTTCAACTGTCAGATTTATCTGTGGGTCAGAGAGTTACTTGCAACCTAACATTCATTTCCTAAAAAAAGAAATTAAAACCTAGAAAAAAATTAAAATATTTAACATATTATTCGAAATTTAAAACTTAAATAACTTCTGTCTGACACATATGTTGAAGAATCTGAGCTTGTAATAGAAGCCTTCATACAGAATAGTGTTTTTCTTCCTGGTTGCATCTGCTGATACTTATCTATGATTTACACATAAAAATTTTATTCAAATTTTCCACAGAGAGAAAAAGATCTTAACAACTAGACAGATTTAAAGCAGTGCTCAAAATAACCTTACTTCATTTCTTAAAATCTAGATTTTTTTTTTCCCCATATTGGTAAACCACTGAGATCCTGTTGTTCTTGAGGGGTTTTCACCTGAAATAAGATGGCTTGAACTGTATTTAATATTTTTATTTGTAAACTCTTAATATTGATATAGGCCAGAGAATATATACACCGTACCTTACATACTGAATGATCCCAAGCTATCTATGAGGACTTTAATCAAGACTTTAATCATTTCTCCGCAGGCCCATGAATTTCACTGATGTTATGTATTTCTTTACACTAGCTTTGTTTCCTTTCCAGCATGATGCTACCAAGGGAAAACATTTGGATCTATAGCATCCAAAATTTCTCCTTAAAAGGACAATTCTAATTCTTTAGAAAGTTAGCTTTCTCACATTTCCAATACTGCTGATGCCTAAATAATGACTTTAGTTTAGATCCTGAGAAGCCACAGAAATAGCAAGGGAGTACCTTTATGGATCTACATAATGAATATTTCAGTATAAAGAAACTTGCTGAGCAAATTTCTAACTATAAATAAAATTACTCTTTAAAAGATAATAAGCACATTTCTCCAGCAAAACATTCAGTACAATATGGTAGCTGGTTCTCATTGGCTCCTATCTTAATGAAATGTCTCTCTTAAAAGCATTTCTACATCAGCATGAAGTTAAATGAGGAAAGTAAAAAGTAATTATTTATAAAATATGCCTTGTCATTAAAACTTTTTGACTACAACAGTAATATATATATATATATATATATATATATATAAATAACAGGTCATATTGGCTGAATTTAAAATTATAGTGGTCATTGGAGATATTGCAGAACAGACATCTGAATATCCAGTGATGTGGAATATTGTTTCAGATTAAAAAGCACAAAGTGCTTCTATCCAGATTGTCTTAGAGGAGAATTCAGGGACAACTGAAATAAAAAGGCTCAGGCCTGTTCCCTTGCTCTGTTGATTATTGTACATCTGACAGCTGATCAATACCTGAATAACTCCCTTCAGATGAAGAGCAAAGAGCATTTTTGATTTCTTATTTCCGTTCCTTGCTATGAAGCCATTGTCACATATTAGTAAATATCTCCATTCAAAACTGGATATGGTTAAGAGACTTCGCTTGAGTCGGTGGAGGTCCCTGGATAGAGATTATCTATAGTGCTAGAAATTGTAATATGAAAGTTAGAATAGGGTGTGAATGCTGTTTTGCAACCATCAGATCTGAAATTTTTTTAAAGTGTAAAGTGAGAGGAAAATGAAAGTTGTTTTGGAGCCAACAGGAAGCAACAGGTGCATTTATGCTTCTGAAAAGTTCATAGTATATGTTTTCAATGTTCATTTTGTCATTTTTCTCTTTTGATCTGTACAAGATTAACCTCACAGGATTTTTTTAAAGACTGCAAAATACAGAGCCTTTTTGAATTAGAAGTAGATGACAACTACTCTGAATCTCAAAGTGTAAATAACAAAAAAAAATTAAGATGCATGTTTCAATGATGATAATAGTCCATATGAAGCCTTCAAAACACGTGAGGTTGTGAAATGCAGTGTGAGCTGCTGGTTCTAGGCTGTCCATTCTTCAAAGTGTTAAGAATTCTCTTTGAAAAACATCATGTTAGTTCCCAGGTAATGTGAAAGAGTAGATACATTCAGCTCATCTAGAAAGGTAGTTTTCCATTTTTTTACTGTTAATGAGTAAGTGATGTGTAGTTGCGCAAATATGAAAGACTGATCTGCCTCAGTTGCCCTTGGCTGACAAGACATAGGAGCAAAAATATGGTTCTGTTATTTTGCTGATTGCTTGCTTCACAGTCATAGTAGGACCAAGTATAAAAATATCTCCTCTTCTATGAGAAGATGCCTGTTAATTCTCAAGTTATATAAGACTAAGGCTATGTCCTTACTCTCTCTACACAGAGGAGGGAAGAATTTAGGTTTTCAAAAGGCCAAATAATTTATGATCCTGGGATCATTATTTTCCTCTGAGATTCAGGCTCCCAAGCACATAAATCACTTTTAAAATGTTATGCTAAGTTATACTCTGGACTTCTGAGATAAGAAAGGTAAGACGCATGGAAAAAAGTATTCGTTAAATGTAGATTCAACCACCTAAAGGAACCAAAATTAAACAGTAAGATATTTTTCTGTGACTCAAATGCATTAAATACTAGTCCTTCTAGCATTTGGATAATCTTTCTCCAACAAAACAGTGGTGGATGGCTTGGTAGTATCTCAAATTTGATGACAAGAAGGAGCTTACTAGTCACGCTTTGCACCATTATCATATATATTACATTCTGTAATGACATTCTGACATAATAGTATATGGATAGGAGGCTTTAGCAGTGCAATTATGATGAGCTATTGAGAAAAACAAACCAACCAAATAAAATGCACACCTAGAATAAGGTGTATATGAGAAGATACTGTAACTAATGAAGGATAAAAAGTAAAAAATATCTATTTCATGAGGTTTATTTTGCTTTAATAAAATAAGCTGGTCCAGGGAGACTGTGTGCCCCCTGTAGAAGAAATGGAAGTGCAACACTTGAATAATAAATGTTGGTTTCCTCAAGGAATGAGAGTGACAAAAAATGTAAAGATAATGTAGTGATCCATCCTCAGACTAGGCTATACTGAAGTTTTATATCAACCTTTGACTATGACTTTTGAAAACTTGAAAAATAGTAGGTATAGGACTGAGAATCATGCAGTTGCAATTCTTTCCTGAGGTTGTTTCTACAGGGCAGGTCTTACCAAACTTAATATTATCCCTTCATTTGCCGAAGCACTGTCTGGAATTTGATCTGCATAATGATATGTCAAGTTTAAGCTACATTGTCTTGCTGTATTCCTTTTTCAATATTTAACAATTATTTTACATAAACTCAGAGGTTGAAATATGGAAAAAATATCTCATAAAACAAAAATTCTATATATTTATCAGAAACATGATCTAAGACCTTTGTTTGTTTGTTGGTTTTTAATAAGGGGCTTTAAATACTTAGCAACTTAAAAATACGCCTTAAATATATTAATTCATATTGTCTCTATTAAAAATATTTTGTGATATGTCTAAATGAGAGCCTGCTTTACTCCTCTGTCTCTTGAAGTGAATGCAAAAAGAAAGAAAAGCCAGAAGAGGAGGGCTATCATGCTCATGTGTTTAAAACAGTGGGCTCCTGATTTCACCTGTCTGCTGCCTTCATATAGAGAGGAAAGGTAGATTTGGAAATGATGAGATGTAGATGAGATTCCCTTTATGATGGCAGGGAACTTGCTTAAGGACTAGGAAAGGCAGCTGGGATATTGAGTTTCTGGATATACAGTGGCACTGCACGCTGCTTCTTCTCAGTGCAGTGCTTTGTGCTCCCTCAGTGAAACAGAAACCTCTCTCCTAACACAGGCATTTTAGCATGGCCCAAATAGCTAAGTGTGAAAAAATATATTTGAATTTTACTTTCCACACCTGCAAAATCAAACTACTGTATTTATTTATAACATATTTATGGAGCAATTAAAGTTTAAAAAAAAAAAACAACTCTGCTGTTCATCCATATATTAGCTGGAGCTCAGTATAGATACCAAACATATAAATAATGCTCTGAATTTATGATCTTGTCAGTGATGATCCAATAAGTTGGTTGTTTACCTGCAAAAACAGGATGAAAGCTAAGAGATGGTGAGCACTAATCACAAACGTTATGTCAGATTCCCAGATGCAGAATTCTATATATACCTGAAGCTTTCTTTATTTATCCTCAGCACTTAAAGTAAAAATAACCTTTTTATTTTCTTTGCTCTAATGTGTTTTACATATGAACCAGTTTTTAAATATATTTATGTACAGAATTATTTCAATATTACCAAAAGTGTATATTAGTTGTCATAGTTATTGTGACTAAGCAGCTCACTTTTCATTACTAGCACGAGGCTTTTTAAATTGCATGCTCAATTTCGACAGTATTTGAAAAGGAAAATGTCCTTGTGAATTAAGTTCAGATTCAGTGATACATCTTGCTGTTCTTTTATTCAGAAGAGCAGACCAGTCTTGTTTGTTTGTTTATTATCTGCATAGTTTTGGAGGAAATTTGCTATGGGATGTCTGAAGTTCCTTAGTGAATCTCAAGGTAATCTCATCTCTAACGCTTTTATATAATAGCTATTTAATCTTCTTTATGGAGAGGACAGAATGACCTTATTCTTTACTTTTTCTAATAAAACTTCTTATGGTTGAGAATTTCAATGAGGTTAAAAACTAATTTTGTCTTACTGAAAAACAAAACCATGGAAATGTCTCTGAGTTTTATTTCCTAAGCTTTAACTGAAAAAAAAAAAAAAAAAAGGTTTTTACTGATTAATCTCTTGCCATTCTATGATTATTTTCTGGCAATGGTTGGCCTATAATACAAGAAAATATAATTATGGTTTCCACTTAATTCAAGGGTCTTCAAAATAAAGGTATGCATAATAAGTCTGTAACGTAGAAAAATATCCTAAACTCTATTTTCATCAAGTAAACTATTTTCTTCCCTGAATTTAACCACTTAACATTTTGTCTAGTTTTTATTTTAAAATGACAGATACTGTCAACATTCATATTAAATTTCTTTCTGTGAACAGATAAAAAAGCTCTATTTTGACAGCATTTCAAAAATACAGAATGATTTAAAGAAAAGTCCTTACAAACAGAAAAATATATTTAAGGTGATTCACTACTATCTTTTTGACAGGAAAAAAAACAACTTTAGTTACAGTTTCAACTTTGGCAAAAGTAGCATGAATGCAAAGATTAATCTGTACAATGTTCCAGAGGATGTCAGAATTTTTAACATCATGTTATTTATCTTAACTTACAGCATATTTAGATTAGAAGTACTTGTGTACCTTCATATTTAGTTGTCACTATCCAAACAAACTGGTGTAATAAGTATTAGCCCAGTTCACTTCTTTGGAACTACAATTTAATTTAGTTACAATGAGTGTGCCTCCCAAAATGTAATTAATTATCTCTACGTGTGTGTGTGTGTGTGTGTGTGTGTGTGTTTGCACGCATACCTGTTTGTGTGGGTGGAGGATACACACAGAAAGAGTGGATAGAAATAACAGTAATAAAAATAACTGCTATCTTCAGTGAAAGGCAGACATACCTTCACAGTTTTGAAAATCCTGAATTTTGGAACAGTGCAGGAGGAAGAATCAAGTGTTCTTTGCTTTTCCTGTTTAGTCTTTAACTCCAGCAGGATTTTATTTTTTCCTGATGTGGCATATAAAACTGGAAGGAATATGTCAGTATTTGGTAATTTACACTACACATTGGATTTGCATTACTCAGATAAATGATAAACTTACTCTACAATAAATAAATTATAAACTTACCCTAAAATATTTCAAAGAACCCCACAACCAAGCATATTCTTTAAAATATTATTTTACTTGGTTTTACCATCTGCTTTAAAAATAGATACAAGGAGAATTTTAGAGGTTTTGTGAAATTGTGTCCTATAACTACCTGATGGCAACTTTCTGTTTAATGTGTTCTTCACTCTACTGACAAAAAGAACAGATGGCAGATCTGTTTTGATTTATCAAAATCATAGATCTCTTTAGTCTGCAGTGGAAAAATAAACACAGATATTGTGAGATCACTGATATTTCCAAATCCTGAATTAAGGATGACACTGTTATAACAAACTATGAACAAAACTACGTAGAAAAATGCCAGTTGGTGACATCCACCATTCTTTCAAAAGCACACAGGACTTCAGCTTAGAGAGAAATAAATTCTGAAAACCACTTTATCTCAGTCTGTCAGAAATATTGCAATGCTTTTTTGAATCAAGAGAGCATTATATTTGTGTGGACAAAATTAAACAGAATACTATTAATTCAATAATTAAACATAGTCAGCAACTGATGTGTTTATGCAACTATCCCCTTGATCTCATCAGTCTATGTTCTGGCTCCTTTTTTCTTCTTTTTTTTTACTCTGTCTCTATGTGTGTGTGTGTGTGTGTGTTTGTGTGTGTGTGTGTTTATGTAAATGGTCCCTGGTTGTATTTCCAATTCTTGAATTGGGGGAAAAAAAAACCCTGAAACTTTTGGTCAAGACAATTAAACCTTTCTATGCAACTGCAGGTTTTTATTTAGTAAACAGAAAGAAAGACTCTAAAATTTTTAGATAAAATCTTTCAAAGATTTTGGAGGATTTTGACACTCCCTTAGAGGATTTTACCACTTCTAGACAATAAAAAGTAGATTTAAGTTAATTTGCAGTGGGATTAAAAACACACACCATGAAGAAAACTTATGAATTACGTAAGTTTCCCAGTTTGAAAGTCATACTTTGTCATCACATAAATTCTATTTATGATACAGTGAATGAATTATCTTCAGATAATATTCAAACAGCTGTTTGTAATGATAAATATGGATAAAAGACCCTTTGCAGTTTATCTGCATGTATGTTGTTTATTAAAAATTTCTTTGACATTTAATTTTTTCAGAATTGATTAAGCATATTAAACCACAGATAATGAGCCTTCACAAACACATGGTATTGAGTTTGGATAGAAGGAATTTATCTCTTGACATGAATTAACTTTACTAGCATGTGTAAATGAGTAGCAAGTGGAAAGTCATCTCTGTTGTTGTTCTAATTAGGCAATAATATCTAACATCACAAGAATTTGAGATAGTGGAAAAAACAAATAATTGAATTTGGTTTTGTACTTGTTAAACATGAATATTAACATGTTTGTCGACACATTTCAGAGTGATTCCAAACAAAGTTTTCTGTAGTCATTTGTAATATATTAATAATATTGCAGCTTGACTAATCTAAGTAATTGTTGTGTTTTCATTAAAAGTTTAAGATTATACTTAGGCAACAATAAATCCTTGGATCTTCAGTTTCACACGGTTAGTTCCCTTTTGACCTAGGGATTGCGGGTCAACACAGAAACACGTAACAACAAGGTCCGCCGCAGTTTGTACATTCTTAGGTTGAATTATATTTATAGAATATAAAGCCGTGTAAACACAATCATTATTTGGTGGAGGAAGTGTTGGAAATTGAATGGAGGCATTCTTGAGTCCTTGACATCAGTTAGGGTCCCTTCATTCACTTCTGTGACGTGAAAATTAACCAGTGATTTGGTACCATATCAGGCAGTTGCACTCTTGGCCAAGTGATTTTGACAGGGCTTTAGTAGGGTTTAATATATGCAGAAAGTTTTAATTTTTCTGCAAGGGTATGAGAGAGTTGTTTTATTGCTCTTTTCCTCCTCATTCTGAAGAACAATGAGCCCACAAATTATATCAAAAGAGATTTAAAGAAGATGAAATACAAGACACATGTTAAAGAAGCATTTACTGCTAAGATAGAGATTGACAGTGCCATAGCCTTCTATTGATGAAGGTGAAAGGAGGGAAAAGCTAAAATCCAACACCAGTGTATGAAGAGAGGAGAAGAGAGGGAAAGGTAGGACCTATTCTATTTTCTTCATAAATCAGTTTTTTCCAATATCTCTTAATAAAAGGTGTCTAAATATGATGATCTTCTTGCATTTACATTGCTTTGTCTATAAAAATAAAAAAAAAATAAACCCAGTTTATCACAGAAGTTTGTCACAACTATGAAGGAAACAAGCATGACTGTGTTTTCCTTCAAGTGCTTGTATGACACTAATCATTATATATAATTATATATGTGGCTCACTATGAGGTTACCTGGACCTCATAGAAAAGAAAAAGGGGTCCATATAAAAGTTGTCTCTGTGCCATCCAGCTAAATAACAATCTTTCAAGATGTTTCTTTCATTTAATTTTTTTAAAACTGTGTTGAGAAAAACTCTGTTACCATCAGAATCAATGGTATTTAAGTCTTTAATGTTCTCACTTCATGGAGCTGAAACTGCATTTCCAATTCTTAAACTGGTAGTAATAGCTAATGCAAAAAGACACTCTATTTGCAGAGGATTAGGTTTATTATTTTTCTTTCTTTTTTCCTGTTTCATCTTAAACCATCAATGCCGCCTCTGAACTTTAATCCTTGTATTTCATCTTTCATTTTAAACTCTTGGATATAGAAAAATTTACCCAGATAAAAGTTAGAGATTGAAGTCAGGAACTGTCTAGACTTTCATGATTTCTTTATCTGTTGCCTAAGGACATGTATTGTACATGTATTGTACAGCATGCAGCCCACTGAGAAAATTAATGTTTTATTGAATAAATGCCACTGGATATTAAGATAGTCATTATTAACTGTGATATCAATAGACTTAAGGGGAAAAAACTATCATAAACCTGTCTGTTGGTCTTCCAAACTGAGTTTGCTGAATTAACGAATGGCAAGAAACAGGAATTAGTGCTTCAAGATATCTATCTAATCCTGAGTTCCTATGTCTCCAATATAAACAATGGAGGATGCGCTCGATCCTGCTGTCTGTATCATTAATGAAGATACTAAAGAGCATTGGTCCCAGTATGGACTGGTGAGGGACATCACTAGTCACCAGCCTCCATCTGGACATTGAGTCTTTGACCACTGCCCTCTGCATGCAAGCACCCATTCAATTCCTTATCCATCAAACCCATCACTCCAATCTAGAGAATGATGTTGTTGAGGACTGTGTCAAAGGCACTACAGAAGCTTAGCTAGCTGACAGCCATAGCTCTGACCTTATTCTCTGATGTAGTTACTGCCTCATAGGCCACTAGACTGGTCAGGCAGGACTTGCCCTTGGTGAAGCCTAAGAACATCCCTGTCCTCAATGTACCTTAGCAGAGCTTCTAGGAGGATCTGTTCCATGATCTTAGGCACAGAGGCGTGGCCAAAAGGTCAGTACTTCCCAGGGTCCTCCTTCATATCCTTTTTAAAGATGGGTACAATGCCTACCTTTTTCTAGTTACCTGAGACTTTATCTGACATGACTTTTCAAATATGGTGATGAATGGCTTGGGAGCTGCATCAGTCAGTTCTCTCAGGGCTCTGGAATGCATGGCATCAGGTCCCACAGACTTATGTGTGTTCATGTTCCTCAGGTGTCCATGACCATGATTTTCTCTACTGATCAACTGATAGATCAGTATCGGTGGCACCAGGAACTGGAGCAAGTGTAGGTGTGTGAATGAATGTGTGAGCACTAGTGAAGAATCAGTTTGGTCTTGCCAGCAAGCAGGTCATGAATCTGATCTCTTACAGTGGGAAAGACTTTGCTCCTCCAGTCCCTCTCTTGTGATCCATTCATCCAAGGGACGTGGGAAGAGAGACTGACAGTGGAACAGAGGCAAAAGTTGCTGCGTATCTCAGCTTTCTCCTCCTCAGCTGTTATGGTTGCCAGTTGTGCTCATCAGGGACATATGATTCCTTTTCTGGCTCACATACCTGTAGAAGCCCTTCTTGTTACCCTTTGCATCACTCAAGTCCTATTTCAGCCATGCCTTGGCCTTCCTGACCCCATCCCTACACAATAAGGGCTGTGTCTTCACAGCAATCCCTTCACCTCCTCTTCCTCTCTTGCCCATTCTGAACAGCTTGTAGTCATCAATAGCCATGCTCCAGTCCTATATTTCACCCCACCAAGTTTCAGTAATGGCAACTGAGTTGTAGCTTTCTCACATTTTCTCGCAGCATTATGGCTTCCATCACCTCCCATTAGTTGCCCATGCTGTGGTGCAGTTGATTACAAATACCAGCTGTCTCAGAAAAAAATAATGAAGGAAAAAATCTATATATATATACACACTTCAAAGTGAGAAAAAAACATCAATTATGAGGCATTTTTTTCATATGGAAGGCATGACACAAATTTTGCTAGTCAGAATTTTATGCAATCAAGATTATTAATAGAGACATCATGCTGCATGCTTGAGCAGAATGCTCCGTTCTCACCATTTCCAGTGTAATAATTCCTAGCAGAAATGACCCAGGGATTTTTCTCAGAGTGCTCTAGATACATACATCATCCTTCTGGTGAGATACATTTCCTTCTACTTAGCTCTATTGTCTGTTTGTTCTCAGTAAATTAATTAAAAAACAAAACAAAACAGATTACTATTCTCAGTAAAGGAACTGGGGAAAAAAAAAAGCTCCACTAATATGATATATAAAGGAAGGACTTAGAAGTTTTGCAGGAGCTAATCTATTTTGTGTAAGACTAGAAGGAATCACATTTCGATGGTAGTGGTAGCAGACAGTTCAGGAGATGTAGATAAATTGAGATTTTCCTGATGCACTTTACAGTGCTTTTGAAGCATAGGCTGGAAACCCTTAACTCACAAATTTGATATTCGTCTTGCATGAACTTGTATTAAGATTTGACACATGCATGTACAATTACATTTTTCTTATTTGTGTGAAAGATTGACAAAATTCAGACAGAATAAGTAGCAACAAAACTGACTGTAAATAGCACAGGTTCTCAGAGTCCATGTAGCATTTTTAGTTCATTTGAATCTTCATTTATATGTAGGAAATGCAGATCCATCCACCCATCTGAACTCACTCTTTCCACATCAGTGCAGGGAAAAATTGTCTGGAGTCTGCAAGTTTGGAATTTTTAACTCTACTTTTTCTTTTTTTTTCTTATGTCTGCAAGTTTGGAATTTTTATCTCTACTTTTTCTTTTTTTTTCTTATGCCTGTAGAGGCAAAATAGATGTTAGAGCACTTGATATCCTGAAGAGACCTCCTCTATGTAGAGTAAATAGGTGATTTCTTCTGTACGTGGGCATTAACAAAAAAACAATGCAAAACATGTGAAACTCAGTCCTAAGCATGAAATTAAGCTTCCTTGTGGAGATGATGGTAGAATAGCTATGTTACACTCTCAAACATTATATTTTCTGACTCTTACTTAATTATCTCCCATGTTTTACTGGACTGTTTTTAGCCCATGTACAGACCTATGCACTACTGAGATGAAAGTCTTCTTTCACTCTTTGGTCTATGTATCTAAGTGTCTCTGTTTATGAATTTTAATCTTCAGTTTCAGGAAGGTGTTAAGATGATATTTAGTCACTTGTTATGACATTTTCTCTGCATAGCATAAATCCCAAAATTTTATTTTCTGCCTAACCTATGATAGCATGAATTTAAAGTGACTCTTATTATTATGGGATTGTAGTATTAACATGTACATAACTTAAAGATGACTAAACGTCAAGTTCTATCATACGTCAAAAATAGGCTAGAGTGTCAGGCTGCTGAATTTTTTGCTTTTTCTTTTAGCATCCATGCTGCTACAACCTTCAAGATTCATGATTCTGCATTAGCACAAGCTTATTCCTAATCCATAGACATTGTTATTAGCTGGATTTCCAAAATCCTTACTGCTAAGTCAACCATTTTGGAACATACATGTTATATTTTTATGTAATCAGGCCTAGATGTTGGAATGTATTTTCCATTTATGTTCATCTGTGACCTGAAGTTGCATTTTGTACCTCAAAATATATGGTGTCTGAGTTTAAATTATTCAGGTGTTGTAATGACTTCCTGTACTGATAACTCTCTGTGAATACATTGCAAGTTGCATACCAACTAGACTCTTTCAGTCTTTAGATCAATGTCTTCATAATTGCATTGCTTTTACATGAGGAGATCTATTACTCAGAACCTTATGGCACCCTCTGTGTTCTTTGGCCCAGATTTCATCTCAAATGGCCACATTTATGACAGCATGCAAATTGCATATTTTTTGCTTCTTTTTTTATCTGCTATTTTGCTTAGTTTTGTTTGGGATTTTTTTTTTGTTTCGTTCAGTATTTTTGGGGTTTTTTTGAGGGTTGTTTTCATCACTCAAATACAGAGTGTTCTAAGAGAGAGACCTGTGTCAAACATTAAAAGCTATAATTAAGAAGCATATAGAGTTAAATTTCATATTTTATTATCTCTATAAAAGTAAATGCCTCCTTTAAAAATGAAAGAAACCAAACAAACCCCAATCATTATATATGTAATATAGAGATGTTTTATGTAGCTGTGTCTATCAGTCCTTGTCTACAAACTCAACAGTATCGACACTGTTCAGCACCTTCCCTGATATTAGAGAGATATGAAGGTTCACTGTGTTTTTTTCCTTCTGCATTTATACAGTTCATGCAGCTTTGGAGTGTGGCTGACCTTAAAGTGGTTTCTTTCCATGGTCTTTTGCATTGCTTAAGGAATAAGCAGTCCAGGACCTACTATTATTAAGTAAAGGCATCATCTATCATCTCTCACAGAAGTGGTATCCATTTTTCTCATTGTTAGATGCTACAGATCTTGGTCTTTCAGTCCTTCCCATAATTGCTCCATAATGCTCCATCTACTAAAATCTCCTGGCTGCCCTCAAAGACAGAATGCAGAGCACTACCTGCATCTGCCAATCAATAGGCATTTACTACGGGGCAAATCATAGCTACTTTGCCTTCAAGGATGTGAAGTATTTTTCAGCTCAGTTTCATGGCCTGGGGTAGCTACATTTACTCAGGTGACTTTCCTTAATCGGTTTGGTTGCATGTCAGCAAGCTGGCATGTAATGATATGAAGTAAAGAGCCTGCTAGCATATATTACTGAATGCAAATTCAGATGTTCTGTTCTTCTGTAAACTTCATGGTTTAATTGTAGTCACAGTCCCGTATCCAACAAAGAAATCCACAAGACTATTATCCCTGCATGCTGCCAGCATAAAGCTGTGGTGCCCTGTGTAGTAAAGGAGCACACTTTACTCTATGCCTTGACAAAATCATGGCAGAATTTCAGTTTTAGACTTTCAAAACTATCAAGTTTAAGTCAATTAACATTACTTTACTTCTACCATCACATTCAACTCCCTTTTGAAACAGACAGCTAGAGAGACATTTCCTGTGGTTTTAATCTTTTATATAGACTATATTAACCAAATGGGAGCAAAGTTCCTTCAAGTCACAGAAAACACTTAAGAATACACATCTTTAAATATCTTTCTCTGAGGATTGCTGAAGAAATCTCCACTGAAGTTAAAACTGCAAAAGATGTGGGACTTTCTTCTACCTCCACCACCCTACCGGAGACATTTAGGCTTTACCTCCAAAGCAATGTCATGCAAATATCCATGTTTATTACACACTTTCCTTACTTCCAGCAGTGGCCTAGGAAGTGCAAAACCGGTAAATCCACCTGCAAAGTGTGTAGGCAGTTCTGAATGGACATATGCTCACACTTCTACACTAACCCACAATATCTAGAGTGCTACACTGCCTCCTGTGTCTAAGTTATCCCTATGTGGCCAAATAAAAGGTAAAATTTTTCTGAAGTTTCCAGCATGAGCTGGCCTCTAATTCTTACTCCACACATCTAAATGTATTTCGGTGTCTTAATTTCTTTTCCATTGTAAGGAACGTTGATTCACAATGCCATCTGAGAGCTATATTTTCTGTGTTTTTAAGAGTTATCACTACAGCCACCACATGCACATAGATGGTTAGAATATGTAGAATAATTTTTCTTTTAAATAGCCATGGCACGTTACTAATTAGGAAATTATTCTTTGCATACAAAGGAAATCCAAAAAAATTAAATAATGAGTGTTATTTAAATATTAATATGAGTAATATTACTATGGTTTTGCCACTATGGGAATGGGTGCAAAAAAGTTAGAAAAATAACAGAATACTTATTAATGAACAAGGCCAAGTCAGCAATGATTCTAAGATAAAGACAGTGTTCTTGGATTCAAAATAAAGTACTTTTAGCTGCAGAATATTTTCTTGCAATGAAATTATGTTCAAACAAATACAAGCATAACAATAAATACAAAACCGGAAAGTTGAGGCGTGCTAGAGACATGACAAATTAGCCCTTTGCATATTTACAACTCATAAATCAACAGCACTTTGAAGCAATGCAAAACAGTTTAATAGAAATGAGAAGTGTGTCAGAGACACAAAAGAAAGCTTCAATAAATTCATATTAATCTGAAGTATTCTGTTATTTAAATAAAAACAAATAAACTAGGAAAAAAAAAAAACAACAAACTGAAACCAAACCAAACCAAAGAAACAAAAAACCCAACCCCCAAAAGAACCCCTAAAAACTAACAATATGGTAATGCAACATTACTTTAAATACTTGGAAATCTCAAAATTCAAAATATTACTTTGCCACTTCATTTAGATCACAAGGAGACACAAGATTTTATAACATCAAAGATTTAAAACATAAGATTAAACACAAGATTTTATAACATCAAATGTAACTGTAATTGAGCAATGATTAGCACAAGTTTTGTACAGTAACTTGTCATATTGGCAAAAGAAAACCAAATTAATTTATTACTCGCCAATTTTTTGATTATTTTCTTTAAGTAAAACAAGTTCTGGATCAAAGTTATAATCAATCAGATGAGAGCTTAATTAAAGTGCAGACTTTAAATATATAGTAGCTTATTTTTTTTGTCTCAAATATTATTAGATAAATAATTGAGTTAATTATCTTTTCCCAAATTCTACAGTTACAGTAGGTTATAGGTTTACTCACCGGCATACTGCTCAGATGCTTGAAACTGATTTATTTATCTAGCCAAGGGCAGAAGGGACATACATAATTCAGTTCATACAACTTTAAACATCAGATCAGTAGAACTGATGTTTTTCTAAAATAGAAATGGGAGTTGCCAGACTTTGGTAACATTGATCTACAATGTTTCCAACTATATGGAACTTTATTTTTAGTATATGGAATAGTAAATAATATACTTTAGAAGCTTCATCTATACTTCTAGATATATCCATCTATAAATTTACTTCATCTGAACATATGGTAAGTAATGTTACATTGTTGAGCTGGCAGTTGACTGAAAGGCACTATTTTTTGATTTTACCAATCCACTTGTGGTCTTTACAGTATTTTCTGGACATTAATTGGAGTAATTCACTTCTCAAAATCAGAAGAAAACTAATTTAGGGGAAAAAAAAAAGGAAATTGTAAGAAAATACATTTCCACTCATCATTGACAAACTGGATCAATCTTATGCCCAATAACACAAGCAAAGGCTGCACATTGTGGCTAGTAAGGATGTAAAATTCTTTCTCAAGTATTTTCTGCTAACAGAGTCTGAATTTATGTCAAGATCCATTTAAGAATGTTACATGACTGATTTGTACAAATATAATTTTTCTATTAATGATTACAAGAAGAGAGCTTCACAGAACTGTCAAGCAAACTGCAGTTTGAACTAATCTAAGTATATCAACACTGCAGAGCATGGAAATAAGATAGGAGGGTAAGAAAAAACAAACCATGAGAACTGGAACAGGCTGATTTTAGTAAATTTGCAGTGAAATAAGAATGGTGAAAATAAACAAGAATGGCATCTCAATTGATTCTTTCTGAATATTATCTGTGCCAAGGAGCGGGGTAATACAGTGAAGATATCTGCAAAAAATTAAGGTAACTCTAGAAAAATTGGAAGACTGAGAACGAGAACAAAAAAGTAAAACCTAATAGTACTATAATATTGAAAGAAAAATTTAGATGAAAGTGTAGCATGAGAAATATTTGAACTTAACAGGAACCAATAAAGAACATTTACACTCAGCTTCATAATACTTATGATATCACTCACAAAAGGTATTCTTTTTGAAAAATGAAGCTAGATAGCAATTTTCCTTTGAAATGTACTATGGCTTTTCTCACCCTCAAAAATAACATAAGGAAACAAATAAATGTGTTCTTACATTAAAATGTATGATACCTTTGTTAATTATGTGTAATTTAAACAGTGACCTTTTCAGCAAGAGAAAATTAATAGATCCAGATACTTAAGTGATTCCACAATTTCTTTTATGCCCATAATCCACCATAAGAATGAAAACTCTTATCTATTCTGAGTTGTAGCTTCCCTGAGATTCAACATCTAGACTGGATATTTTTTTGGACCCCTCCTAAAAGCACAAGTTCTTCCAGAGGACTTGGAAAGAAGGTGACATAAAATGGGATAAAATACCATTTTATTAGCTAACGAGATTATAGGAAGGCTTCTTGTCTCTACTCCACAAGATTATCATCAGTAAATAATTAAGAAATTTTAAGTATACTTACTGAAAACATAATTTTGCTTACAAACAAATAATATGTTATAACCTTATTAATACAATATTTTTTGAGGCATCAGAAATGCCAGAGGTAAGTTCAGTGCTCTACAATGCAGTATCAGTACTAGGATCACAAGAATACTACATCAGCAACGATGCTTTTTTTTTTCATAATGTTACCTTTCTTGTTTTCACAAATTCAAAAATTAAAATCTCCATGGGCTGCTCTCCTTAAAAAATTCCAGTCTTAGGAAAGGCCAATAATTTCTACCCCAAAGCTAAGGTAAAAAGA
>LTAT01000001.1:45494751-45506641 GCA_003286495.1 Chlorodrepanis virens | reverse complement strand
CAGACCAGGTGTGTATAACAGGAGGGTGTGTGAGGGGAAAACCATTCTCGTGACCTAACTTATACAGTAAAGATTTTCCACCACCCAGTGCAAACAACAACTAAATAAACTATTTAGTGCAATACAACACAGAATGAAGAGAAAAGGAGTCTTAGAATTCTCAGTATATCTTTATTCAGAAAATAAGTATAATCAGGACATTAAAATGACAGCATTTTTATGTAATGAAAACAGTCACACTGGTATGCACTATTTTGGGTAGCTGATGGTTGATTCTGAAGTGTGGAGCAGCAATGATTGCATGGGGTTTCAGATCTGTGGTGAACTTATCTGGACAGAAATCAAGACTTAGAAATGGTCACATAAGTGATGTTTTAGATACCCTACAGAACAAGAAGCAACTGCAGTATGTCTGGTGCAGGAACTACAGGACATATGTGCCCTTTAGGCTGGTAGGATACCACAGGCCCTGCAAGATACAGTAGAGAAAAATCAAATGGTGCTTAGCATCCCCTAGGTGCCAAGTACTCCTGGGGAATGGCACTCATTTCTGACAGCTGTCTGCGCGTGTCCAAGCTGTCTGAGCTCTCATTTGAGTCCATAGATATCTCAATATTGTAAAATTTCTTTTCAACAGAGCTTGAAATTGAATGAATAAATAACTCTATAGATGATGAGGCTGCAGTGCTAGAGCTCACTTTCAGGTCTCTCTTGTGTAACATTCCAGGTGGACCCTCAAATGTCACCACATTTCTGTTAAAAAAACCCAAAAAAACATTGACCACAGAGATGTAGCTGAACTAGTGATGTACATGAAATCTAAGTTACTTAATTAATGTCATCCAGTTAGGATGAAGAACCTGAAGTCTTCTCTAGGGTAAAGCACCTGGCAATGTGCTTTGAAAGAATAAAGTTAGAAACACCTTTGTTGGTTAGTAGCATGTACCTGAACTACTGTCTTTCCCTGAGGATATAAAGAGATGGATTACTGTTGTCAGATATACGTAGCCATTTACTGGCTCATTTATCACAGACCTTTGCTTCCCTTGGAGTCACTGAAAAACTTTTTCTTTATTTAAGATGAAAACACTGATTCCAGACTAATGAAAAATGTTGTGTTGTCACTGACTAAATTGCTGCATCTAGAACTTATGCATTTACCTATCAGAATGTGCTCTCACCAGACTCGCCTCTTTTTCTCAATATAGTTCATGAACAGATATTTTTAATATCTATGCAGCAAAATAGATTTTTTTTCTCAAAAATCTCATTCTATAATATTGAGGTATAATATTGAAGATGATAGTAGCTATTTTGAGTCTTGTATTTAGACACAGATTATGATTGATACCAACTATGAAGAATAATCAAAACAGAGAACATAATTATTAACATAATTAATATGACAGTTTATAAAAATAAATAGGACTAAACCAGGTATGTACCTTTGTGAAACTTTGTGAAACTGTATTAAGGAAAACAATGATGGGGAATTCCCAGCCATAAACCTGCAGATCAGAAAATTCAGCACTGGTGATTAAAGTAGAAACAGCTATTATTTTATGTGCACAAATTTACCTCTTCAAACTGATGAGCTTATTTAACATTTCCAAGACAATATAATTAATTTCAACAGAATTTTAATAAAAAATAAATCAAAAATATTTTTAAATTGATCATAACAATTTAAAAATATAATTAATTAGTTAATATAACAACATATTTTCCAGCTGTTGCAAAGATGAAGGTTTTTTACATTGCTGAAACTGATTTTTAATATTATTTTACTTTCAATTCCTCAAAACCAATACTCTATTATGTAGTGTTTTCCTGTTATTTCTTCTACACAATCTTTTAACCTGATTGTTCCATTTTTCTATTTAAATTTTATTTCCTACCCAGTCTACAAGCATTATTTGTACATCCAAATTTATGCATTCTTCAGGTAATAGTTCTGTATTCCTTCAAACATATTCCAAAACATATTTCTGGATAGAATATGCTTGTCCTTGATCTGATTAATTAGCTGGGTTTTTTTTTTTCCTTTTCATTTCTTTGCAAAGATTGACAAAAGAGTTCATAGTATCAGAATAAGCTCCAGAGATTCAAATTTAGGTCAGTATATTTTTCTGTTTTCTCAAAAATATCTGATGTTATAATAAACCCTTATGGAAGCAGTAATCATGAATAAAATGGCCAACAATTAAGAATAAGGGTTTAAAACATCTCCACAGGTCAGTAATTCACTATTTTAATGGGACAGTTGAAAAGGAGTACTTGAGGTCAGGACAGCAAAAAAAATCTCACCTGAGTGAAACAAGTATTCTTTTTTTTTTATTTTCTTCAATAAATAATTAAAATCAGCAACAAAAGTAACAGGCTTCTGGATTGTCTAGTAGAAAAATACTGCACTACTTAAAATTTTAATCAATCTATGATCTGGAATTATTTGGGTGTGAGGCAAAACCCCTTTTAATGTGATTTTATGCAGATACACTGAAGCACTGGGAAGGGATTTTTTCATCTTGATGCATAAAGCTTACTGACAAGAATATATTTATAAATTCTGAATTAAGCCAAAAGCAATGATATAATAATTTTCCAAAGATCTGTGCAAAGAGTACAATTAAAAAGGAAAAAGCCAAACTAGTTCAGCTTCTCTCTCTATGGTATAAGAACCTGGTTTAGTTATAGACTTGGACACTAACTTTATTCCAAAACTTGCAACAAACAAAATTTTCACATGAATGTTCTGAAAATGTCAGTCATGTGGATGTACTAACATTGGCAAAATTTAATACACCAAGGTTCTGGGCCCTATGTTTATTGCTAACTCCATCCCTTAGTTTGCTCAAAAGGACAATTAATCTTCCCTGCTTTAGCAGTATTTCTTACTTGCCCATTTATTTCCACTTTTGCCTTATTTTTTGAAGTCTGAGGCGTATTCAATACGTACTCAAGTATTAAAAATATCGGTCCAAAAGCATTCCCAGAATGGAGGATGAAACTGGTGGCCAAAAGGTTAAAATGAGAGTAGACATTAGTAAATAAGTGATCTGTATCAGTGAAACTGGTTGAAGTTCGTAGTGTTCTACTTAAAGTGGGCACATGTGCTGCTGATAAATAAGTAGTGTCCTGCAGTAGCAGGAAAATGTCACTGCAGCATGGGACTTTTTTCAGCTATCTGCAAAAACTTTGTGCAAGCTTCACCCTGAATAAAATTCCTCAATTTTATTTTGTTTTCATGGTCTGCAAGAATTATGTTTATCTTTTTGCTCAAAATTTCTCTGAAAAAAAACCCTTCATCAGATTATTGTCACAAACTATCAGCAGAGTTATTACCCAACTGTAATGATGTTTACCACATAAAAATTCAAAAGAAAACATCAAGGCGTGATCTTAACTTGTGAACATACAGAAGCACTTATGAATACTTGAAAGACATTTTTAATATAAATTAACACACAATATTAATAACAATTTATGTTAATCAAATCTCACAATAATAATAAAAAATCATTATAAAGTGGTTCAAACCAGAAATTTGGAATTGAAATAAGTGAGAATAAACAGAAATGCATGGTTTGGAGATATCAATTCTGCATTACCTTGTTTCCTTTTAATGAGGTAATTAAAGGCATATTTCAGAAATATTAACAGAAAAGAAAAGTTGCAAAGCCTGTAGCATTCAAGTCTAAAATCAAATGATAGGCAATCTCATTTGTCATCTTATAAAAAAACCGAGAGGAAGCAGTATTACTTTACACATCCTTATAATGTTTTTCAAAGAGCACTGTTTAAAATCTTCTGAGAATCTGGATAACAATTACATTGTTACCTTTGACAACTTTTAGACATTGTGTTTAATTACAGGTATGTGGCATTCACCTTCTCTGAACAGAGATACATAATTCTCTCTCTCAGGGTTTTATCCTGGACAAGCAAAGAGAGGAAGATAAAAACAATTGTTATGACTACTTGCTACTCCCATTGTTTTGCACATGTGGAATGTGTTAGGAAGATTGTTTACCTGACTTGTCAATTGGATTCCCCTGAGGATTGTTTTGTTTCCTTGGCCAATTGGAAAAAGCTGTGTCCTGACTGTCAGGAGACACTCATGAGTTTTCTTGAGTATTCTTTAGTATTCTTTGTAGTATAGTTACAGTATAGTATAATGTAATATAATATGTTTTAATAAAGCAATTGTTCAGCATTCTGAATCAATGGAGTCAGATGTCAATCATTCCCTGCATCAGGGGGGCCCTGATTTTACTATACAGGTAAAGTTGGAGAGTGATAAATTTATCTTCTTTATGGTTAGAGATAGTCTAAATAAAGTTTGGCTGTTTTATACATTGGCTTCTTTTCATTCCTGCATAATTTTATCAGAAATGCCTGGATTGCAGCTTTAAAAATAAAGAGAAGCAGACACCTTTGCTTTTGCTTAAGGAAATAGGAAAGATGATGAGAGAAATAGTAGTTCTTTCCAGTAAGTACCAATTAGATTGAATATGTGCAGCACAACATTAAGGAAAGATCATTTCCTCTGTTTTAGATGAAACTTTTACATTTGGCAAAGCAAAAATGTAAAAAAGAACAGTTAGGATATAACCCAAAAAGGATGAAAAATCTGGTCCTAATATTTTCCTATAAAGTAAAGTGTGCTTTCTCCTGTACTTTTGTATAGGCAAGGTATCAAATTTATTTGCTATGGAAATACTTTAGCATTTGTGCCACAGTGTGAAGGTGATACGTCTACTGTAAAGTTTTGGGTTATTTCTCTATATATTGAATGTACTGACAATATATTAACAGCAGGAGCCATAGGAAGTCAGGAAAGAAATGGGATGCTTTGTATCTTTAGACCTAAACTGAATTAAGGAATTGTCCCCACATTGCATTTATGCATCTACTAAAAATGAAGGCATTATATCAATTTCCATGCCATCTCATTCTGGAAATATTGTTCCTAAGATAAAGAAAATAGAAAGAAAATGCAGAGGAATAATGAACAAAAATGCACATGTCTATATTAATGGCAACAGCCTGGATTGTGTCTATTTCTGTAGCATATTTTCACTGAATGAAGAATAATTTAAAAATCCTTCACTGCAAATTTTGCAGATGCTACTTTACCTCTCTCAAACATCTTTGCATTTATACAGATGTCATGATTTTTATAGGAACACCCACAGCACATTCAGATTTAGCACTGTGGCATTTTTTAATGCTTTCTAAAAAACTAATAGTTTGGAGAAGTTGCACATATAAAACGTACAAGAAATGGGAAAAAAAAAGTTTTTTCTTTCATGGACAATGTATTTCTGATAGGTAGAAATTGTTATTCATTACCTAGGCAGAGAAACAAAACTGTAATGTCTTATTATTGTTTAGCAAACTCTGATGTCTTTTTATTATTTTTTGAGACTACAAAACTACTGATGGTAACTATTTTAATCTTGAGCTGGCATTAGATCAGTCCTTAAAAGAAGAAACTTTTCCTTGCTAAGTAACAAATAGCAAGGTCAGGCTGCTTAATTAATTCAGGAATAATATTTGTATATTATAAGTCTGAAGATTACACATTATAAAGTATTTTGGACTAGTCTTTGTGCAAATTATTAGTGTTTAATGAAATTACTTCTTTTTTTTCTGTTATTGTTAAGTAGGTACAATCTACCTTGGTTGTAGATTCCGTTATACCTTAACGGACTAAGTGGACTTTTCTCTCAATAGTTCTTTTAGGAAAAAAAAAACCAGTAATTACTTGCTGGATTATTAAGGACCTCTCCACAGTGACAACCACACATCTACCAGCACAGAAAGGGTAATGTCTCTTTCTTGGCAAATTTTCTTTGCAAATATGTCCCAAAATATTTGTTCTGTTTCAATTTTTGGGCAGTGGAACATGACTATGAACATGATTACTGAACTCAAAAAACCTGCAAATTTTGTGATAATTTCTGGTTGGAAAAATAACATCAAAATACACATTGGCAGGGCCTAAATTTGGTCAGGGGAAAATTAACCTTCACTATAAGCTAGAGATATAGATATTTTTTCTCTATCTTTGATGAAAACTTCAAGTTTTTAGAAAACCAAAATGCTTTCAAACTATCAAATAAATATTCATATAACCAAATTAGGATACCAAAGAAAAATTGTAAAATTAATATGCATACCATTATATAATTCACACATTGTATTTTGGAGAAAAATTTTAATTTCTTCAGTGGCAAATATCACTTCTCCTTACTGTTGAGGAAACCAGGAACTCAAATTTAATCACATCAATTGAATGTGGAAAATATAAAATTAGTCTGGGTTCAGTATATATGCAAAGTATAATTTCAATAATGAAAATAGAAAAAACTATAGAAAAGAGAACTGAGTGGGAAAGGAAATATAAATAAAATTTAAATTTTCTTTCACATGTTTTTTTTTTTTTGTGGCAAAATGGAATACTGATTACAAACACTTTTAGAGTACCAGAGCAGATTGTACATGGAAATCTTTCTCTCCCCAGAAATATGGAACGTGAAATTTAAGCTTTGTGCTGTCAATCACCATCTTGAAACTTTCACTGGGAAGCAATTAACTTCTTAACTTAATATGTTCTGAAAAACATATATTTGCTTCTATGGAAAACTAAAAAATAAACCACATAAAACACCATGATCACCACATCAACAGCAGCAGGAGCAGAAATAAGACATAGCAAAAGTTGATAGTAAGTGCCCAAAGTCCGATACTTTGTTGATGACCTTGCTAATGGAAAAGATCTGAAAAATGACACAAGACAAATAATTTGATAAATGTGAATAATGAAGTAGGATTCAAAGACAAGAGAAATAGAGAAAGGAATATTGAATGGAATGGGGAAAGTTTACTTTTTGTGGTAGTACAGTTGGGTAAGTGGATGTCTCAAGAAAACTATAACATTATTTACCTGATTCCAGAAATCCTCTGTCAACATTTCTGAGTTAGACTAAAGAAACTTCTTTAGTCACAGGGGAGAGTAGGCCAGTACACATGACCTAAAGTCAGATCAGAACTGAAATGGTTTACTGAGAGCATGACTTAAGAACAATCAATAAGCTATACATTCAAGATTAACATAAACAATGCAACGGATAAATCACACTTACATATTGTTAACTTCATTAAACACAAATAAACTTCACAACAACCTTTCTTCATTGTTCCAAAGAAGTTCTGAGTTTCCTTCTCAGAAACCCATCAGTGGGTCCAGCTCAGCAAGGCTCCTGCTTTCGCAGGAAGGGCCGTGTGGAGCTGAGGAACATCCCTGCTGCTGCTGTTTCCTTCCAGTGGAATTTTCTGTGGTTTACTTTGTGCCTGTTGGCCCTTTTCATATCAGTGAGTACCACTGAAAATAGTCTGGCACCACGCTCTTGACACCCTCTCCTGTACACATTGATAAAATCCCCTTCTCAACTTTCTCTTCTCCAGGCTAAACAGGCCCAACTCCCTCAGCCTTTCCTCAAAAGAGGAAAGCTCCAGACATTCACTGGTCTTTCTCCTGTAGCTCCTTGTCTCTCTTGTACTGAGGAGCCCCAAGCAGGACTCAGCCCTCCAGATGTGGCCTCACTATGGCTGAGAAGAATGGCAGGATCCCCTTCCATGACCTGCTGGCACTCTCTTCCTTTGATGCACCCCAGGATACTATTGGCCTTCTCATCCACAAGGAAGCATTGCTGGCTCATGGTTACCTGGTCCACCAGGACATTAGGATGTTCATGGTGAGTAGGATTATAAGGACCAACTTTTATAGGCACTAGATTGCTGCAGTCATATAGCACTACAGATATAGGAGTGCAAGTTACTTATATGCTTGCCTAGAGCTCAAACATCTTGTACGCAAGGATATATTGTGGCACCATGGCACTTCTCATAATTGATCATCATTTACACCAAACCATAAGATGGAGTTTTCACTTCACCTTCATCTAAATCTTTACTACAATAATTAATTTTTTATATTTTCTTGTCATATTATCACATTAAATTCGACTAATTTTCTACTTAACTCCAAAAGAATCAAACCCCTATTCATTCTAAAAATGGCAGCAACTGCTAAGATGCATAACTACAGGTGCATGCTAGATATTTCTTGTATTCTATTTCTTCAGCAGAAAGACCTAGAAGAGATCAAGTAATGAATCTGAGATTGCAATGCTTTTATTGCATCTCAAATCCAGTTTTACAATTTTAAACTTTTCTTTCTACTATTAAATCTTCAGTCAAAGCAAGGTTCTCCTCACACTTTATTCTGAAAGTCCCTGATCCTTTAAAAGACTTCTGTTGAGCATTTCCTTGTGCCGTTGTGTGCTTTCTTGAAAGATCTGAACTGAAATCAGTTATCATGAGCCATGAAGGCATTTTAAGATTAGTAAAAAACCTTATAAAACAGAAGTTTAATATAGTAAATTGAAGCATGGAATCTGATACCTTCTGCTCTGCTTTCCAATGTAGGTTGTTCTGTAGATCACAGCCTTGTCAGAGCCTTAGACTATGAAAATACAGATGATAACCCACCTAAATAGAAGACAATCTTTCCATTTACCCTGATGAACATTGAATCACTCGTGTACTTTCTTTTTAAACGGTCTTTCTATATCACGGAGCTAATATCAATTGCTGATACTTTAAAGTATTCACAGTGTGTTAAATTGCAGTGCATAGAACCGACCATGTCACAATATTTTCCCAGTTCTCTTTCCAGTTTCCCACTTCACAATTGAAACAACATTTTTCTTTGTTTTCATTGTTACTATCTCTGTGAGAATTTCTTTTCTGTGTGCATTTTCTCTGTGTTCTTTTCTATGTACCCTTCACTTCTAGCCCAGATCTGACATTCTGTCAGCATTATATAAGATATTTATCTCTGTCCAGTTTAAGTCCTGTACTATATAGTACACCTGTGAACACTGATCTGGAATGACAGATAGTTCCACTGAAAATGTCTGCATCTTACTACTTGCTGGAGCCATTTCTGCTGTATTTGTGAGTGTAGAACACTTGGCGCTTGTATTAATATACCAAAAATAAGCAAGGGTTCTATTAGCTATTTTACATTTATTTTCCTTTTGAATGTCTGTCAATTACTTCCATCTGCTTGTTAATATACTAAATATTTTTCTTTTTGTTTCTGGAAAGTATAAGAAGGAAATGAAAAACATAATGTACAGAAAAGAAAATATATTGCTTATTCTGCCTTATTGATCATACAGAGTATCTAGCAATTTCCTAGTAAAGCCCTCTTGTCTTAGTATAAAATTAGTAATAGCTACTCCGTATGTGGATATATGTTAGCCTGAAAAAATGAAAAAAGCTCTTCACAGCTCAATGAAATTTTATTCCATTAAACTTTAATGTGTTTTTTTTTATTTTTCAGTATAACTTTAAGAGATAGTAAACATGAAATTTTGACAATAGAAGATAAGAACATCATGAAAAGAAATACAAATGTCGATAGCATAGGTCTCTTCTAAAGGTACATATTTCTTTTAGAATTGATTTTGTTTACAGTACCTATCTTTACCTTCTACATCAGTTAGATTAATTAGAACAGAGGCAATTTTCTCTGTAGTAATATGGTAAATAGCATAGCATAGGGTTTTGTTCAGAAGAGGAAAAAATCAGATCATCCTCTTCTAGAAAAGTTTCTTTCAATGCATATGTAAATGTGATTTTCTATAGCTATAATAAACACCTGTATCTGCATCTAAAAAATATTATTTAACCCCAAACCAGCAACTAAGCATCACATTGCCACTCACTCACTCTGTCCATGAGTAAAGGTGAGAAGATTCACGAGCTGAGATAAAATGCAGTTTATCAGGTAAAGCAAAAGCTGTGTGCACAAGCAAAGCAAAGCACAGATTTTTTTTCACCACTTCCTATCAGTGGGCAGATGTTCAGCCATCTTCAGGAAAGCAGGGCTCTATCCCACATAACAATGTCTAGGGAAGACAAATGCCATCACTGTTAATGTCCTTCCCCCAGCTTTATACATAGACCAAAAAACCCAACAGCAAACAAGCAAATAACACACAGTAACACAAACAATAACACACAACCATAACCCATAATAAACCACAATGATAGCAGATATTAGTCTATTTTTAAACAAATTTTAAAAGCCAGTTATGGGAAAATAACTATTCTAGAGAATATTACAGATTAATTTAAAGGTCTTACAGAGTCACAGCATAAAATTCAGTGCATGTGAAAACAAAAATTAAACAACCTGTGTGGCTGAGTGACTCCTAAAAGCATTACAGCTATCTAAGTCGGGAATTTAATGTTTAGAACCCTTGTGGAAAACATGAAGCAGAAAAAGAAATAAGTATATTTGCAGGCCATGCATAAACCAGATAGGTCATTACATCCAATTTCATAGAAATGGCAAAAAACACCAAAAACTTCCTTTACATAAATATATGAAAATAGATAAAGCTGTTTCTGTTAGCTGTCTGCTGAAGTGACTAAGATGAATTTCAGTATTAACTTTCATGCCTAGTGTCAAGAAAATGATGGACAGATCAAATTATCTAGTACCTAATGATGCCAAATCTTGCATCTTTTGACATATAATGATGACAACTACAGCAGAAAATCTGAATACTTCCCCAGCACATCTCACATCCCTTTCATGGGTTTTTGTTTCCTTTGCTCCTATTGGAAAACAGATATGAAACAACATTGTTCTGGCACTAGGAACATGCACCTATTTCACAGTCTAAATTTATCTGTAACTGAGAGTAGAAAAGTATTTTAGTGTAATTTTTTACTTTTCCTCTAAAATTTTTTTCCTTGGATTTTCCAACACATTTGTGAACAGCAGCCATTCTCTCAGCATTTAAGTGGTAAACTCAACTCAAGCTTTCTGATTCATCAATAGGACAGGATTTCCACATTTCTGATCATACAAATTGCCTTTCTTGGCATCAGGTCCACAATTACCTTTAGGCATGTATGATTACAATGTGTCATGCTTCAAGTGACTCTGCACACCATTAAGAATATTTTCCTGTCTCTGGAATACCTAACTTGTTTGATTTGTTGTTTGTTCAGTTTGTTTTGCTTTCTCTGTAGCTGTGTCATAGGGGCATTTAAAAGCCATCCTTCAGCTGGGGCATGAATCCATGTCCATTTGTACTGCAGGATCCTTTAATTACAGGTGTTGACCTTGAATTTTTCATTGTTAAATTTCTTCCTACCTTAGTTGTTTCAGCCTTCAAAGTAATGTTTTCCTGTATTTTTCCAACTGTCTTTTTTTATTGACTAACTCTTTCTATAACTTTGTGTCATTAGCATTTCTTATTATCAGGGGTCGGCTGTTCTGTCTCTGCCCCCACACACGTGCAGGATGGTTCTTTGCTCGCTGGGCCCCAAAAGATGAGTCTGGACTCTGGGTTTTTTGGTCTTCAGGATTGTTTATTATTTCTTATCCATAAAGTTCCTTCTCTGCCCGACTGGATCTGACCAGCACGGCAGCCAAAGGCACTCTGACCGCCCCCAGGGCGGTGTTATCTTTATATACTACAAACTACGTGTACAATATTTACAATTATTTTCCAATACTTATCATCTATATTAGACAGTGGGTTTCTACTTTAGACCAATCTAAAAGTGCCTACATCACACAGAAGATGGATGACAAGAGGAAGAAGGAAGAACCACGAGGCAGGCCCTGATCCCCCCATCTTGTCTCCATGACCCCCCTGTACCAAAACCCCAAAATCTGTGATCTACCCTATAATCATGTCTTCCCTTCACCATTCACACCTGAGTGATCCTCACAGGTTTCATATCTTCATACGCAGGTGGCACATCCCTAGATGGATCAAAATCAAGCCACCAAGTG
>LTAT01000001.1:45476457-45488944 GCA_003286495.1 Chlorodrepanis virens | reverse complement strand
AAAAAATAGTATATATGTCATGCAGCTATAAGATCATAGAAAAACTGCAAATACAAATTGCTTTATAAGATTGTTGGTTGGTTGGTTGGTTGGTTGGTTGGTGCTGTATATTACTATGACTTGACAATATTTTGCATTTCTTTTATGTAAGTACAGAATATGTTGTGAATGCATAGTAGCTTCTGAAGAAAAAAGATCTGGGGCTACTCTGTGCTGTCAATTGAAACTAATTTAATTATTTTTGTTGAAAAAAAAGTAAATTACATATATGATATGTAAAGGACATGAAATAGCCCTCTCCCCAACCTGGCTTCAGCAGGATTGAGCTGGATTATTATGTCTAAATTTGCACTTCGGGATAAATACAGACGAATTGAAAGGGATTAGAAAAGATTTTATGAAATTTGAATGAAATGAGATTGAGTGAATCCCTGTTATTCAGTCTGGGATAAACATTAAAGCAACTTTCAGGACTGTAAAGAGCTGCTGCAAAAAGGAATGGAGCATTTTATTTTTCATATCTCTGCTGGACAATGAAAAAGAAAAGGAATAAATTTAAATTAAAGCAAAGCATATTCATGATAGAAAGTATTAATAAATTTAAAACTGCAGGATCAAATGAAGATATTTGATCAGAGGCCTAGGGTTTTAAAGAACATGTAGAGGAAAAAGTGCTAGGAGTATTCAAAATGTACTTTATTATCTCACCATTAGGGCCCTAAAAGATTAGCTGATTTCCTAAAGCCCTTTCTAAAGCCCTTTCTTTATTCCGTGAAAGCTTGTTTCAAGAAACAGCACATTCAGACTTTCAAAACAAACTATTTTACAGAACTGTTGGTTTGTTTTGGGACATTGTATCTTTTGTTTGTTTAAAAGCTTAGCAATTTTTCTCTCTCTCTTCATTTGTCATGAGCAATGAGTCATAAGGAAACTTTGAGCAACCAGCTTTGAAACCAGACACTAAGGAACTTTTAGAATTTTCTGCTGATGTTTTGATATTACAGCAGGAGACTTAAAATGCTTGAGCTTTTCAATGGCTCTAACATGAGATCTATAAGTGAATCATTCTCTCTTAGAATCATTAACTATCCTGAGTTGAAAGGAACCTACAGGAGTGTCCAGTGCCACATCCTGACCCCACAAAGGCAGTCTAAAACTTAAACCAAATATATGCAAGCACATTGTTGAAATGCTTCTTGAACACCAGCAGGTTTGAAACTCTGATCACTTCTCTAGGGAGTCTTTTGCATTGTTTGTCCACGCTCAATGAAGAATTTCTTCCTAAAATCCAGTCTGGACTTTCTCCAGCACAGCTTTGAGTAATTTCCTTCCATCCTTTTACTACACACTGGAAACATGAGAACACCTTCCTCTCTGAGCTTGTTCTAGTGAGAAGTATCACATATACATTATTACCATAAGTAATGTGGTATCAGCATTCGAAAGAAATTGAACCTAATGATACGTGCTCTAAAACTGAACAATACTGACTGAAAAAGGTTGCACAAACTGAGCTGATAAAAAACTATCTCCATTATTGTAATTGTAAGAAAACAACTTTCAAGTTCCTTGGAAACACAAAACCCCTAAAACCAGAAAACAAACAAAACAACTTATATTTTTTTCAGAACGTTTCTTTAAAAACTTAAGTATTACTGAAAACTTTGAAGAAATGGCACAATTTAATCTCATCTAATTTATGCAAAACAGAATCCAATTTAATGCAGGAAAATCTTTTTGTGCTCTATTTCTCTAGATCTGTCAGTATCCATTGATATTTTAAGAGTCTAACCTGATACAATAAAAAAGATTCCAAGCTTGAACTATATTGTTTTTAATTTTCTTTCTGAAATCAAAAATAAAGAACATACAAATTTAAAGTCACACCCTTTTTAATGGAAAATATATCCCATTGGCCAGAACAGGTTCCAGGGTTTTTGTTCCCAATGATGATGCTGTAACTCATACTTTCATCATTCACAAATACAGTTCTCAAAATATGCAGTTCACTACTATTGCTGCTAAGTGATCAATCCAGCAATTTAGGCAATTTTCTACACTCCTGAGTAGTGTAGACTACTTGTAAGATAACATCAGGGGATATTTTGAAGGAAGTGGAAACAATCAATTATAGCCACTATTCTGGCACACACATGTCAGAATTTCCTTAGTATTTTCTGAATTTCTTTGTTGATGTTACAGGATAATCACAGCTCCTTTCCAACCCTATCATTAAATACTATGTGAAATTGGAAATAATGCAAAGTGCCATAAACAATTTACTATTCAAGTAAATTGTTCACCTTAGCTTCAGAGGACAGAAAGTCAATACCACTGTCCTTTTCTTCTGAAGATTTGTTTGTTTATAGTCATTCATGATGCACAGGAACTACATTTCCAAAGAAGTATTAACCAAGACATATTATGTGTTTCATTATTTTATGACTATTTTAAACACCAGACAGACTTTTAGGTATTGAAAAACAAATCATCTGTTGCTGCAGTTGAAAAACACACACCAGGAAAAATAAAATTCATTTATGTTAAAACATTTATTATCAAAGTAGTTCATTGTATTAACTTTTAGAGAAGGTGTCTCTGAGTGGAAGCAGTAGTTATGACTGGCCTAAGACGTGCCCAGCAAGTGTAACTGCAAATTTGTCTTTCATTTTTTGCTTCTTCTGAGAGGTAGAGCTATTTCTGGAGGTGACTTATCTTGTAACTTGAATAAGTGTAGCGTTGTCTTTTATTCCTACTGAGAAGCAACATGTAACATTGTACTTGCAGACAAAAGCATGGTTCACCACATGTAACTTAGACTGCTTATTTTCTGACACTGAACTGTGTACATTTAACTTTCTCATAACACAATCTTTATATGGAATTGCAGTACAGTAAAATGTCCTTTAAATGTCTTATCACTTTGTTCGTCGAGAACATGTATTAAAAAACTGATCTAAATGACCATTTATCTGAGTTAGTAATTATGAAGCCTTTAATTTGACAATTTCACTTATCCCTTATCTATTTTTTTAATTGACTCACTCTGAACTTCAGAAATTGCATTTGACCTGTCTTTTCACCCTGTGAACTCAAGCTATTTGAAACACAGGATTCAACCAATACATGATATTAAATCTTAGCTCTGGAAGAATCTTCAAAAAATATGAGTGCAAGTGTGTGTGTGTGTATAAACACCAGAAATATTAAATCATAGCTGAATTAAAAGAAGAATGTCTATAGATAACTCACGAATAATTAATTTTCTATATTTCACTTGGAATAGAATTTATCAAATATTTTGACAGTGTGTATTACATTAGAAAATGTCTAATTGATCAGACTCAAACTTCTCAAATTAATATATTTTCCGCATTCCCCAGAATTTTTCAGATGGATGATTTTTCAGTCCAAAAATACATTTTTAGTAAAACTCACAGATAACTTTTCCCTAGAAGTTTTGTCCCTTAGAGAAATATTCCGAATGTGGTAAAAGTTGTTGGTATTTTTTTTTTTCCATTTAAATTTATATTCTGAACAATGTACCACCAATCTCATATCTATACAGAGCTAAAGAGAAAGTGGCATCCATGAGATTCTACAGATGTCTCTTTTAGAGCGCTCATCAGAGCTTGGGGACCTCTTGGTCCTATAAGTTACAAGAGATGCTGTACTGTGTTTTCCATGTCCTCTGCCAAAACTATACCTCCTGAAGTTTAAAGGAACTTTCTCCTTTTGAACCAGGGAAAGTTGTTTTGTTTGTTTTTTTTTTCCCCTGTAATTTAGTATTACTGGGGAAATGAAAAGTTTAAAAATCTTTAATGTGCCTCAGAAAAGAACAAAAAAGGATGTGTAAATGCTGAAACCTCCCATATTTTACAGGACTCTATCTCATTTTACCACCCATGCTGCTATTTTCAACAGTCAAAAATGCATTCCTCAGAATATATAATTATCTGCATTTTATTTTCTTGTTTATTTTTTAAATAAATATCCTGACGAGGAAATGAATGCACAACATTTTTATCTTTTTGTATTGTAAGCAAAGGAAGAGATGAAGTGAATTTAATAACTACAAGTAAATGCACAGAATAGAAGTAAATTCAATATATTGTAACCCTTCATAATTTTTTACAACAAAATTGTTGAAGAAAATCCTTACTCCCTTAGCATTCTAAACATAGTTTTCTCCTGAGGACCTGGACTTGTCAGTCATGAATTATTCAGGTTTTAAAATAAAAGCTAGAGACCTATAGGTACTGCATCCAAGAAAGAGACATACTGAAGTTTTTAAATTTGAATGTGACAGCAGCTGTGAATAGTTTTGTTAGTATCAGTGTTGTCAGGATTGCTGGTACTAGCAATATTAATTTTTTTATGGTCTTTTTGCATTTGTCTGCAATACAAGGTCCACATGTCTCACCTTCTCAGAAAAGATATGCATGAACTAGAGGAAATGTCATGTTTAATTACTTAATTAATTAATTAAAATATAAAAATATATGGTTATGTGTTCATAGGACATTCTGAAATTAATTAATTAATCTTTATTTTTCATATAATTAAATGTAGAGGCAATAATGAGTATAAGTAGAGAAATATTTGTTGATTCAAACATTTGCACACATAAGGATATAGATCTATCATATTAGTCAAAGAAATAAGGATTATTTCCAATATTTAACTCACCCACCAAAAGATTTGAAAGTAAAAACATGATTAAATGGCATCTTAACAAAATAATTAAAGTATTATCATTATTTTATCAGTGTATAAGGTATTAAAACCCCCTCATTCATCCAATCATCAAAGAGAGATTGTCACCCTGTCTATGTTTATGTTAATAAACCTCTGGGTGTTTGTGAGTTGCTAAGTATATTATCTGTCCCAGCCTGAACCACAGCTCCATCTCAGGGTGAGACAAGGTGCAAACCAGCTTCTTATAATTTTGCATTACCCAGCTTCTCTGAAAGGAAAACCTAGAATTAACAGATCACGGCAATTTCAATGCAATTGCAACATGATTCGGAAGGTCAGCTGAGATTCTGGTTACATGAATAAATTATAACTATGAATATATAATTCAAAATGCAATACAATTGAATTCAATTCAGCAGTAGTATAAAAATAAAGGGGTGTGTCTGCATAACATTTTACAGAAAGTTGCAGGTGGTTTCTGCCTATGATGGAGCTGACTTAGCTTTTAACAATAGCAGAGCACTAAATCCAAACTAATAAATCCTTCTGAATGATGGGTCAAGTGAATGCCATGCTAATGCAGTGGTGTTATCTTCACTCTAGCTCAGAGCATGGGAAGCTTCTGCTTTCCAAAGGAGATGCAGATCTACGTTGAAGGCATATTATACATGAAGGCATTGGAATAGCCTCTAATTGCAGAATGAAAATGAGGGATGAAGGGATCTATTTTGAGTGTGTGTATATGTGTCATGTGAAATTGTGCACACACACAATTCCTAAACTTAATCTGTTAGAAAGAAGTAGAAGGAAACTCTTTAGATGCATATGGCTGGTCAGACTGTAGTGGCACAGAACACTCCTCAGTTTTCATACTTCTGAAAGAAAATGCAATCTTTCCCCCCTATGCTTCTCCAATAATGTCATTCTGTTATTGATTTTCTTTCGTTTTATTTTCCTTATAAAACTACCAATGTCAACCTTCATTAAGAAAAATCAAGTTGTGTCCTACAGATAATGGCACTTAATGTGTTAGAAAAGTTTAGGCTTTGCTGCAAATGACAACCATAACTGCTGTAAAGTCCTTTCTTTGTCCTACACATTAATGTGTTTGTAGAGTAAAACCAATCACTTTTCAGTACTTTGAAACCCTATTCACTGGTATCTTACACATTTATTGCACAAAATATTGGAGTGTGAAAAAAAAACCTGATTCAAAAACACAGGAAAACATAAAATCTAGTTACTTAAAGGGTTCATTTATCACAGTGCACATGCAAGTTAAAAGATGAGCAGGGAAGTCTGAGAAATGCAGCTGTTCACCATTATAAAACACATTGAGACACCATCTATGCAGATAATGGCAAAGCAAGTTTTTTTTTTGGAAATAATTAACAGTAAAAGTCACACTTCAGAATTGGAAAACTATTGGCCTTGAAAGCTCTAGGGATTGCTTGAAATGAGTAATATTGCATTTAGTTACTGTTATAGAGCAGACCGGTCTGAGTTTCTATATTGAACTTTTTTATGTTTTATTATTTGTCCTTTCACATCACCTCAAGGGAAAAAACATTCTGAAACAAAGTAAAGAGTCTCAAAGTAGATGCTTGCTTGCCAACAAAAGCCTATCTCCAGTCTCTGGCTGCTAAAAAGTCCCTGCTTTGTAAACTCTTTATAATTCATAAACCATTGTGATTTCTCCTCTATTTATCTATGCCTACTTGGAACAGAAAGAATGGAAAAAGATTGGTATTTTTAAACTATCAAAGAAGAATGAAATGAAGAAGTAATTTTAAATTGCATACATTTTCCTCAGACATTTTTTTTTAACCCTTCATTAGCCAGGCCAATTTGTAGGCCTGTGAAAATAGAATGCTTATTTTCCTAGGCACTGGCCACATCAATGAAAAATTCTGTTTTTCACTGGGGCTGTCACTCCATTGTCAGTATTTGAAAATCATCCCAAGACTAGCAGGAGATCCATCTCTAAGCTTTTCAACTTCAGATAGTTACGGTAAGCCAGTTGAGTCAAACATTTGCAGCCTAAGACTGAACCTGTGCTGTGATGGGGAACTGTGATTACCAGCCAGCACAAAATGCCAAAACTAAGTCAAGCAACTCAGAAATAGATTGAAGCCTATACTTGGAGTGAAGAAAAGTGCTCTTCCATCTGCTTGACTAATCAGATTGGATGCCTGAAATGCAGAAGACACTTATTAGGACAATAATTGACTGGAACCCCATACATGGGTTATTACAGTATTCCTTCAGAATATATTGAATTAATGCAGTTGAAGCTATGTACCTGTAATATCTTAATATCCATTATGTCTTGGAAATAATAATGGGGATTACATGGTTTAGTGGATAATTCATGGCCAGATTCCAAAGAAGAATAACATAATGAAAGAAGACTTAATCAAGAACATTTAAAGCATCAAAAGATGCATGTCTGTTCCTATAAAAACAGACCTGGCTGTGAGCATAAACAGCACAGTACCTCTTGTGTGTTCCTGACTAAAAACATTTTTTCTCTCAAAAAATAGGGCAGCCTCCTCTCTATTTCTTTCAAGAATACTTTCTGTCATGTAACATCCTGGGACTCATGTTTCAACACTGTGTTAGCAAGCACCACCTGGCACTGGCAAAACTATTTCAGGATGCATTCTAGCAGTCATGTAGCAGCTCTTCATATTTTTTCCTGGCTCCACGTACATTCCTAGTACAGACACTCTGCTGAGTATTTGTGAAGAAGTAGAACATATGGGTCCATGACTTTATTCTACATGGAAGAAAAAAATAATTAATTGATTTTGTTTTCCCAGGGTTTAATAAGTGCTTCAAGGACTCATGGATTGGGAGGTACTGTAAAGTTCTTTTACTTTTTTCTTAGGGAAAAGACAGCAAGGTAAGAGGTAAAGGATAGTTAAGCTTAAAAAAAAAAAAAAAAGAAGAAAATATCAACAGGTTTTATGTCAAGATCTATAAAGAAAAAAGAGTACCAAACTTGCCAATTTCACTGCCCAACTGATCATATTATTGATGTGGGGAACAAGCAAATCTGTTTTAATAAATTGAACAGTTAAAGAACTGTGATCCTATGAAGTTGAACAGTAATTTGGGGAAGATGCATTTTGAACTTAGGCCTAACATTTCTGCCCATCTTTCTCTCTCTTTGCTGACATATGATGTACTACAAAAATTCTTTTGAATATCTGTGCCTTAAATATTTTGAAAAACACTTGTACAAATATATACACAGATTCATAGAATTGTGGTTTGGGTTGGAAGGGACCTTAAATAACATCCAGTTCCTATTCCCTTGCCATAGTTAGGGACACTTTCTTCCAGACCAGGCTGATCAAGGTCCCATAAAATCTGGCCTGAACACTGCTAAGATTGGGACTTACACAGCATCTCTGGGTAACCTGTTCCAGTGCCCCACCACCCTCACATCAAATACAGTTTAGGATTTTGCTAATTTGTAATGCTGAAATGCTTTACTGTGCTGGACTTACACCCATGGTGGTGTTGGTCGAGTCCTTTCTATCAGCCTGAAAAAAAAAGCCTAAAAGATTCCATTTTTTGCAAATGAAATAAAGTTGGAAAAATCAGTACCTGCAATTTGTACTCTGTTATGCATTTTATTTTGTCCTTTAATTTTACAGCCTTAAAAGGGATTTCCATTAGACTTTTATAAGCAGAATTTAACTCAGGTATGGTGCACAAACATGCCAAGCCAGTTATGTCAATTTTCTTACTTAAAGTACCAAAAAAATTAATATGTATGGATATCTGACCATTTGTATTTACAGGGGGAAAATAGGGGGAAAAAAAAAAAAAAAAGGGGGTCCACTGGTATACACAGGCAGGTGTTATTGTTGCTAATTGTTAATTTTTTTCATGCAAATAATGCCTTACTGAGAAGCTTCTCCACCAGGGGTCGCACAAAGACCGCTTAAATATCACCTGTTAAAAGACTAAAGTTCTCACTGGGAGTGAAAACACAATCAAACTTCTAAACACCTCTAAACACCTTGATCCATCATAAGCAAACTATTTAAACTCCTGGGGATGAGTCACTGCTGCTTGTTTATTGAGAATGCAAGCAATACTCAAATTTTTTTTTTTTTACTCATGAAACATTGAACCACATTGGAAAAACATGTCTTGCACTTATTTAATTGTCATAAATCATACTGCAAAAATTAAATTATTTCATGTCTCATATAAGGATATACTATAATAATATGGGTTCCATGCTGCTTCAATAAAACTAAGGAAAAGTTATTTTCCTCACAGTTATGGAGGAAGTAGATTGAAGTTTTTACACAGGCTGAAACCAGAAGCTCTTTTTTCACTGTCTTCTGTAGTGGTGTTGCTATTCCTGCAGTGGTGGAAATGACAAGAATGCAGTGATGAGACCATCCTCATTTCAGGGTGAATGGTGGGATGTACAAACCATTGTACTAGGGAGGAAGGACTCGTGCATCCGTATTCTGGCTTATTTGCCCCAACATAAGCAGCTTTGCAGAAAAGAACCTGGGAATTCTTGTGAATACCAATCTGAACTTGAGCCAGAAATGTGACTTTGGAAGAAAAAGCATTAACAGTGTCTTGGGCTCTATCAGGAGGATTGCTACCAGCAGGTCAAGGAAAGTTATCCTTCCCCCCCACTCAGCACTAGTGGAGTTTTGTGGCCAGTTCTGAGCTCCTCAGTACAAGAGAAACATGGACATAAAGGAGAGAATTCAGCAAAAGGCCACAAAGGTGATTAAGGGACTGAGGAATCTTTCCTGTGAGAGAGAAATTCATTCCAGGAAATTAAAAGTTCAAGCGGGATCTACCTCATCAATGTGTAAAAATACCTGCAAGGAGGTTGTAAAGAACACAGAAGACAGCACCAGATGGATCTCAAATGCTTTGACAGCTCCAGAGACAACGGGACACACACTGAAACACGGGATGTTCCCTTGAACATCAGGACACACTTCTTTACTGTGAAGGTGAAGGAGCACTGGCGCAGATTGCCCAGGGAGGCTGAGGAGGTATTAGAAATCCGTTGGGATCCTAGAGACTCTATTTGAACCAGATTATCTAGTTTGGACCAGATAATCTCCAGATATCCTGTTGAACTTCAACCATTCTGTGGTTTATCTGGTCTAATACATGTACACTGATAAATCATGATAACTTGGCTGCGGCTTTGGAAATACTAGCCTTTCTCTAGGTATGAGATAACAACACATAAAAGAACCCTGCCCAAACCTCTGATTTGCAGGGAACATTTCCCTAATTTCTATAAATAATAATATATAATCATGATATAATAATAATATATAATCAAAATTCTTCATCATCTTCCTTATAAATTAGTTAATGAGAAAAAAGATATTTAAAACATCTTTAATATAATTCATGGTCTTGCTACAAAATTCATTACCCTCCATTAAGGGAATGAAGCAAAGTAACATAAGCACTTACATGGTATATAAGAAATTACTTTCTTCAAAGGATGAACCCAGTATGTATAAGAGTTCAGTAAATATCCTGTGTGCACATGCTGTGTAGTCACATACATCAACTTTCCAAACGAAGCTTTTTCCATGATACTGTGTATACAAAAGATAGTTTTTGTGTTTCTGTGCATAAATATGAACATTTGTGTACTTACATGCAAGTACAAATATTAAGAGTTAGACATAATTGCATTTCTTGTATTCATGACAGATTCTACAGTTTTGTACAAAAATGACTACAAGATATACTTGAGAACTGTTCACAATTACTTTTTTCAGAAATCTCAGAACCCTACAAGCTAGACAATATTTCTGCCATAAATTATGATTGTCTGTACTAACAGTCTAGATAAAGTCTGCACCCCTTTTCATTTTAGCAACTCTTTCTATTAACAGTCTCAAGTGGTTTCTCATAATGTGGTACTATTGCATAAACCTATGATCATTTGGTTAGCAGCAACATCTGCCAATACTATGTAACAGTCTGTGACACTTGCTGATAAATTTAAGGAACAGTTTATATTTCTAGCACTTTGCTAGAAATACATGCACATATTTTAAAAAAATGTGCCTGCTGTCAGTAGATCCACTTTTGGAATACTTGCTTTATAGAGAGGGGGAGACTGTAATTATGAATTCTTTGGACATTAATGAACTTTCTATTGGCTAAACTGCTGTGTTTATTAATAATTCATGAAAATTGGCCAACCATTTAACATAGTACATGTAACTGTCTGATAAGAAGATAGTGCCTTTTAATTTTGTCTTAGACTATTAAATAATTTAAACCAAATGGGATAGGACTTTTGCCTTATGCTAATGATGTTAGCACTAATAACTGAAGAACCCTAAAAACATATGTTCCTTTTGCCTTGCTTTTGCCATTTTTGATTAGCTCTGTAACAAAGAAAATTAGGTCCTTGGGTCATAAAAAATATCAAGGAGAATAAGCAGAAAAAAGCCTGTTTCTATACTTCCTCGAGCTAATGACACACTGGATTTAAAAGAATTAACAGCCACCTTTCCTTTATGATATGTGCACGGTGGACTAAACTGTGCCTCATGCAGTGTCCAGAATCTCAATTGCCAGTCACTTCATAGAAAGTCCCAGAAGAGGGAGGTGTTTACCCTCAAATACAGAAGACTCTTTTTTTTTTTTCCTTCTAGGATTCATTACATCACTAAGCAGAATAAAGGAATAGTGTCCTGTCTTCTTCTTTAAAATAAAATAGGGGTAATTAAGACAGGGGATTTTTTAATTTTGTTTTCTTATGTTTCAAAATACAGTGCTATATATTAGCTCCTGTTTCCTGTTCCATTTGGCTTTTCATCTACTGGATGAGAGAAAAATTACTGCTGTCCAAAGCATGTATTTATTTTACTTGTACCACTTGTCTTCTCTTTTTATAGAAATATGACACCTATTGAACTAATAATCACTAATAATCAAACATGAACACTAATGATCAAGCATGGGTAGAAGTGTTCTGTTACTTCAATCTCCATTTGGAGGAAAACCTTTGAATTTATATTTTTTTATGTTGACAGCATATGCTTCATACTCACATTAGCCAGAAGGATATAAATACTGACTACCAAAATTAGACTTCTGAAAAAGATCAGATATTAATAGGTTTCAAATAAAGTTTTAAAACACTTTTCCAACAACCAAATTAATTCTATGTAAAAGGCAAGTGAAATAACTTGAATAATTATAGACCATTTATCCCAACATTGATTCCAAGAATAATAATGCAGCTGATGATATTTGATGCAATTTATTAACTTTTTAATAATTATTAACATGGGTGCCTTAAAAATGCTTTCAGACTGATTGGCTATTTCAATAAAAAACTAAAATCTGAATTCTATTATTTTTAGTGCTGAAAGATTAGATTTGCACACTTGTGCGCATGATCCATGGCCTTTGAGAAAGATGCATTTGGCATGATTTTTATTCAATATCTTAAAAACTAACAAGGAATTAGGTATCAAAATATGATTTGAAATAGGGGTCATGACATTGGGGTATTAGTTGCTGTGCAGATTTCAGCTGAGATAGAGCTATTTTCTTCACAGTGGCTGTATAGGGCTGTGTTTTGGATTTGTGCTGAACACAGGATTGATAATATAGAGGTGTTTTAGATACTGTTGAGCAGGGCTTACACAGAGCTAAAACCTTTCTGGTTTTTTTACTGCCATGATGGCAAGGAATTGAGGGGTACATGGGAGGTGGGAGGAGGCACAGCCAGGACAGGGGACCCAATCTGACC
>LTAT01000001.1:45437778-45471756 GCA_003286495.1 Chlorodrepanis virens | reverse complement strand
TTATATCCTAATTTTTTTTTCCGTTTGCCAAATGTTTTCATCTCATTCGTCCTCTCAATATCTGCTTTTGTACTCCAGTAGCAGCCGTGCTTCAGGACCACAAGCTTTTTCATAACAGCATCTTGTCACCTCAAGCAGAGACCTCAGTACTAGAAGTTTCAAAACAAAAAAAAGAAAAAAAGAAAAAAAAAGCCAACACTGATAAAACTCCTTTTTTTGCTGTAATGTCTCTCATTATACAGAGTTTTGAGGCTAACCTCAGCAATTTTGACTCATGAAAAGATCTAAGCAATACCATACATAACAGCCAAGCATTCTTCAATGCCTTCAGAAATTGGACTATCTAGAATCCACATTGGGAATTATGATTTCTCTATAAATATCACTTTAGATGGAAGCCTAATTGCATTCCAAGACCAGCAGAAAACTCCATAAAAAAAATTGATCATCTAAGAGATAATGCTGATTTGACACTTTTTGAAACATCAGATAAGGAGATTAATGTTCATTCAGTCATGGCACTTGTTTTTTCATCTGGTGCATTTTTCCTTTACTATGTTAATTGAACATTTGAGTAGCTCACCTGCTTAAAATTGTAAAACCCGGACATTTAAAATTTCAAGGCATCCAAGCTTGACCTGGTTTCTAGTAGAGGCTTATAAATGACTGCAGTGATATGGAGGTTGACCCTGCCTGGATGCCAGTTGCCCATCAAGACTCTCTATTACTCCCTTCCTTAAGCTGGGCAAGGGAAAGCAAATATAGCAAAATAATCATGACACAAGTTAAGGACAGGGAAACATCACTCCTCTGTAACCATCATGGGTAAAACAGACTTGACTTTAGTTTAATTTATTACCAATCAGATCAGAGAAGGGTAATGTGAACTAAACTCAAATCCTAAAAACACCTTCTCCTAACCCCTCCCTTCTTCCTGGACTCAACTTCTTTCCCAATTTTCTCTACATTCTCCCTTCCGAGTGGTGCAGGTGGATGGGGAATGGGAACTGAGGTTATTTCATCACATGTGTCTGCCATTGCTTACTCCTCAGCTGGAAGACTCCTCATACTCTTCCCCAGCTCTAGTGTGGGGGCCCTTCCGTGGCAGACAGTTCTCTGTGAACTTCTCCAATACAGTCCTTCCCATGGGCTGCAGTTCTTCACAAACTGCTCCAATATAGGTCCCTTCCAGAGGGTACAGTCCTTCAGGAATGGACTTCTCCCATTTGGTTCCCTTGTGGGGTCACAAGCCCTGCCAGCAAACCTGCTCCAGTGTGGGCTTCTCTCTCTATTAGTCCACAGGCTGTGTTAAGAATCTGTTCTGGGCTGGATGTCCCAAGGGATCACAGCCTCCTCTGGGCATGCCCTCACTCTAGCGTCTGGTCCTCCACAGGCTGTGGGTGGATCTCTGCTCTACCATGGACCTCCACGGGCTGCAGGGGCACAGCTGCCTCACCACGGTCTGCACCATGGGCTGTTGTGGAATCTCTGCCACCTGAGAGATCCTTCCCTCCTCATTGCCTGCTTCTTCACTGGCCTTGCTGTCTGCAGACTTGTTTCTCTCACATATTCTCACTTCTCTCTCCAGCTGAAAATGTTGTTCTTCAGTAACTCTTTCCCCTTCTAAAATGCATTGTCACAGATGTGTTACCACTGTCACTGATGACCTTGTCCTTGGCCAGCTGTGGGTCTGCCTTGGAGCTGCATTTGCTCCATTGGACATAGGGGAAGCTTCTGGCAGCTTCTCAAAGAAGCCAGCCGTGTTGCCTTCCTGCTATCACAACCTTGCCATGCAAACCCAATAAAAGGAGAAACAAAGCAGCAGCTAACCAATTTGCACCAACATGGTTTTTGTACTTCTCACAGCTAGAGCATCTGCTTAGCAGTTTCATGTATTTTTCTCCTCCTGACCATGTCCTGCAGATATATATGAATCACTAGAAAATTAGTCAGGTGTTCACCAACACTGCAGAGTCCCCAGAAAACTGTTCATTAACCTGGAAGGTAAATGGAGACATTTATTATCATCCGAACACAACTGATGATATCTAGTGGAATTCATGCAGATCTAATCCAAAGGCTTTTGATTTTCTAAACTTGGGTTTCTTATTTCTATTTCCCAGTCTTTTTCCAATCTGTTCTAGAGGAATAAACCAGATAATAAATAGACTTTAATAAACAACATGCTTGTTAAAAATCTTTGTGAATCACAGTATTTTCTAGCACAGTAAAGTTAATTTTTGAGAGCTTAAAGGAAAAAGATATATACAGCTTTTAACATAATTCCTTCTTAAGAGGAATTCTATTTTTCTTGCTAGGGGAGTAAGAAAATTATTTTGAAGAGCTATGACAGCAAATGCAAGATCATTAAAAAAGTCACATGACATTTTTGTTTCAGGTTATTGCAAGCACTGCCAGACTTGGAGGTGGGGAGCAGCTGGGTTAATTACTATCCTTGGGATGTGTAAGAAATATGCAAGCAGCCAGAAAACTGAGGAACTGAAGAACTTCTCTGGAAACTGAAGAACTCTTAAGTGTAAAGCACATTTTCAAGGAGCCACTACAAAATTTTAGTATATGAGTTTAGTAAAACCTCAGTTAATGAATCAATTAAACCCCAAACAAACTTTTGAATAACTTGTAAACATGGAGACAAAAGCCAGTGGAAGTTCAGACTATTTTATTCTGGCACCAGGAGGAAGACATACCAGGCAATGTTATTTTTGCTGTAGTTTGTTATTGATTTTTTTTTCCTTCAAAAATTTTTAATTAACTCAGGCACAAGAGACATTTCTAGATTCTGAGTGCCACAGAACTGTAGCAACCATTGTGATCGATTCATGCTTTTTCAAGCAGGATACAGAAATTAATCATAAAGCAATCTGTCCCAGGCATAATACTGAAGTATGAGTCTCATTGAATTTGGGAGTTTAAATGGCAGATCAGATTATAATGCAGCAAACCACTCAAAGTCATATGAGAGACCCAGAATTATCCCTTCAAATTGGATTTGCCAAGCAAAGAAGTCATGATGTCTGGACTGATGCACTTGTAGTGTTTATGATACTCAGGTCCTGTAGTAATAATGATAATTTCAAATTACTAAAAGGAAAGGGAATCAGAAAGGTGTTTTCTGAATTCAGAGTTGAAGTCACACAAACAAATAGCAAGACAAAAGAAAAGGCCATGTGCAATGTTAGACAAAACGACACATTCAGTGTTTTTGAAAATGGTTACAATGGGGTTCCTAAGCATTTGCAAAAAACAAGAAGAATTTGCACAGCACACCTCTACAAATTTTTAGCCCAAATGCAGTATTTATAGCACTAAATAAAGGACTGGTTTATAAGCTTGAATGTGCAGGATAGATATTCTACTTGTAAGTGGAACAAACCAATGTACTAGAAGGAAGTCTACATTGGTAAAACTTATTTTTATTCCAGGTAAAAATGATTCTTTTTCATGAAAATAAGAACTAGAATACCAGTGTCTTGCACAGTCTTTAAGAAATAGTTTTCAAAATGACTACAAGAAACAGATGTCAGGAAAAATCTTACCAGGGAGATGTACAGGTTCATGTCAGCAAATATCCAGTGTGGGTTTTATGGAGTGAGAAGTGCCCATCTGACCGACAAACAGCACCTTGCTTCTTTGTGAAGTATCTGCACAGCTATTCTGCAGAACTGAGGCAATTTCATCTAAAAGATTATGTGTTATTATAAATCTTTAGCATATCTATCTTAAGGTAACTGCCTATACAGTTCAGTTATTGACTTAATAAAAAACCATGTGTTAGGATTTAAAGAAGTACCCTGGTGACAGAGAACTTTGATTTAGACAGTGCATTGCTTCTTTTAGGAAACATTTTGGAAGGTATTAGCAGCATTTCGTAAGATATGAACTAAAGACTCCTAATGAGCCTAGATTATGTGCATTTAGTAGGCTGTTTATTTTGAAATAGGCCTACATTTCCTCAGTGGGAAAAGGTCAGTACCTTTGAAAGTGTCTCAGTCAAAATCTAAATGTTTTCCAGTAAGTATAATCCTTTCCGAAGGAAAGCCTTTCCAAACAGATACTATGTCAGTACGTCCTAATTATGCCTTTTATGGAGAAGTGTGTAATTAATAGTGTTCTACATACACACAATTCAATTAAAATACCATTCTTTTAACAGACTCTCATTTTCTATTGACAGGAATTGCTATCCACGTTTGACAGGCAAGCATAGTTTATGATCTACTTTATCTTCTACTGTTTCCTTCTAGACAGAGGTTGCAACATTTAACTCTGTGGTGATAAGTGCCAATAATCCAAAATATAAAATCGTTTTCATCCACCACCAGTAAAAACAATATTTTGCCTTTGTGCCCTTTCCTTTGGTGGAGAACATAATGACATAAACACACCTCATCCAGTTCTGAGCACAAAAAAATTATATATAGTCAACTTCTGATTTCACAAGTGGGATATAATTGCCCATATCTGATACAGCAATATTTTCTGGAACAAAAAGGGAATTTCAGTGTGTGAAGAAATGTATAAAAATACAAGTATAGTTTATTTTTCTCAAAATGTGTCAGTTTTATTTTCTTTAAAGAACATTTGATTCTACAGTGTTTCCACTACTGTAGTCATTGGTTTTGATTGTGTTCTGTCTCATCGGTAAACAACCGATATACCATTTACCTGGTAGTGTTCTGATGGTGTTGTCTAGACAATAAAATTTTTTTCAGGGTTGTTTGCTTTGATATCTGTAATCATGGTTGTTCTTTATAATTGCTTTCATAACAGGACATTTCACATGCAAATTAACTGTCTTTTTATAGCAGTCTTATTAAAAATTATTATTCCCTCAGTGGGCTGAGGCAGCATGGAGGTGACATATGTGTTCTCTAGGGGAAGGAAGAGAACATATGAATGCATGAAAAGTCTTTGCTTCAGGAAAACAAATGCATCTTTTTTAGTCAAGTGAAATCAAGTGAATTTTATTTTGGTCTAATTTTGAAGAGGTGTCTTGGAGTGCATTAATGAATGCAACACAAATACACACTATTAATCCTTCAGAGAGACAAGTTAGATTTCTGACTCATCTTCTTTACACTATGAGTATTAAACTCTAGAACAACAGATTTTTTTTCACACATAAAAATATCAACAATGAGGTTTAACAATAACAAAAGGTTAATTTTTATTTTCATGCATGCATATTGCTCTCATCAGTAGCAATAAAAATTAAAAATTTAGCTTGGAAATGAAAATATTTTCCTAAGTACTTTTTTGAGTTATTTAGGACCAACCAATTATAAAATGTCCTAGGGTGAAGTTATGATGCTTGTATCGCCATTCGCGTGTGCTGGATATTATGTTCTGCGCCTTCAAGACTGGCTCTGAAGAGTGAAAGTTTTGTTTTGGTTTCTTATCAGCTGCTCCCCCACAGCTGGCGGGATATACAGAAAATACAGTACATAGTGCTGCTTTTGCTTTTTGCCCTGCTTTTCTTTTTGCTCTCGCTCTTGCTTCTGCTTTGCTACTGCTTTGCTCTTGCTTTTTGCTTCTGCTCATTAGTTAGTTTAGCTAAATAGTCCAAATTCTTCCTGGATTGTTTCTCCTTTCCTTTTTGGACTTACTCAAGCCTGCTCTGGACTGAGACCTTGGGACACCGAGAGTTTGCACCTTGTGGCTGCAGCAGCTGCCCCAGCGCCAGAGGGACTGATAACAGAGCGACCACCCCAGGAGAGACTTTTTGAGTTTGTCATCTTTTTCAGAGTGGTGAACGACTGGTATTGTTCATTTTGTGTGCTGGGGGGTGCTGTGCCTGTTAAATAAACAGGTTCTTTCCACTTCTCTCTGAAGCAGTTGGGGGGAAGGGCCATGTGGGTTTGCTTTCTGGAGGGGCCCCCTTTTGGAGATTTTCTCCTAAATTTGCCCTAAACCAGGACAAAAATAAAAGCCAAATACTTGTATTTCATTACAAAAAGCAGTCTGTGCTCAGGTAGAACACTACTTTTCCACAAATTTTTTGTTAAAACTTGACAAAGCCTAACGTTTGCAAATTAGGATAGATAGAGATGATAGATAGAGATGATAGATAGATAGATAGATAGATAGATAGATAGATAGATAGATGAAAGTAAGACATTTTCTTCATTTGCTGTTTTGCTGACATATATTCTCCAAAGAAATGAGAATCTTACATCCATTTAAAAGTCAGTCCTCATAGTGAATTTGTCATTCCAAAGATGATTTGATGTCAAGGGTGACTGTACAGGGAGTCCAGACTTTTGCTTATTTAACAGACACATTTCTGCATTTTTGTCTTATAGCTGTAGTCATTCTGCACTGAGCCTGCCCACTACAAGGAAAGGCCACTGTTCCCGTACATCTTATTCTCAGTCAAGATTTAAATCCATCTTCTCAGGCTTTGCTTTTTTTGAGAGAAGTTTGATTTCTTCTATCCTTTCATATTCTTCTAATTCTTCTGAGTGAACTTAAAATCACTAAAATAAAAAAGAAAGGGAGAGAGAGAGGAAGGAATAAGGAAGGAAGGACACAAAAAACCCCAACCAACCAAAAATTTATTATTTGTAGCCAAATGAAGACTTTTAAGCTTGTATGTTTTTGTCTTGCCTTGCTTTTCTTTACTTGCTTTTCCTTCCTTACCCTGCAATAGTCAATGCATTTAGCCCAAACCCTAAAAAGAAGGTAGAAAGCAATATGGACACTCTTAAACTCAGAGATGAATGATGTCTTCCTTTTGGCTTCGTTTTATGTGGGGTCAGCAGAAACCTATCTGCACATTCAACATATTTTCCCCAAAAGATGAGATCAAAAAAGAAATAAGAAGGGTAATGAAGCTGTTCTCTAAAACAGAGGGTGAAAATCAAATCAAGAGTAGATTGGAAACAAAAACTGTTCCTACCTTCCACAGAAGGTCTGAACAAGGAATGGTGAAGATTTTTGATTCCATTTTATGTCCTACCACAGGTGAGAAGGGATACAAGACTAAATCTATAGCACATTTTTCATTAAAAACAAAAGTAAATCACCGTTCTTCAGATTTCCAGAGGAGGACACTTTTGAGACTGTTAAAATGAAACAAAATATGTCAAGAATGAGTGAGGGGAACATCTGTGGTCTTTGCTTTATAGAAAATTAACCACTGAAACTGGAAAGGTAATCATATCTCATTAAAATTGTATATATCTATTGTTTTCCTGTTATAGAGAGAAAAAATTTGCAATCAGTGAGATAGGTTTTTGCAAACTGCTGACACGGTTCTTTTGAACTTTAAGCTTTCAAACACTTATTTAGTTTTATTATTTTAGTGGTGGGATTTCACTGTGTGCTTAGCAACAATATTTATGCCTCCCGGAACTCAACTGTGTTTGCTTCGTGTACTCATAGTTCTGAAAGTTTGAGTTAATGCAGATGTAAGAAAAAAATTCCTGAGGTGTTTTAGTCATCACTGAGTCACCTGCTGGTCAGGCTGTTCCTGAACAGGAGTAGCATGGTGACATGATGTCTGCTTTGTCTCCATCCACACTAAAGACAGCAAGAGGTGAGGACTGTGAGGTCTGACAAGGACTATGGGCCACACTTGTCCCTTGCACTGGGAACAATCTGTGAAAACCTACAGCACTTTCATAAGTAAAAGAATGTGAGTTCAATGAGCAAAATTCAGCAGTATGTGGGGGAGATAAAGCAAAACTGATTTTTCATTAGTCTTTAATTTTTTAATAAAATAAACTTGTGTGTGAGTTACTGGTTGATTTCAGTGTTGTTAATCTCGGTACGTAAAGCAAACCTACATTCCAGTCTCTTAGCAAATGGTCCCTTCTAGTAGCTTCTTCAGCTGAATCCTAACTCAAAAAGCTGTCTTCTTCCTGAGATGGAAGAGATTTTGCATGTATGTGTGAACACAATGTTTCTTTTACACTGTAAAAAACAATACAGTGGAATTATCCCTCTTAGGATATTTAAAAAAAAATACTGTCATGGTCACTTATTTTTAAATGTAGAGGGCCAGATGGGAAACTCTGAATTTAAAAATGAGAGTACTTAGGTAGTGCCAGGACACAAGAGGTTTCCAAATTTATTAAACTAAGGTGAATAGCATAATCTTGAGAAACAGCTGTGCAAAAACAGACTTAATTTGTGAATTCCTCTTTTATACTGGCTTTAATCAAGACAGTTGTTTCAAATTCTTCTGGGTGCCGTGGCCAAAGGGAACAAGTTTGAATCCTTGGATTTATTTGGTTTCCACATATTGTGCACCTTTCAAATATATTACTCAAAATATAAACATTCCCAAGGTAAAGTTACAAAATAAAATTATATGAATGTAGTGTCATAAAATATTAATAGTACTATGTGACTGAACATTCACAGAAAATGATAAATACTCAATTGCTGAATGTACTGCATTACTGATGCTAAGCTCCAATACTGGTTGGAGGAATATGTCTATACAGACATACTGCAAAGCCCTTAAGCCCATTTTACATATTAAAACATCCAAAATTTGCATCCATACCACATGGGCTATTGCACATTAAATCTTTCTTAGTAGCAGATTATTCTCCAGTGCTAACAATCATTTTATTCCTAGTTGACATGCACAGCACTACAGTAATCCTAGCTAATCAAAATTCAATTGTCAAGAGGCAGGAGAAATGTCTTCATGCATATTACTCTCTACCAGCTTTCATAATCATAAAGTCATAGAATCATAGAATGGCCTGGTTAGGAAGGTACCTTAGAGATCATCAAACCTCCCCAGTCCTGAGCAGGAACACCTTCTTCTAGAATAAGTTGCTCAAGTCCCATCCCACCTGGCCTTGATCATTTACAGGGATGGGGCATTCACAACTATTCTGGGCAAAATGTGCCAGTGCCTCACCACTGTAACAGTAAAGAATTTTCTTCCCAACATCTAATTTAAACCTGTTCTCTTTCAGTTTGAATCCATTTCCTCTTGTTGTATCACTACATTCCTTGCAAAAAGTCTTTCTCCATCTTTTTTGCAGGTTCCCTTTAGGTGCTGGAAAGCTGAAATTAGGTCTCCACAAAGCCTTCTCTTCTCCAGGCTGAACAATGCCAATTCTCTTATACTTCCCTGGTTAGAAATCACTTCAAGCAATTAAGTCTGTAGGCTTTTAAATTAATTTACATAAAATCTGCCTTCATTTATGTACCCTGTTATGTGAAATACACTTTTATCTTTAAATGCATTCGCTGATACTAAGAACAGTGCAAGATACCAGAAAGTGTATGACTGGCCCAACAGGACTTTGTGCCAAGGGAATTTGTGAGACCAGCAAGCCCTCAGTTTCCTCGGTGATCTGAAATGGATTTACATGACAGTAAAACAGGACTAAGAAACATACTTCTCTTTGTTATCAGAGACTTGAAGGATCAATCCACAGAGAAAGGATAACCCCTGATTTTTCAGATTCTATTATGAAGAGACAGGCAGATGAAAAACAACAAAAAAACAGGGGAAGGCAGATTAATGAGAAAGACTATGGCAGTAAAAAGCCTCTGGAGGTAATATTGAACAGCCATTTCTAAAGTAAAGCCAGGCAGCTTCACTCCAGAGAGAAGGAGTCAATGCAAAAGTTTATTAACTCAGTTGCTAAGAGCAATTGTAATGTGTATTCAGCATGAATGGGAGACATTGCCTTTCAGGACACCACCCCTCCCTTCATTTTATGTTCATCCAGTGTGTTCTGTTAAGACTGGGGCTTCAGCAGGAGTTCATCTATCCCAGAGATCCAAAACATAAGCCTGGATACCTAAATCTAAACAATGTTGAGTCTGGTAAGGAATACAAAGCAAGTTAAGGAATGTTTCTACAATTTTAAAGCAAGTGATATATATCCATTGCAACAGAATTATCATAGAGCTATCTCTTATGTAATTAGATGGCTTTGAGTGCTGTCCCTGCCACTGAAAGAGTTATAGAATATTGTATGTGTTAAAGAAGAGGAAAATATAAATGAGCTTTTGAAAATAAATAATTAATCTGTTCTATCTAATCACTTTTTTTTTTAAACTAAGTTGAAAGCCTGAATTGAATTAGATAAAAAGAAAAAAAAAAAGTATATACCCCTGTTTCTGTGGGCTAGTTGGCACAGTAGGGAACTGGCAGCATTGTCTTGCTTTTATATTATAGTGAGATCAGCCATCAGTTTTTCCCATGCATTGTGCCCTGAGAGTTCAAAGATGCTGCATGGTTAGTATTCTGTATCAGCATTGATAATCAGGAGTTAAATGTTCTTTATTTTCAAACTTTCAGAACATGCTCATTTCTTTCCTCCTGTGTACTCTTCATACTGACATGGGTTCTCTCATTCCTCTGAGCTGTGTGAGAGTATGTAAACTTTGAACATGCCAATCCATATCTTGGCTGACTGCTTTGTGCCACCTCATGGGTTCTAAGAGTCAAGGTGAAGAAATTGAAAAAATACTGTTCAGAATTCATTACTAAGGTAATCTTAGATCTGGATAGTAAATTATACCTTAGTACTGAGTGACCACAATCTATTAAAGAGTTATTAATTGCTATCATAATGTACAAATAATTATAGACGAAACTTATTGCAGTCATTTGAATGTTGAGAAAAACTACATTTCCCCGCACATTTGGTATGGTGTCTTGATGATAATATTACCGTTGTATTTTATGATTTGTATAGTGTAATTTACTTCACAGGAGGTATATTCATATTATTTTTAAATTTTTTCCTCAGTTTATTAGTTGATGCCTGTATCATTCTATATAAAATGCACTCTACTTTCCAGTTTCCACATCTTTACTAAAATCAGCAAAACTAATTTTGTTAAAGGAGCTATAAATTTCAGCTTCCAAGGAAATATTTGTCTTAGAACTTCAGTGTATTTTTTTAAAAAACCTGAATAATTACATACAGACATGTCTGTCCCTTTTCCTCCCTCCCTTGTCTCTCTCCCTCCTGCTTTTCTCATCTTTCCCTTTCTTTTATTTCTCCCAGATGCCAAACTGCTTTTTTTTTTCTTTTTCTTCCCCTTAGCATATATGGTAAGACTTGAGACAAAAGTACAAAGTTATAGACAGATCAAACCAATGGTGGAGGAAATATTGACTACCTAAGAATAGCTTTTCCTCTTCTTCTGATTTATTATTTTCTTGTAAGCCTTGCACTGCTTGAGCCATGTATTGCAAGTCTTTCTCCTTTTCCACTTTGTAAGTCTTCCAGATGTCTTTAGTTCAAACACCAAGACAACTGAATTGATGAACAGTTGTTCTATAGTCAAGTGTATGCACCTCTAACTAAGCTATGGCTACTGCAGACATAAAGGTTGAATTTAGTAATGCAGCTATCTCCTTCATTACAGAAAGATAAGTCAGCCTTTCACACTAAAAAGAATTAAATATGATTGCAACAAGGAATGGTCTTTACAAGAGCAGTAGACTAACATTTAAAAAGCTAACAAAAGAGAAACCATTTTAAAGGGAAAAATTCATTTACACTGTATTTTTTGCAATCTAATACTGTCTTTATATACAGCCAGAAAAATGTCTAAATAAGCAAAATACTCTTCCAGGAAAAGGAAGAATTATAGCTCAATTAGTATAATATGTACCATAGCATAGTGGAGTGTGTTGGCACAATTTCAGGAAAAAGAAAAAAAAATAACAGATGACTGCTTTAGTTGTATTTTATTTATTTCTTTCTACTGAAAGCACAAAAAATATGGTTGCATCATGGGTAAGAATGATTATCAGGAATTTTCAATGCTAACCAGATGAAAGGAAAGCTCATGATACCACTGTAGTTACGTGTATTGATAAATAGAACAGTATTCCTCCCCTGTTAAGGCCAGCTCCCAGTATAGCAGATTGCAGATTTTAAGATAGAATTATTTTCCCAGAAGTTTTTTTATTGCTGTTTTTCATATTTTTTTTTTTTTCCCTCGTCAAGATGCTTTAAAAACTGGAAAAGCTCAGCTGACTATGTCCTGCCTGGTATGAAACTGAGCACATTTTATATTTTCTTTGTTTCAGGAGGACAACTAGTGGTAGTACAGGGTACAAAGCTCTTTGTGTGAAAGTTAGAGGCACACGTGGAGTGAAGGGAGCCAATCCTTGAACATGTTTTTTGCCTGTTGTCTATAGGAGTCATCCCTGGATTTAACTACCCTCAGGCTTTATAGAAAAGAGTCAACTGAAGACTGTCCTCAAGAGGTCCAGAGAGTGCGCTGACAATTAAACAATCTGGTTTACCAGGCAATACTATGTTGCATGAAAATCTTTTATTTAGTAGCATCAAAGTGTTATTGCTAAGTAGATAAGCAGCAGTTAGCTACCAAAAATACAGTGCCCACTCCCTGCATAATAGATATTTCCTTCTCAATTGCTCTGCATGCACTTGTTACTGTCTGCAATAGTAGTTTATAGATCCCTAGAATCTGCAGGAACATGTGTATAACATGACAGATGAAAACCAGTATTTTGCAATATCATACTGAAAACATTGCAAAACCAACCAGTCAAGGAGAAATAGCTTGATACAGTGGTTTTTTGTCCATTTTGCATAAAAAGTTATTGAAAGTGTTTCTGTAAGTTCCCGATCATTTGTGAAGCTGTTTATCCATGAAAAAAAGTTGAGATCCTCTTCCTAACTTGTTCCTTAAAAAAAAAAAAAAAAAATTATTTAAGGAAGCACAATCACCAAATTAGTGCAAGCACTAATTTTTCCACAAGCAGACCCTTGGAAATCTTTCTCTGGATTTCAACTACCAGCATTTTGAGTCACCCCTAACACTGCAGTGTTTTGCAGTCACACCATCTATATCCTTCACTGAGAACATATGGGAACAGTGCAGTTTTGAAATTTTTCTTATGCAAAATTAGATGCGTTCTGGTTTAAGTTGGGATAGAGTTAGTTTTATTCCTAAAAAAGCAAGACGCTGAGTTTTAGACTGAGGATGAGAATAGTGTTGATAACACACTGATGTTTTAGTTTTGTTAAGTGGTGCATACATTAAGCCAAGACCTTTTCTGCTCTGCACATCACTCCACCAGAGAATGGACCTTGGGACCACAAGAAGCTGGAAGGAGACAGAGCCAGAGTAGGTCATCCCCACTGACCAAAGGGATATTCTGTACTATATGGTGTAGTGCTTAGTACATAACCTAGAGAGAAAGCTGACTAGGGGCTGCTGCTCAAGTACTGACTGAATACCATTTGGTGGGTAGTGAGCAATTGCACTGTGCATGATTCTGGATATTCCATTTTATCTATCATTATTAATGTTATTCTTTCCACATCAGATTTGGTCCTTTTAAAACATCTTTATCTCTGCCCGCAAATCTTTCCTTTTTTTCCCACAATTCTGTCCCCTATCCCACTGGGGAGGAGAGTAAATGACTGGCTCTGTGGTGTTTAGCCACCTGCCAGATTAAACTGTGAGAAGATGTCAAGTAGGATGAAAGAAGTAGGTTTTTATTTTAATGCCAAATTAATCACTAGAATCAGCCACAGCTGAGAACAGGGAGTCCAGCTCTACAGATGAGCTTGGGAGGTTTATTTCATAGTAACTTACCATGTTTGGTGCTGATTGTTTTTTAGCTAAGTGATAGACAGGAAATAACTAAAATTACAGATGAAGTTTTCATTAACAAATACAATTCTAAACATCATAAAATTTTTTTAGAGTAATTATACTTCATTCTATATAGTTATGTAGTTTGAAACTACAAAGAAAAGTATTTTGACCAGAATAATGCTTATGGATGAAATGATATACATTTAAAGGTCTTAATAGAAGTATCTGTAACACTCTAACAGCACTTAAAATAAGCTGTCTTTTAATATCCTTTAGAATACTTTGGAAGGGAGAATTATGTACTTATGATTGTTTTTCATCTGGAAATAATAACAACAGTGTTGATTATTTTTTTAAGATAGATATATATATTATTTACATTACATACATACTTATGTACATACATACTTGTTTATTTACATTGCATGCATACTTATGTACATACCTACTTATTTACACACACACATGTATATTCATATGTATATATATATAAATGTATGTATGTATGTATGTATGTATGTATAAATGTATGTATGTATGTATGTATGTATGTAAATAAGACCAGTAACTGAATACTCCTTGCTGCAAGTAAAGGAGTAACATTAAAAATCCTTTTGGGCTGACAAGATACATTTTGTGTTTCCTAGAAAAATTCTTAAGCATCAGGTCACAGGTGAGAGGGAAAAGTAAGTTATGACAATGGCAATATTTTCAAATGTGTTTCTACTGTGAAACAAGCCATGAAAAAATATAACAGGCCTGCTTTTGATGGTATTTTAAGTATGATAACACAATTTGAAGATGGCTTTTTATGAAGCAGATCCTGAATGTTTAAACAAGATCAAAGTATGTGTAGAAGAACTGTAATATATACAAGGCATCCTGATGTTTGATCTCAAAGTATTATATATATATATATATATCAAAGATAGGGGTTACTTAAGCACAGATATGACTTACATACTCTAGTACTCTTTTATATACCTTGTCTCTGATTTCTCTCTAGTCCCTAGAGAAAAATGGTTCAGTGGGAGATTCAACAGACCACATTGTGACGTTTGGGACTGCAACATCCAAAATGTAGGATATGCAGGGCTGATCTAGGTGCCTAGATATAACTATGCACCAAGTACAGGAACGAAAATTAGCATTCAAAACAACCAGCTTGCTGAGAGCTGGCATGTTAAACACCACTGTGTGAAACATGACTCTGAAGTCATGACTTGGAAGCCAAAGCACCTTACTGGGGATTCAGAGCTCTGCTTTCATTGTGAGAGTGAGACATTACTGAATACCGGTTCCCTCCTCTCTTCTCTCTTGTTGCAGGAGCCTTCCCATGGAAGCTGCAAGTCAGAAATTGGAGTCTGACAGCAAGTTGTCTCTGATTTGCTTTTCTCAAGGTAATTCTGCACATTCCACATGAATGATGTTTAATGTCTTGTTCAATAACAGACCTAATCTTTTAGGAACCTGATTTCAATTGCCTTTCACACTTAAATATCTTCATTTTGCAAATCGTGGCTTCTTCAATTTTTAAAGGCTATACCTTTCTGGCAGGAATCCCACATGTCAACATTTCTTACAGCTTTATTGCACACCAGACATTTTTGTGCACCAGTATTTTTTCATAATGTCTCATTGTATAGGCGGTTTAAAACACATGGCAAATGGCTTGAGGACTAGGGAAGGCATTTTTCTTACAGTTTTCATTTTTTTCAAAGACCAATGTCTGATATTATTTCTGCTTTGGAACTGGATAGCTGTTTTTGATGTTGTGCAGTGCTCTTTCTTTTTATGTGAGCATATGTGCAACAGCTACTGTCTTAATGTGATCTAGGGACTTCCACTGCTCCTGATGTCATAATTCTCTACAGTTTCAGTGAAAGGACTAGATCTATGACTAAGAGCTAGAAAAGACTCATATCCTCTGCCATTGGGCACAAAGGAGATATAATAATACATGCTTACCACTGCATTAAGCGCATGCTGTAGGTGGCTGATTCCCCAAATTGCAGTTTTTCTTCGGAAGCACTCAAGAATTAAATTCTTTACAATTTCCTTAAATGAAAACTAACAGCTAACATAATTCCTCCTAGCCCATCTCATATAATAGAACAATAGCAATATGTTGTGTTCTTCCCTTCCCATCTGTCTCCTGATGTCATTTGTGAACTTCCCCCCTTCCTAATATGTTCAAGGAAAGATTTTTGGAAAAAAAAGCAAAACAAAACCAAAAACTTTACAAATCAAACAATTTTGCTACATTAATAACATTTTATTCTTATTTTAGTGTGTCAGTAAAGGACAGTGCAGTCTACTTTGTCATCGTGCCCTTGGGTGAAAATAGTAACAATGGAGCAACAGAAAATACTCAAGTTTGATTACACATACAAAAAACCATTAGTTTATATATACACAGCAACAATACCTTATTGTAATTTAAGTCATACCACAGAGTGCAGTTTTAATTTAAATCATGCTTTATCTACAATCTCATGCTCAGCATAGCCATTGCTTCCTAAAAAAAAGGAGTAAAATTTTATTACAAGAACCAGATATTTTTTTAAAATTTCCATCAAGTTGCCTTTTACTTCTTGAGCCTATGAACACTCACCTAAAAGACATAACATTTAATTTGTAGCAATGTTATTTTTTAACATGCTTTTTTTTCTTCATTAAATAATGAGGAAACATATTTTCTGCCATACAAAAGACAGAATGTAACAGTTATTTTTCTTTTTCATTTTATGATTTCATTATGATCCCTAAGTTTAAAAATAACACTTCTATAAATTGCAGGGTTTCCATTTGCTAGGTCACTTGCTTATTAGAAACAGACTTTTTATTAAATAGCAGAAATTCAAGATACTCTTTCTGTTCTAGCATTTCAAAGCTCTTAAATAATAGAAGTCATAAGAATTTACTCATTCAATTGTTATTAGCATAAATTTAGTCTTATTTTTTCCTAAAAGAATTTCTTATGCAAACAAATTTGAGTAACATGATTCAAATAATCCAGAATACATCAAGAAAATCAGATACATATACCTGCTCTTGGAAGAGGATCCTAAGTTTTGTGTTTCTGAATATTACTAGAATATGTAGCTTTTTTTTTTTTTTGGAGAGGGGATTATTTTTTATATAATAAATGATGGGTCTCATTAGTTAGAGTATTACTATGGCAAAATAGCACTCTATATTCAGAGAAGATAAGCTTGCTCTTGCATCTAGCTGCCATTATATTTTGCTTTTACATAGATCTGATTATTAAAATTCTCAACAAATCAAATGAAATAATCTCATTATCTTTATTAATAATCAGTAACCGGGTCCCCTGTTGTTTCTCTTCTTTTGATAAATCTAAAATTCATGTCATTCTGCAGCAAAGCAGAAATTCCCAAGCACTAGCTTCCTGAAAGATAAGATGTAAAGGGCATTTTTAAAAATAATTTTGTATCTTTACTGACTTAATATGCAGAAACACATTTCTTCATGTTTCCTGTTACCCTATCACTTTAATACTTACATTTATGCAGTTTCAGATCAGCTGCAAATCCTTATACTTATCTAGAGGCTAGAGATTCCAGGCCTATGAATGTCATCACAGATAAGCATAATCTATTAGATGAACCACTTTTTCAAAACCAATTATTAAATCTAATACAGGCTGAAACTCTTTGTGTAAAATAATAGCAAAGATCATATAATGCATAAGATTTTTTTGGGGTAAAAAGGGTCAGAGATTGAATTGCTGGTATTGTTTCAATATCAAAGAAACAATACCAGCAATTCTTTTTGAAAGAAATCTTCTTTCAAAAAACTATTTTTTAAATGGGTGCTTTTTAAAAAATCATTTTATCACCTATGTACCTATGTATCAGTGCAGAGATTTTAATTTGTGAGGGTTTCAAAGCCTGTTAAAATTAACAGAAATGCCTCTATTGATCCTCAGGACCTAGATCAGTTCCTTTTGTATTGGGCACAATATTTCAAGAATTTCTGCAAAAGCACAGAAATAAAATTCTCTAAGACTAAGATTTTAATACAACACAGAAAATGTTATTTAAACCTTGATAATCCATAGCCAGAAGAACTGACATCCAGAATAATGAAGTATATGTGAATGCTGTTTTTTTTTTCCACTCAGCTGAAGACAGAAGTATTTCAGAATATATCCCTTCCCCCATCTCTGTCTATCTCTTAATCTAAACTTCGACTGACTTTAGTTTTCCTAAACTTTTCCCTAGTTCCCAGAAACATTTCTTTTTCTAGGTGTCTCTATGTTTTTCTGAGTACATATGTCACCCAGTATAACCATGTTCTTTTATGACTCGTTTTCTGTTTTAGCTTTACATATTTATATTTTCTTCTGTTGGTATTTTCATGTATTTGCTGTCACTGCAGATATGTTTTCTTATTATTTCTTATTTCTCTTCAATGAAGCACACATTGTGAGGGAATCTTTTCCCCTCTGTATTTTCCTCTTTACTGACTTGGCTTCTGACACTGTTACGAGCTGTAAATTGCTGCAGTTGTCACTTCCTTTTCCACAACTGAGCAGACAAAAGATAGGTTTTTGCAGCTCATGCACTTGACATGGAAAGTAACAAGGAGAGGTGGGGATTTTTTCAGATTGCAAGTATTAGTTTCAGTGAGTGTTATCCTTCAGATTCAGTACTTTTCTAGTCTATCTGCAGAAGCTGCCACCATGTTTCATACTTCCAGTAAACAAAGATATTGAAAGAATGTGACATCCACTTACAGCGTAAAAAATTGACGGCAATTTTTATTACATTCAAATAAAACTTTTGGCAGAATTTGAGAAAAGTGACATTTACTTCAAAATGCAGGACTACTGCAAAATTTGGGTAAGCAGACCTAAACAAATCAATGAGGCTGAATCAACTCTTTTGGAAACACTTTAAAGACATATATCTACTCTTAATGTGAAAAAAGTTCACGCTAAAGTACTCTAAAGAATTAATTAGGGGAAAATCAAGTTTTATCTGTTTTTCTATATTATTTTTGTTAGCTGAAGATTTTCAAGAAACCGGGTGGATATGCCAGGACATCTGACAGAAAATTAGATCCTCATATTTAGGCAAATGAATTATTGCATAATTTGAAGTCTCAGTGCTGTCATTATTCTGAAAAGCCAACTCAGTTCCTTTTGAAGTAGCCCCGTACTCAACCCAATTCAGCTGTCACTAATTCAATTTGTTATAAATGATCAAATCGGCAGCCAAATTTATAAAAAGAATTTTATAAATTTATTAGATCAACAACAACAACAACAACAAAAAATTATAAAACCCCCACAGCCAAGACGGCATCAACCCCAGACTTTGACGCTGGGTGAACCTGGTTCAAACTGACGTAGTGTCAGTGTCTCCCCAGAGGTCACACCAACTGCTCCAGGTAGCCAGCTTATATACAGTTTACTCTGCCTGGAGCAGAAATGACCTAAGATTTCTGTAAGTCCCTACATATGTATAATGGGAACTATACAGATTCAGTCCAGTACAAAAGTCAGTCCATAGGCTTGGATGGCTGTCTGGGCTCCTCGAGATAGTCTTCTTTTCAGTTGTAGCCAGGACATCGCCATTATCTGATGTAATCTCTCCCAGGTGTTTTTTGGTGAATGCTCTGGACATTCTTCGGAAATGGTCACTGATTGCCCGGGAAAGACTCATTCACTCGTTAATGGTCATGATTTTATCTGGGCGAGTCTGGGAAATCTTTTGAAAATGAAAAGCCCTGCTTCTGGCCATGGGGGTCAGATGCATGGTTGGATCTTTATAATTTTTATACAATTTCCAAAGCATGAATTATCTACATCATATCCTACAAGGCCTACTTTAATTCAAAACAGCTGCGCAACCTTGGATCAATTTTACTGAGAAAATTGTTGCTAAGGTCTGAAAATATCTGTGCTTTAAAACCACAAAAAATGAGAAAAGTAAAAACACAGGCAAAAGGGTACCTGGTAAAATGGTGAGAGTTACCAACCCAAAAAGACTCAAGGGTAAAAATATTGACATCAAGATCCTTTTCAGCCCTCCCTCCCCAGTATAGGAGATCAATTAGAAGACACCAACTCAGCAATATTGAGGGTCATCCTACTACAAAATGCAGCAAAAGCTGACTTTTCCCTATGCAACTCCATGATGAAGATACTATTGATCACTGTAGTAGTCTGGTAATCTTAGCAATATGCTGCATATAGTAGACAATAAATGATTGGTTTTTTACTCTCAAATACTGTATAATCTGCTTCTGTAGTATCTTGGTACATGCTAAAAGTTGCCAAAAAAGAGACTGACTGTGAAAGAGAAATACTATTAAAGTAAGAAACTGGGAAAAGTTAGGAAGAGAATTTCCACATTCCCTTAACATAATGTCTGGAAAATAAGTAAGTAAAAATCAGACATAGTTCTGCTTCTTCTGCAGAACTAAAAAAAGTGAATATTATTTTGCGACTCTTTGAATTATACCATCCATAGGAAACTTTGCCTCCACCTGCCATGCTCTAAGTAGGAAGAGCAACCAATGAATGCCTACAGGGTGAAATACATGACAGGGTAATTAACACTTTCTAGAGAGTTTAGCCCTGGAGGTGATGGCACATTTCATTATGAGAGCTAAGCTGTGCCTGTGGATGTAGCTAAGATTTCCTGTCCTAACACCACTACCAATAGCTCCATAATCAGGAATTCCTCAATTCAGCCAGAACCCAAACAACCTGTACATAATATAAAATTAGCACAGCATACAAAATTAACTGCTGTAGCAAAAGTAGCATCAGTGTACCTGTTAAATAAAACTGTAGCCATAGTAGTTTGTTTAGCTTTAAGCAGGGCATGCATGTCATGCTTTGGCTGTTTTCACTCAGACTGAGCTGCAAATTTGTTTTACAACAGCTAAAAGCCTAATAGTATCAAACACCACTATCACAAACATGGGGAAAAAAATGGAAGATGAAGATAAAAATTCCTTATGTAATGAAACAGAGATGCAAAGTAAACTTACTTCAGAGGACCCCAAAAAGCCACATTCACCTCTTATTTCCCTTAGAAATAAGAGCTTCCTAAGCTTCTGTTTGCAAATTAAATTACTAATGAATAAGAAATACAGCTTAAGGTTGCACTGAATAGTTGTACCAAAATAATGCATGTCTTACAAAGCAAAGATGATGATGACAACCAGACTAAATCAGCAAACCAAAGAGATGGACAGGAAGACATGGACAGGAAGGCTTCATTGAAAAGAAATAAGAAATAACAATAAGAAATAACAGCAAACCAAAGACATGGACAGGAAGACATGGACAGGGGTGGGTATCTAAAGGAAGGTCACTAGGAAAATCCATATTTCCATGGCATGGAAATTGCTCTCCTCTCTGTCTATTCTTTCAAAGCAGAGAATGACAGAAAAAGATCCCTCCTCATGAGATCACCTGGCACAGTTAATTCTGGGATGTTCTGTTCTATCATTTTTTGCAAAAGCTTTGAGGAGACTAGAACACATCCAGCAGATGACCTAACAGTGACACTTTATGGATAGATGAGGTCCATAAAGTTCTGGATATCAATTTGTGTCATTCACTTAGTGCTCAGAATATTTGTATGGACTTCATCAGAATTCTGAAGCTGGGATATAACCCTTCGGGAGAGTGTGAGGTCCCTCAAAGGGATTTTAAGTTGCATTGTATTTTGGCATCTAAGAGGTCCTGCATTGTGGATTAAGACCATCATAAGAAGGCAGTTGGAAAGTGAATCATTTTTGTTGAAGGTTGATAACCAGAAAGTAATTCTTCTGTCTTTCTCTTACAATAATGCAGCTGGAACAGAACATAATTGCCTCAGTTCTGCACCAGAATAATAAATTTATTTTCCCTGCTTTCTTTTTTATCCTTTGTCTTAATTTGATTCTAAAATATAACTGTTGAATGTTATTTATGGCTCAACTTAAGACATGATTTGGGTTCTACCTATCTCCTTCCCTCTTGAACTAGCTACCTAATATAGACAGGATTCAGTATACTGAATACTGGAACTCTATTTCCTTTTCTATGTTTATTTCACTTTAAAAGAACAAATTTTGTCTCAGTTGTAAGAAACTCACTGTGTATTTTCTGTATGTCTTTTGAGACAATGATCATTTAATGTGAATCAGTTGCAGCTCTTTTAAACATGACCGGAACATCTGAGAATAACCTTTTTTAGCTGTATCTGTTATTTAAACAAATCTCACTCAAAAAAGATCTATTCAAAGTGTCTCTGAAATTGCAGTATTCTCTTAGCAACCTCATCATTATCGTGTAAGTGCTGATGCTTTCTTTTCCTTGCTGCAAAATCTATGAGACTCAAAAAATGTAAGTCTTCCCACTTTTACTAAAAGTCTTTGAAGTTTAAACCATTTTACAAAACAGTTACAACAACCTTTTTTTTATTATTATAATGTTTTATCAGTACCATATTCTACCATGTAATGAAATAATTTTCCCTTTTGCATGTTATCTGGATAGGAAGAGAAAGACCTTGTTTTGCTTTGTTTTGTTTTATTTTTTTTCATTTAAGTATTATTAGATAATTTTATTTAAGATTTTCTGAGTAAGGATTGGTACTTATGAGTAGAGACAAAAAAAAAAATTAGGAAGTTTAACCATTCAACAGTATTATTCTGTAGAAAATTTCAGTGCTCAGGAAAAAAAAGAGGATACTTTAAAATGCTTGCTTTTATTACTATTTTGTAATTCAGTTGTTTTCATTATTTGGAGCTGTAAATAGTATCTTTTTTTCCTAAATTTTATTAATAGTTGAAGTGATTGGATCATTTGGAACATTTTTGTCAAGCAATGGGTATTGAACTTTCTATGAGAAATATTGTTTTTTCCAGGAGACTGTAAAATATTAGATATAGCATAGGATTATGAGATATCCCCAGGAATTTATGTTATGTTGAGACTAAGACATTGCCAAGTGGATCATGGAGTCATGAGACAGGCTCAGAGGCAGTAGAGAGGAAAATTTCAATCTAAGATGGTTGTACAGATGTTGTTAAGTTGTCTGGTTGGAAGTAAGGATGGGGTAAACGGCTGCTAAGTTTTCATTAACTTGAGTCCTTTCATAATAAGCTTTGCAGCTTAAAATACAATTATCCTTATTGTCTAATTTAAAATAGGGTGGGATTTTTGGTTTGTTTGTTTGATTGATTTGTGATGGTTTAGCACTAGCTGGAAATTAAATTCGTTGATCAAGAACTGAAACGTAACAAGCCCAGTTATGCCAAGTTTTTACCAGTTTACCATATTTAACCAGGTGGTTAAATATGACTTTGGGGGTTGCTGGCCACCAGGGACCACCAAAGAGACACTCAAGATATCAGAATGCGTGTGCAAAGAGGGAATGTGTGATAATGATTTTGGGGAAATTATTATCATATCTGTGTCTATTACAGAAAAATTAATGAGTATATATGTAAAATACAATATATAAATAGGAATTTTTTCTGTACTTAGCATACATGGTATTTTAGAGGAGATATCCCCTGATCCATCCATTCAGCCAAATAACGAATGCCTGCTTCTTAATACTACATTGGTATTAAGGAGTTTTATTTTAATGAATTTTTTGTTAGTAATGCAGTGTCAATTTGCCAGCATATCATCTCAGTCTACACGACTGTGTCAGTTTGATACTTTCTAAGTTCAAAGACATGACTTCATCATTAAAAAGTTTTTAATCACTTATCTTCTGTAATGCTTTCTACTATTCTCCTAAGTCTCAGTGCTTTTAAAACACTTAATAACCTGTGCCACGGATTTCTACAGGTTTAAAAATGTCATAAAGAGTTGTCTCCTTTTGTTTTGAAACTGGCACTTTTATTTGATGTTTCACATTTATTTATCTGGGAAAACAACATTGTTATCTGTGACCTTACAGGCTTTTGTCTTATCTCATGTTCATCACTTTTCTGCCTTAAGGAAAAGATTCCCAAACTACTTTGGGGAATTGGAACAAGATGATCTTTAAAATCCCTTCCAACTCAAATCATTCTATGATTCTATGATTCCATGAACTACTATTACATGGTCCTATTAAGTCTGTTAAGTATTTTCTTTTTGAAGTCCTATTAAAAAAGTCCTATAAGGAACATGCCAACCAAACCCCAAACAGGGTTTCACTGCTCAGCTACTACAGGAGAGTAGTATAGGTGCTGCTGATATAGAGGTAGCTCTTTTAGTACTGGCAGACTGCCAACTTCTCCTCTCCACTGGGCAATAACCATGGTTTTTCAGCTCTGATACACACCCATTGCTGTTTCTTATCTACTTATGATTTGTGCAGTTGATGTGGTCTTCAAAAGATTAGGGCTGCAGTCTGTATCCCAAAGCCTGTCTTGCTGCTTTTGCAGTAGACAGGATAGTCTGAAATGACACAGCCTGCTCCCTACTGTGATCCTCAAGGCACCTGTAAAATCCCACTCAACCACTGGGAAATAAGGTCACTCCAGTACTACTTATCTTCTCTCTATCATACGTACCTCAAAATCCAGTTTATGGTTCATGAGCCCCTTGACTGATTTTTCTGGTTGATGCAGTATATTGGTTGATCCCAAACTTTTTGGGATCTCATTTGGGTCTTTTTATTATTGTTGTCATACACATTTTTTCTGAAGCTGCATTTTGTTCTGGTTTTCCATTTTTTCAGAGCTATTCTGTGTCACCATGCAAACAGAAGTCTGAGCTGGTTATACTGCATGATCATTCTGTTGGCTGAATGCAGAGGCCTCCAAATCTGACTCAAAGGACAAGACTATTCCTTGCATAGGATGGGATTCACACTAGGGCTTCCTACAAGGGTGCTATAACCCTTGGAAATGAAACCCTATAACCCACTTATCCACACACCCAGACTTTTGGTGCCTCTTTTCTTGAAGCATCTGCTCACCACTGCAGACTTTTCAGGGCTTTCTCTACAGCCTGGTAAAGTGGAGGAACCCAAGTTTGCCTCTCACTTTTGTTTAATTATGTCTCTTCACAATTAAACTTTAATTTCTTATTTAGTTCCTGTTATATAGGGCTTCATCTATTTGACACCTATTTTTATGGCTTTTTTTACTCAATTTCTAAAGCTTTGCAGATGTGTATAGATAAGTATAAGATATTCACCTATAAGGCCTTTTAGAAGCATATCTAGTAAAACTAGATGTTCTATGTATAAAAACACGTTTTTAAATATTTTAAAATTTTTACTGTCTATAAATGCCTTTTTTTTTTTTTTTTAGATCTGAGCACTTCCTAGTCAAAAGGAAGTAGACAACAGAAGGAAGGGCTGCTTGGGAGCATAAAGTTATGGCATCAAAAAGAACTGAAAGGCAATTGCTCTACAGCTATATTTATTAGCATATATGAAAAACTATAGCTATTTCTGTGTGTGTTCTGAAGTATAAATATGACCAAGCCATGTTATTGAGACTATATGCAGAAATGGAAGAGGTTTTCTAAACAGATGTGTTTTGAACAGTAGAATTCATATTACTCGTATATGAAGATTTAATATTTGAAATATTTGGATCTCAGCAGCATCCATAGGAATTGATTTATCCATGGTCCTGGTCTTTTGCATTTAAATAAAACTTTGAATAAGTAATAGCATAAAGAAGAATTGAAATATTGGACCATTTTTTACATTAAAAAAATCCTAAGAATATGACTTTTACACTTTGTCCTGCCAGTGTTTTTTCCAGAGTAGATTAGAAAGATATCCCAACTACCAGAATTGCATGTCTCAGGCTGCAATACTCAGTAAGAAAATCATTTGCATCAGTAATCATCGCCATTCTTAAAGCATTTGCTTCTAAGCATGAACATAAATCTGTTTTGAAATGCTTTAAATCTCTTAGGCTGCAATTGCTGCATTCTGAAGCATGAAATATTTCTCTCTTGGGAATATGTTTTGTTTTACTTCTATTCTGTATTTTGCTGCTTTTAATAGCAAATGGCACCCTTTAGAGTCACTTCTTAGAAAGGGGTTATTTCTTGGTTATTTGGGCAGGATGGTTTTCTTCTAGCTTCATACATTGTACAATGGCTACATGGTTTTTTTTAAAGCTGTTAAAACACATGCTTCAGAGGCTAGCAAAACCTCCCACAGATCTTTTTAATAAAAATTGGCTTGGTGACAGTTGGGTTCTGGAAAAGAAGCACTACTTCTACCGCTGTACATCAAGAAATGCTCTCCCCTTCCTCCTTAATTTCTTGGAAGCTAACAATAACATTCTAATTAGTGAATACCACTATTAGAATTAGTATTGTATGACATATACAAATATGTTTTATGCAAAGATAAAGAACTAATAAAGGCTTCAGAGGACATTGCTAATTCAACCGTTTCATCTGCTTGAAAATTAGTATTTGTGAAAGAGATAAAGCACCCTAAAGGGCTCCTCATTTTTTAGGGCAGAAGAAAAATACAGTGACATTTCTGAAGTAGGATGAACTTTTACTGTGCATTGTACACCATAAAATGTGTTTCCTTTCTCAGTGGAATTCTCTCTGTTTCCAAGAGATAAAGTAGAAGATAAGCTTCAGTATCTGTGCTTTATACACTTAACTTCTTTATGTAACATCTAGAGGATCCAAACATCCTAAGTAAAGAACACTGGCTATAGCCAAAGGAGAGAAACATAGGTCTCCACAGGAATTTTCAAACCAGCTAAATGAGATAAATCCTTTTTCTTTTGACTGCACAGGGAATTAGCATAGAATAAACCAGTGACCTCAGGTGATAAATAGCAGCTTAGAGATGGCCAGGAGCTACCCAAGCGATAACATTAAATAAATAGCTTTATCAACAAGTGGCTGATTCAGAGGCATTCTTTGCACTTAAGGACTCAGAATGCTTGATTTTCCAGTGATGATGGCTGTAAAGCAAAAGGCACTTCCTCTTCCACAAACTTCTGTTTATTGTATTCATTACAGATGATGAAAATGTGTAGTTTAGATCTACCTGATCCTGAGGGAACTCTGTCTTTCCAAGAAAAGAGAGTTCACAGAATCACAGAATGGTTTGGGTGGGAAAGGAACCTTGAAGATTATCCAGTTTGAACAACTGTTGCCTTGGGCAGGGACAGCATCAACTACACTAAGTTGCTTAGAGGTCCATTCAGCTCTCCTTGAAAACCTCCAGGGAATGGGCATCCACAACTTTCCTGGACAAGCTGTTCCAGTGCCTCACTCACTGGAAGTTAAATAACAAGACCCATAGTTTACAGGAAGCTCTCTTTCGTTCTTCCCTCTAACTCTGTCTTACTGTGCAGCAACAAGATTTCAAAGCTAATGGGGCCGAAAATGCGTGGAATTGAATGAGCAAGAGACAATTTGAATATGCAGCTTCTAATATAGAAGAAAACTATGGGTGAATTTCTTCCTAGAAGCTGTGTCTTTAAAGGTAAATTAAACAGTATTTGTAGACATTCCCAAGCATCAGAACACAATATTTTATACGAGCAAAGTGCTAGAAAATTCCCTGGGGTGATTTTAGCATTTGCCAACTAGTAGTCTCACACAGGAGTCTGGACGCCCCTTAGGCAGAATAATTTTCTAGGAACCATTCCAAGAGGAATTCTGCATAGACACCCAGCTCTGGAGACATACTTTCTATGATTGATTCTCACTGCTTGTTACCACCTGGCCCCAGTACCCACATGCATTCATGAGCACACATAGTTTACTAGTTTATAACAATAGCAAAAACTTTTCTTTATTAAGTATTCTCCCAATAGTCACAATGTTCTTTGTCCTAATATTAAAAAGTAATAATAAAAGAGAAGAACAGAAAATCCTTTCCAGTCTTCTGCAGTTATTTCATTCTCACTGGGGCATATAGCTAAGTTTTTCTGTTTGTTCTCTTCCTCTGGACCCATAAGTGTTGAATTGAATGGAGAGAGAAATACAAACAGCTAAAATAAGCTGGCCATCTACTTTATCTTGTTGATTTTTTAGAGATAGAAAAAGAAATCTAAGGCTAGGGTTTTAAGAGTGCTTGACGCCATTAATCTGTTGTCTTCTAAAATAATTTACAGCTTCTCTTTTATGACATTCAAGGTTTCTATTAAAATACCAGATTTTTGGAACATTTCCTACGCTGACCTACTTTTTTGTTAGAGAAGTTTACCTGTACTCCTCCTCTTATCTGTATATAACAAAGTCTCACTCAGATATTAATCTTGCATCAATACAAATCAAATTAACCATGGGAGACTTACACTACAAATTTTGTCTATGACATAGAGCGGAGATACCTAATAGGTTAAAGGACTTTAAATCCAAATTATTAATAATTTAATTAATGGAATCCTAGAATACTTTGGGTTGGAAGAGACCTTAAAAAACATCTAGTTCCAACATGGCCTTGAATACTTTCAGGTTTGGGACATCTACAGGTTCTCTGAGGAACTTCTGCCGGTGTTTCCCCATCCTGACAGCAAAGAATTTCCTTCCAGTATCTAACCTCTTTAGGTTTAAAGCCATTACCGCTTGTCCTATTAATACATACCCTTGTAAAAATTCCCTCTCCAGCTTTCTTGTAGTCCTCCTTTAGCTAATTAAAGACATTAGGCATCTTTAAAGATTCATATTTTATGTAGTACTTAATCTTATATATTAATCATTATGTTGTGTCTTTTATTTGCATGCTGTTCTAACCACATTACATGCTAATATTTATTTTTGCTTCATCAATTGCTTATTAGGGTGGTGCCAGAGACTTCATTTTCAGTCTCCTGTAATCTCTAACTTCTGCTCTATTACACTGATTCTTTTTCCTCCTTCTCAAAATAAACTCAAATTTTTTTCTTCTGTGAAAAGCACTGTAGGTAATCATGTTCAAAATACTGTTGAGAAAAGCTACTTAACATTATGCAGGTCTTTACCTTTTTCTACTCAAACTTTTAGGAACCCTGTATCTTTCCAATGGTAGCAATAAAGCTTGACCTCTGGAAATACATTTGTCTTTACCCATGTAAACAATACATTGAAGTTATAAGAACTTTTAAGCTATAGAAACAAGTCTAAAAAAATAATAACATAAAATCAATAAAAGAACCAATACATAACCTTTTTTTTTTCTTACTTTTCCCCAAATGATATGGTGGATAGAACAAAAAGTTCCAATTCCTATATAAAGAAAACTCACCCATTCTCTGTGTTTTCATGGGATTTTCATGTGAATGTGAATTTCTAATTTGACTGAGAGAACATACATAATTTAGACTCTTCTCAATGGAGGAGAGAAGGGATTACTTTTCTGGGATTGTTGAAAAAGGAAGAATGCCTTTTAGTGATCTATTTAATTACCAGATATTAACCCAGTTACCTAAATGTCTCTTGTATGATTTAAATTCAAGTGTTGCTAATTTTTTTTTTTTTAATGTTTGCCTTGAATTTCCATTAAAAAAAAATTCTCACAGAGCGATTAGTTAATTAGATTCCCTGGATAACCTAACATTTGATCAATCTTAAATTTGCAAGCAAGTTGCAACATTTTTTATCAAGTATTGTAATCTTGTATTGGAGCAATGGTCTCTGTAGTCCTGTACCTTATCAGTACCCATGCTCAATGTTTGCTCCTTCTCCAAAGTCACAAAAGCCCGTAATCTACTTTACTGCGTAATAAAACACCACGAGAGAGATTGCTTGTGGATGTCAGCTGGTGATCAGCTCATGCCCTAAAGCATGAAGATTGATGGCCCTTGTAAATTTTTTTTTCCTGAGTTAGTGTAACCACAGATGTTATTTGCTATTATTTGTTACCGCAGTTATTTATGGGCCATGCTTCCAGCTGCAAGTCTACAATTCTTGAATAAGAAGCTTATGCACTTCACCCTACCCCATCTACTTGGAGCTGTTATGAAATCTGATCTACTTCCTGATTCTTAAGTGGTAAGTCAATCTATAAAGACTACACTGCTGCAACAGCATTTTTCCCTGTGTGTTTTATTTAGGTGTGTGAGATCCTTCTCACCAAATACCTCTCAAGAACTTTCAACTTTGCATCATAGAACATACCAAACATTTTTTGGTAGCTTTCTTCTTAGTTCACCATTATCTCAGTTTCTCAGGATTTGCACTGTGATTTATGTCACAGTCTCATCTGAAGAACAAGGAGTGATAACTCTCCCATGTTGCTTTTCAGTAGGGATTAACCAAATTTTGACACCTTTCCACTTTGAATTGATACTGAAAACATGAAACACACAAAATATTAAATGAGAGACAGAGTTGGTAGCTTTATTATGGATAAACAATTTTAGCCATTTCAATTGTTTAATGAAAATTCCTTATCTCACAAAAGAAAATTTGTAATTCTACAGCACCAAATATCATGTAAAGGAATAAATTTAGAGAAAGCAACACAGAGTTGTATACTTAGGTGTGTAATAGCCTACACATTGTAAGCAGTCTGAATACCTGTAAATCTGGATATTTTACTTTCAATAAGTACAGTTTCTGCCCTGAATCAATTGGTTATTATCTAAAAAGGCTTGGAGAATAAAGAGATAAAAAGCAAAAAATAAATCTTAAGAGTATGAGATGAGTTGTCCAAGGTCAGTCTTGGAGCAGCTGAGCTAAAAATAGAAATCAAGTATCCTGAATCTAACTCCAATGTCCTAGTGTTCTTATCAAAGAGTACAGAGAATACCAAATATTTATACAGAAAATCAAGGACTTCCAAAAATGTGTAAAATCACTGAAATTTATGATTCTTTTTAATTCATGTATTTTCCAGTGAGTATTTAAGTTAATGTTGATCCTTCTACATTCTGAGTGAAGCACAAGTGGAAATATGCCAGCAAATGTCAGTCTTATGAAAGGCTTTTCTTTTGTACAGATGCCTGATTCAGGTTTTGTTTAATCCTTTCAAGGTCAAAAATCCTAAAGAGACTTAGAACTCTAGAGAGCTGTATTTCATGACTTCTAATATTCCTTCTGCCCTTTATATACATAATCACCAAAAGCATAAAGAAGTTAGGTTGCTCACTGGAAAATATTGGCTGAAATATCTAGCACTGAAATGTCTTGCATCTGTTTCAATATTATATTACCAGTTACTATGCTACATTATTAATAATAGTAACCAATTTCTTAACTCTTTAATTTTATGTTATTAACTTCTATGAAACCAGTACAGCTAATCCAGGATGTGATAAGAAAACCATCGCAGCAAACTATTAAGCACTTTGCATAAAGTGATCTAAGGACTAGAACCAATCTACAGAAATATATGTGAATAAAACAATTCCATGCCCTCAAGCAGAACTATAGCTCTATTAATAAAAGCTTGTGAGGAAAATCCTGTGCCTGCAGAAACCAAAGGAAAAACTCCCATGGGACTTGTACTTGGTGCTGAATATCTGTATCAATATGCATTTTCGTTCTAGATACAATTATCCATACATTAGGATTTTGATATTATTTGTTATAAATAGATAACAAATATATCAATAGTACCTGATAATGATTTATTTCCATATTCACAGGTCTATAATGGAGAACTAAAATGATTATCAAAAGTAATATATTTAAAATAAAATCACTATTACCTCTTTAAGGAGAAGACGCCTTTAATCAATTATTTTTAAAATTTTTGTAGTTGGATGATCTACTTTTCTCATAACACATAAAATAATTTTGAAACTTTTGTAGATTCATAGCTGTCTTTTTCTGACAATTATTTGTTGTGTGCTCTTTCAAATAACAAGCACACCAATAGAAATGAAATATTGTTTTTTCCACAGAAAAAATCTTGAGGACCAGCTAATTAGTAGGAAAAAAAACTGATATCAAAAGGAAAAAAAAAAACCCTGTCATTCTAAATCCAGGTTTCTGTTCTGATCCTAAAAAATTAAAGGGGAAAAAGACCCCTAAATTTTGGACCCTACAGAATACAGGCTAGTGTAAAAAAGGATGATCATTCAAAACTATGAAACAACTTTCATGTGAGGAAATTTTTAATAAATTTTTGGCTTGGAGAGAATGGATTTGAGGAGGAAAGTGACGGATTTTTACAAAACTCAATGGTATGAGCAAAATTAGTTGGAAAAGGTTTGCAGTTTCTCATAACACAGCATCAAATAAGAAAAAAGTAATAGGATAATTTTATGCATAAATTTGACCAGGCATATAAGTCTCCTGCTAGTACCTCATCCAACTGTGAATGCTATTACGGGAGGGAACCTGGAGAGTCTCTTTTAATCATAGCCTACTAGCATGTGTGCAAGAACCAGATAAAGAAGAATATGAGAGACCTGGCTTCTCTTCATTTGATTTCTGGTCCCTATCACAAAGTGAACATACGACAGCAATGCATAAGCAGCTGTATGAAAAGTTGAAAAGACTTCTTTATAGAACAAGAATTGAATAGGAGATGACTTGTGACCCTAGAGCACAGTCCATTTCAGACAGTCGTGTCAGTATAAAGTGCTGTTCCTTGCTCTCTTAACTTGATAGAGTTAATTGAGCCCAGAGAGAACAGATTCAAGGTTTTTGCTTGCTAACATTCTAGTGTTAAAACTCAAGAGATGACAAGAAAATTTTTTAGGGAAGTGAGGTATTGATGAGAAAACAATCAAGTACAATGACTCCCTCTGGTAGCTCAGCTATCAGGATTTTTAGGCATGTGCCATTGGACAAAATTTGCATTACTAGACTTTAATCCTTTAGCCTTTTAAAAAACATCAGAAAGATTTTTTTAATTAAAGAAAAAAAAAAAACTAAAACCCTCGCCCCCCCCAAAAGAAACACCAAAAAACCACCACCAACAACAATAAATAAAATAAAATAAAAAAAGAAAAATAAAAACCAAAAAACCCACAATAAAAACCAAAACTCTTTGCCCCTGAACCACCAGATACAAAAGGACAAATTAGACCACAACCCACCACCTGCTACACCCTCCTCTGTGACAGTTTTCTTTCCTTTCAGCTTTCAGGGCCTAAACTTGTGCTGCCATTTTGCACACAAGAAGACAGAGACAAATAAAGTTTAAGCTGTTTATAGAAAAAATTATCAAGTATATACATTATAAATCTCCAATTATTTTTAATCACAGCATTTAAAAAAGAGAATTTTTTAACTGACATCACATGACCTAATTTCGTGCAGGAAATTTTTCAAGATGCTTAGGAAGCAACAGAAAAAAGTAATTTAAATAGTGCACTAAAATTTTATGTATTTTCAACAGGAATTTAAAAAAAAAAAGTTCTCTTTAAAGTTCAAAACTTTTACTTGCTAGAAAACTAATTTGCAAATCTGTTCATTAAAAGAAATTCTAGATTACTAAAAAATTTAACATTCGAGTCTGTGATTTTTTTTTGTCTTCTACATCACCTACTTCACTGCATTATTTTTGTGGATTGTGAGCTCACCAAGAACTTAAAAATACCTCATATGAATCTAATGAAAAGTCACTCAAGGTTCAATACCTTGGCTTCAGGTTGCCTTTATTACTGGTACAGTAATAGCAGTGCTAACATTTGTGTTTATGTAACAGCTTCTATTTTAAATCATCATTTCAGTTATTCACAATTTCCTCATCCCTTCTGTTTGAGGATAAAATGTATCAGGAATAAGCCACCTAAATATTTTTTCTAGGTTTATGTGACCAAAAATCAATTTAAGGACTGCAAGAAAACTGAAAGAAAAGCAACTGTCCTGTAGTGCATGTACTTATTCCTGGCAATCTTTAATTAAAGCTATGAATATTTATAGATGTAGTGAAATAATGGATAATAAGAATATGTCTTATGGGAGAGCACTCTGTGGTGATCTAATGTAAATATCTCTTTTTTTCTTTAGTACTTGAACATGAGAATACCTTTCTGAGGAGTTTTTTTCTGCTCCTCTGGTTGGTTATTTTTATGACAGGTGGTTTTATTAATTTAAATTAAAGGTCTCAACACAACAACTTTTCCATGTAGAATTCTTGGTAGTGTAGCAGAAAATATTGAAAGAGACGGAGTAGCAGGAGCAAGGAGCAAGGGCTTATGTAGGCCTTTTTGAGATGAGACACATAGTTCATTTCCCACATACCCAACAGAGCAGAGATGGTTTTGTAGTGAGGGGGGAAAAAATTTAAAAAAATTAAAAATTTAAAAGATTGTGTGTAAGGATTTTGCTTTCTCAATAGATTTATTTATAGTCTGCTGAACATCAGAAGCTTGCATTTCTCACAGTGCAACCCCAGACTGTCACATTTCACTACAGCCTTACATATTGTTTGGTCTTGCTTGGTTTCACAGGCAGCAGTTAATACCCTGCCTGTTGTTCTGGTGGCTTTATCTGACTGAAAATTCTATGCCTTCTATTTTTTTTTTCTTCCCTTT
>LTAT01000001.1:45400854-45411139 GCA_003286495.1 Chlorodrepanis virens | reverse complement strand
TTTTTTTTTTTTTTTTTTTTTTTTTTTTAAGGAGAGGGGAAAAATAGATTCAGCATTTTTTTTTCAGTTAGATACGATAAATAAATTTTCATGCTTAGAGGCACCAGTGAAGCCCTGGACTGCCTATCACTGTGTTAGCAGTAAACACAGAGCCTTTTCTACTACCTTTGATACTCCTGTATAAGAAGGCACCCTTGGAGTTTAATGCTAATTTCCAGATTACTCTAAGAGGACTCTTCAGACAACTGTTCTGATGGTGGTATTGAACTTTAAAATCCTTAGCATGTGGCCATTAAGTATTCTGCAAATGCTTTCCACACCTGATGTGCTCCTACAAGCTGCCAGGATTTAGCAATTGACCTGTGATGGATGAAGTGAGAAAAGCAAAAAGCAGTCTGTAGAGTACCAGTGTCCAAACCCTTGCTCTGAGTCTGACTGACTTCTATGAGCCATATTGAAGTTTTATACCTAGCCAAAGAAAAAGGGTTTTGCTTTGTCTCTATCACAAATTCAACCAAGTCCTTCACACTTAAAGCCTGAAACCTGGCTTATAAAATCGAATTGCTACAAGCAACTTCTATTCAAAAGGGTGTGGGTTTTTTTCTTATCCCCCTCTTTTCCCTTCCCTCCTCCACCCACCCAGTGTGAGCTCTTTCAGGAAATTTTAGTGATAGAACTTAGGTATGTGATGTGTCTTCTTGAAGTAATATCAAGGGTATAGAATCATCTTGATTTTTACACCTCCTCATGCACAGTAAAATTATCCTGCTTTTTCAGGAGCTGCAGGAGCTCCAGCATTGGAAGTGTTTAACTGGTTTTAACTGTTCACTTGAACTGGTGTGTTCTCACTGGACAAGATCAGAATAAACTAGTTTTCAATTGAAATCTTTCACATTTTTTTATATATATTGAGTATGCATGTGTTGATTCATATTTTCAAAAGCTGTTCCACAGTCTTGCTAACTGCTAGTTTTAGCCCTTCAATGTGGAAACAATTATATATGTTAACAGCAAACATCTTTAATCACTACTTCTCTTAAATATGCTTGATTTCTGGTTTAGATACTGCAGTGTTTGTTAGTTATCATATTCATTTAAGTAAATACACACAAGAGCTCTGTTAATGAAAAAAACTTAGTTATAACTCTCTCACTGATTTCCCAGAAATATGCTTGTATTTTTACAAAAAACAGTACTGAACCATCAACTTCAAACATCTAAACATCTACATGTTTTATACATTGTCTTTTGATTACATTTATTTTCAAACTTGTACAGTTACTGTGAATTCCTGAGGGCAATCTGAATATAAAAAAAAAAAATTCATCTGACCTGAGAGTTACCTTAGGGTAGTCCTCAGCCACAGAAGATAACTTCATAAATATTTTGCATCACCTATTTTACCTGTCAAGGGAGGATAAGGAATGAAGTTTTGCTTGGGGGAACTGAGAAATAATTACAGTGATTCAAAGTAATGGTGTTTCCAACTCTGGTACCAGTTAGAATTTAAGGAAGCTATGCTGTGTTTCTGCTGACTGAAAACTATCATGTCAGGAAGAACTGTTTGAGAGAGCTATTCATGCCCACACTGTTGGCTGTAAGATGTCATAGATTCAAATTTCCACACTGATACACAGTACAAACCTACAGTGCACACAGACTCTGTATAAATCTCATGTACTTCTGTCACTTCCATGTCTCTCAGAGATCCACTGGCACGTGACAAATGGGGATAAAGTCAGATTGTATGTGCAAAAAACTCAGATGCCATTTGTCATGCCATTTAGTCCACTGTATGGAGGATTGGGTTTTGTTCTGGATGCAAACATAACTTCTCTTTCATATTACAGAAGTCAGGTTGGTTTTAGCAAAGCCCAAGTTTGATCTTGCTGTAAGGGCAACTGTAGCTTGCCTATCATATTGGCCATTTCAAGAGCATTTGTGAAATGCCTCCAGGATTTAAAAAAGTTTAATAAATTGTGTGAAAGAAGCATGGAGCCCTTATCAGCTACCTAGTCTGTTCCTTGGTCTCCAACTTAGGATCAAATATGATTAATAGCTAAGGTTTTTACTTATTCGATAAAGGCCTGAGGTTAGAGGGAGGATCCTGGTAGGAGTATTACAGAAAGTATTTTCTTCATGTCTATCAGAGTGTAAGTTAATACAGGAAAATCCAATGTGACCTCAGACTTATTAATGAAACCATGACTGATAAATTCACATCACGTGCAAACATTTTTCCTCTCAATTTTATGGTTTTTTTTTTCTCTTATGTTGAAAACAATAGAAAACAATATGTTATTTCATTTTTAATATAATAAACATGCAAATTGATTTCTTCTTTTTTCCCCTTCTTTTTTTTTCATCCAGTAATAATGGTTTTATAAATGGACATCTTGAAAATGAATCTACAAAGAAACATTTTTTCAATAATTCAAATTTAAATTTATTATACTATTTCCATTGATTTCAGTGCATTTCTTTCTGTCTGAAAATGGATTCTCAATTCAGATTCAGAGTGTGTTTATTTTCAACACAAGACCATATTTCACATGATAGGAAATCAAAGAGATTATGATTGTGATATTGACTGAGCATAAGCCTGTTATTTCATTAAAAAAAAAAGCACCTTTAAAATTAATGCAGCAATGCCAAGAAAATTTTATGAATGTTGACCTTTTTTCACACTGAAAATTTCCCTACATACTTAAAAAAGAACCAAACTTATATATTCAGAAGAGAAAAAAGAAAAAAAGATATGTAAGAAGAGAAACAGTCTTTAAAACACAACAATTAGTTTCTAACCATCTCTAGTGCAACTTCATCAGCAGGATCTGCTATTGTCTCTGTACTAAAAGAATGAAATAAAATAATCTTTTAATGTCAAACATGTAAAATCTCCCTTAATCACATATTTAAATAATAAATTTGACTACAATTCCAGCAATAAAAATTAATCTTTTGCTTGTTGCAAGCATACCTTTAATGTAACCCTGATTTGTTCCCCAAATATACCTCTCAATGGTAATATCAGAATTAAAATAAAATTGCAAAAAAATTTACAGCTGAAATGTTCACAACCCATATCTAATAGTCTGTCATGGGAATAATTACCTGTAATGGGTATCCAAGGGATATAATTGTCTGCTGCTGTGAATTAGGAGTGCCACAGGTGGTGTTAATCACTTGGAATGTATTGGAGTAGAACAGAAGCCAGAGACGAAGCCTGCTTAAGCTTGATTTGTGGAACTATTGTTTCTGGATGCTTCAGACATAAATTGAGCACGTGGTAGTAATAATACACACTCAAGCAGTTATACTGAAAAAAAAGGAATATAAATAAAAAGCAGGGGAAAGTTTTGTTCCTTAGCAAAGGTTACAGAAATGGTAATGAGCAATGTTATTCTGTGTTGTGGAGCTTGCATTTTTTGATGGGGAACACACAGCAAAAAGAAGCTCAGTAGCAGCTTTTATTCCTTGAACCTACCTGGAACATACCAGTAAAAGAGCTTTCATTAATTAGGTACTCTAGAATTTTCGCTTTTATGGAACCCCATAATCACTGACATTGGAAAATACTTATGAGGTCATCGAATTCTGTGGTGTATGATTTATATAGGCATATCCAAGTGTAGTGCTTTCTTTGAGGAGGAATGCAAAACTTTCTTGAAATATGATATTGATTTATTACAGCTTCACCACCTGATTGAAGAACACATCATCAATAGCTTCTCGGAAATATCACGGATGCCAATGAAAATGAACTGACTTGAATTTGTGTGAAATGTGTAAGCACACAGTAACTAAATAAGTGTGATGGTACCTTGTTAAGGCCAGAGCAAAGTAAAGGCCTTGAGTGTATATCCATAGATAAATTAGAGGCAGAAAAACTGAGTCTGTGAATGATGCCATATGTCTTTGAAGATGGTGATAAAATTCAAAATTTAATTACTCTAATCTTTTAAAATAATTAATCTGTAAGCCCTCTATAAACTCAAATAACAGAATCAGTTCCCCCTCTAAAATAGGAGGGGGTGGACAGGTGGTCAAATATCACTGTGGAACATTCATTCTAAAAGTCAAATCAGCCAAAGTAACGTTTTTGTTTAGAAGTCCATTTGCATTTTAGAGCACATAGTTTTATATACCCATTACAGAGAGAAAACCAAAGAATAATTGTGACTTTTACCATTTAAAAGATTAGGCCAAGGAAGTAACAGTTCCAGCTATGCAAGTGTTTTAAAGAGAAAGGTAAAGAATGAAGTTAGACCTCAAGTTCAATATTTCAAATTAATAAAGGCCTTGTTGAGTAAGTTTTTTTGTCAGGGTTTTTTTAATCATCTAGTTTACTGAATTGTAAACAGCTGAACTATAATTTATAAGAATTAACATATATAATTAAACCAAGTTTCATACCCCAGCAGCTTCTTCTTTCTCAAAATGCATAACTGTATGGACTAATTACAGTTTGAAAGTGATCCATGAAAATTATAAATATATATTATCCTAAGTTAATACATAAGGTATCAATACACAGACTGGATTAGGAGAAACCATCTGAACATCATCACAAAAAAAGAAAGAGATACTTCAGCTTTTGTAGTTCCATGTTCTAACTCCTAGATTGTACTTGTCTTTCAGCATATTTTTTTCACAAATTTTCAGTTTGTCAGAAAAGGAGGGAAAAAGGAGGGAAAAAAAGTGAAAATGGATCATCATGGCAAATCATCCACTAGGAATATTACCATAAACGTTTTTGTCAAGAGCAGGATTGCTGCTGACAACTGCAGCTCAGCAAGACAATAACACACTGTGTCACATAAATATGTCTTATAAAGATGTTTTTTCCCTCTCTGTGTGATTTTTTGGTTATTATTCACATCTTAATAAGTATTTGCAGAAAAGGTACTTTATTCTATATTTTCTTTCTAATGTTTCTGTAAAATTACAAGAATTGATTCTCTCTGTAAGGCTCTCAAACTTAAAAGACTACCTGCAGCACCAAATGTCTCTCCTACGCTAATCATCAAGAATTAACATACCATTACACATGCATAAAGCTATTTTATAAGTAAATCTAATAAAAATTAGTAAAATACAGTCTGCCAAAATCCTTTGTTTGCTGTGAAAAATGAAGTGGATTAATACACAACTGTCTGTTATAAAGCTTGTTAACTTACCTTACAGCACTGCCAAAACTGTACTTTGGAGGAGATGTTGTGGTGCGTTGATCCTGGCTGAACACCAGATTCCGACCAAAGCCATTTTATCACCCTTCCTCTTCAGCTAGACCAGGTAGGAAAAAAATGCAATGAAAGGCTTGTGGGTTGAGGTAAGCACAGGTAGAGGTCACTCACCAATTACCATCATGGACAAAACAGACTTGACTTGAGGAAAATTAATTTGACTCATTACAAATCAAATTAGAGTCCGGTCATCATCACAGTCTCAGAGAGTTTAATTATGTCACATGAATTGAATATGTATATGGCTGCATGTATGAGTAGCAGTAACAATGTAATTCCCAGTAGGTCTTTACTAGGATTTAGACTTTACCTTTGAATTTAGACTTAATTTTCCCTCTCTGTCACTCATTTCAATTTTACATACTTCCCAAGTGACCATCGTCTTGTGGTCTAACTATGTGGGAAACTGCCAAAACCCTTTTATTTTTTTTTTTTCCTAGAATTGCCTAGATATTTTTTTCTTGTAATAAAGACTCATGACAAAAAAAAAAAGTCTATAAAATTGTTTGTTGTGTTGTGTAGGCAATAAACCAAAAGCAACAGGGAAGTTTTGATAAGAAAAGATTTTGGTTCAATGGGTTTTGTTGGAAGCAATCTGTCATGACCTCTTGATTCTTCACATCAAGACTGGAAATTTTCTAAAATATGCTGTCTGTGAAACCTAAGTAAAGAGCTCAATAAATAGGTTATTTTGTACTAAGCAGCCTGCACTAAGCAGCAGGCCAGTCTAAATAGTCGTAAAGGTACTTTCTCTCCATAATTCTGTCAGTCTGTCAATGTGACCTTTTACCATCATAGGAAAACAATTCACTGATAGAACTAAAATGACATTAATATAAAGGTATTAGGAGACCAGAAAATGCAACAGAAATCATGTAGATGATATGATTCTGTCAGAAATTGCAACCTTTTACATATAAAATATGTATGTATGACTTAGATAAAGCAAGAATTTTTCTTCTTCAGATTTGAAAATCACACAAAATAATTGAGGTAGATCCTAAAATATGTAACAATTTCATCAGTAAGCTTTATAGTTTGGAGCCATATTACAAAACATAATGTAATATTACGTATTACTTGAAACTTATAGCACAGATAAATTTCTGTCTGTTGCAGCTTGACACTGTGTCACTCCTAAAAGTTTCAATAAATTCCCTTGATATTTAGGTATCTTTTTCCATGGATTTATCCCATCTTGTACATTTGAATCCAGACTGGTTATGGGGAATTATTCATCATCTTTAGCTATACATTTACTTTTCTCAAACCTGTTGATAACAATCTCTGTGTCATGGCAAACAGAGATTTGGCACGTTTGCTGATAACATGACATTTTAAAAAAGTAAAAACTTTATGCGCTGAAAATGAAAAATATTATACCATAAGCATGTATGAAGCAAAAATCAGTAAGGTAAAAACTGTGAAATACACTAATTAGAGGAGAGAAAAAATATAGAAGAAATATTAAGTATGAAGGAAAAATGCAGAGGGTCCCTACACAGCTTTCTCCTAGTAACATGGCCAAGAAAACAACAGCTGGTAAAGAGAATGGAAATGTAAACAGTGTATGATGAGGGATGGCCAAAACTCTCAGAAAGAGCATTTGCCCAAAATTGATAGTCCTGAAGAAGATGACCTTCAGCAGGACTAAACTAAGAAGGCAAATTAAAAAAAAAAAAAAAAGCAGAAAGAGTGATCTTGAAAAAAGTATAGCAAGAGTATAAACATTTTTGAAAATGAGGAGAGGTGCTAGCGGAAGCAGGAGCCGTTGCAGCAGGGTGGCTCCTGATTGCTATTTCCCCAAGGCACACCTGCCCTCACCAGTCTAGGGGGAGGCACAATCTCCCATGGGGTGCCAGAAGAAGCCTGCATTCATCAGTGGTCTTTCTGGAAGTGTTTAGTCAGCATTAATGGGACCACAGTCCTTGGGGTGTGGGCAAGGAGGTTACACAAAGCTGGGACACCAACTCCCAACCCACATGCCTGGACAAGGAAGCTGAGCTTGTAGCTGTGTATGTGTTAAAGAGACTTAGACCTTCTTGAGAGTAGTTGTAGAGGGGTGGTTAAAAAGTTGTTGGAGTTATTTGTCCAGTGTCAGGTGTTATGCTTCATCTGCTTTTTTGCTGCTATTGATCCTTAACCTATAATTCCTGAGTGCTGGTTAATCATGTGTCATTAATAACTCAATGAAAAGGTTGCTGATTTGACTTAAAATAAAAATGTGTGCTACTTTTCCCTACTGTATATTTTCATAGCAATATATTAATTCTTACTGAAGCTGTATTGTATGATTAGTTGTTAAAAGTAGATATAATATTTTGTCAGTATACAAAATATATGTCAACCTGCATTCCATTTAGGCTCTAGCCATACCACTTTTTGGCTAGTGACAGTGTCTCAGCAGATCTCAGCATCTGTCTCAGCATCTCAGCATCTGTCTCAGCATCTCAGCAGTCTAGGTTGGAGGTATGCCACTTGCAGTGTGGTGCCCTTTATTTTAATTACTCATTCTTAACAATTCAAGAGAACAGATTACCAAAAGGTAAAGTTACTTGATAGCATCTACACCTAGTCTAAGTAAAGCATTGCAGTGAGGCAAAATGGATATCCTTATAAGAAGCATAATTCCCATCAGAATTAGGGACTTTAAATGTAGGGGAGTTTTGAAGGTTACCTACTAACAGATTATTGAAGAATCTTGCATTTAAATGTTTTGTACAAAAAAACTGCAACAGAAATCAACAAAATCATATCTGTGATCATACTAACTCAACATGATACATCTATGTGGTGGGGATAAATTGCAACTGGCATCAGATTTTTAGAAGATCAAAATACTGTTTCTTCTTGTTTCCTTCAATGAAACTTTATAATTTTCCATAGTTTGAAGACCCTGTCTAGCATCTTCAGGATTCATTTTCTATTTAGTAATTTAGAAAACACTTGTTCTTTATAGGTTTGCATCATTCAAGGCATGGGATAGCACCATGTTTGTTTTGAAGTGGTTATTAATTTTGTGCTTTAAAAGAAATTCATATTTTATGGATTTGTCCTGTTACTATGAATAAGCATTTATATTAAGGAAATCTGAAACCAAGCACAGGAATCTTTTGTGTTTAAGGAAAGGAAGAGTTTGAGGGAGATTTCCATTTAACTCACAATGCTCTTCACCCTTAGAGAAATTTACATTGCAGTTGGCATGATAACATATGTACGTGAAAAAAATCCTACCCTTTATGCTACCCCAATATATATTTCTGATGCTGTTAGATCGTGTAAGTGCCAATGGAAACATAACACATTTACGTAGATTAGTGAAGTTTATAAAAAGGAAAGGCAAGAAGGCTGGGCAGGTTTTAAAGGCTGAACATGAGCAAGTAAAAAAATTAGTTCTAAGGATTGGGGGTTTGTGAATCCTCTGTTGCTTGAGCTTGGAGTCACTCACACCTTCACATCCAAAGTCCTTTTGCACTTACATTTCAGTGAGTGCAAAAAAGAGTTGGCCATTAACAGTGAGAAAAATTTAACCACATTTAGCTAAAAAACCATGGCTTAGAGACTGTCGCTTTTCTACATTTCCTCTTCTGCTAGTGGGAAAAAAATGACTGAAACTTTGGAGATTCTTTTATTTTTTTTTTTTACTCATTAAGACTATTACATTATGTGGTGAATGGCATTAACAATACCTATCTCTTCCCACGGATTACAAGAAGAGCTGTGAGCACATTCCAGAACCTGAATGTCTAAAATTAGACAGATTCCACTTTTAACTGTGAAAATGAAACCTGCTCAGTAGGACAGATTAGTTTTACAGCTTCAGTCCTGAAATCAGAAAGTGTCAGTCTTTTGGGAGGAGTGGGGTAGAACACAGACCAGAAAAAAGACAACAGAAAATTAAGGGTCAACTCTGTGTTTCAAGATTAAATATTTCCTGTTTTCTTCTGTGAAGTACCTTCTCAATAATATGCGTTTATACATTTTTCTTTGCTTCTTTGCTATTCTTTAAGCAGCCATAAAATGCTATCCTACCTAAACAGATCCATTTTTCATCGTCAGTAACATTTCTCTAAGCTTTAAAGTAGTACATAATCAGGCCTATTGTCCCTAAAGGAGCGACAGTTACTTCAAATATTTTCCTTCTCTGGCTGATGGCATGACATGTGTGTGCTTATATAGCTCATTTTTATAACAGATGCTTATTACCCTTAGCACTTTTTCCACATTCATCTTACATAGATAGAGACATAATGTGGATTATGTTTAAGCGGCAAGGGTTGATTGAACTGTCTGTCTTCTGGGAAAAAAAAGATTTGATTTTAACAGGGGGTTACAGAGGGATCGTCCTCCTTTGCTGCCTAAAATAATATCTCACTGTCTTGTTCTTGCAGATATTGCAGCATGCAGAATGTGAATCTACCCAGCTATTGCTCCTTTTGTGCAAAGGAAAGCTTTTTCATTTGTAGAGCTCTAGCTAGAATGACACACTCTCTGCAGAAGCGGAACACTGAAAACATTTCTAAGTTAATTCTTAATGTGACACCTGCTGCTGCTGTTGTTTTTAGTATCTGTCAAATCATTCTTCTATTTATTAATTTCTGCCTCCCTTCTCTCAAGTGATGCCTTGGACAGTCTGTGGGAAATGGAGATTTTTTTGTGTCTCTCAGAGCAGTTCTAATACGGCCAACTCAGTCAGTATAAAATTTTGAAATAGAGTTGAATTTTTAAAACATAGGCAGACTTTTAAAGAGAATTGTGATGGTGTTCACAGGGGTACCAGGATGAGGGAAGAGATGAAAATGTTGACTCCATGTTTCAGAAGGCTTGATTTATTATTTTATTATATCTATTATATTAAAACTATACTAAAAGAATAGAAGAAAGGATTTCATCAGAAGGCTAAGCTAAGAATAGAAAAAGAATGATAACAATGCTTGTCTCTGACTGAGATGGTCTGGACAGCTGGACTGTGATTGGGTATTAATTAGAAACAACCAGATGAGACCAATCAGAGATCCACCTGTTGCATTCCACAGCAG
>LTAT01000001.1:45378175-45399558 GCA_003286495.1 Chlorodrepanis virens | reverse complement strand
AAAAATATGCTGCAATATAAAGATCAAAGGCAATAATCCATTCACTTGCTCAGCTTTGGCAAGGCTAGGGGCGGAATATGGCTTTTTGTTTTCACCTTTACATTTCCTTATTGTTGTGGGTCAAACGCAGGATCCAAGAGAACCATCAGAACTACAAAAGACTGAAAAAACATAGATCGTGTAAGTGCCAATGGAAACATAACACATTGGCACTTACTTTAACCTTGAGAGAAATAGAGAGATCCTAATGTTCAAAATATAGATTATTGAAAAGATTAGGATAGCAACTTTCCTGTTTATTTAGGGGAAAAAGGACTATTTTTCACCAAAATATTAGATACTAGGAAAAAGTTACTGGTAAAGTATTTCCTTAACAATTTTCAAAGGAGCTTTTCTACAAAGAAGAACATGCTGTAGAAGACAATTTCTTTGAAAGAGGCTCACCTAGTGCTGGAATTCCTGAGATAAGGCAATAACAGGACATTTCAGCTCTGTTTTTCCATAGTTTTAAACAAACTCCAGGCAACACCAAACTCCAAAAAATGCAATTCAAAACCAACTTGGATATGTTAATAAATTAGTGCTACATCAGATGATTCAAGAGAAACATTTTCTGCTCTGTAGGCAAGTGCTGTTATGCTCTATCTGCTCCCTGGTGCAGAGGGATAATAAAACAGGAAAAGATTTGCTGTCATATCTTCAGAATAATTTGTAATTAGTGCTTTAAAGTGAGAAGAAGATGTAGTATTAATTCTTTTATTTATAGACTATTCCATTTCTGCTTGCCTGAAGCATGCTTAATTTGATAGGGATCTTTTAATTTGTAATTAGTCTTTAGGAAGGACTAAATTTTCTGATGCTTTAAGCAGTGCACTATTTATTAATTTGTGTTCTCTCATTTTATCCAGTGTTTATGCACTATGGACCAGATTCAGTACCCACTGAGAGGTAATTGTAAATTAGTTCAGCATTTAGCTCATTTGGCTTTCTTATATTTTTGAACACATAAAACAAGATAAATTATAATTTAGTTTACATCCTATCATCTCAGCCCGCCTTGCACATAATTCTTACAGGGAGCAAAACATCTCCAGGAGTTATTTTTGCTCTATTAATGAAAAAAAGTAGTGGCAGCCACATGTAGCTTTTGGCAGCAGAGGAAACATGGCTATGACCACATTCAATGAAGCACTTTGGAGACTTTCTTGTCTTTGCTCATGAGTATTTAAAACTAAATTAAATTTTATTTCAGGTAACTCATAGTTGATACTGCCTCAAGCTGAAAACATGCTATGAAAATAGTTAACTTCTTGTATCATTTACATATTTCTTAGTCTACCTTAGTATCTTGGTATTACTTCTGTTGGTTTAAATATCATATAAAACCCCTTGTGTCAAGTACTGTACTGTAAGGAGGACCTTACAGCAGCCTTGCAGTACTTAAAGGGGTCTTACAAGAGAGCTGGAGAGGGACTTTTAACAAAGGCCTGTAATGACAGGACAAGGAGGAATGGCTTAAACTGAAGGAGAATAGGTTTAGATGAGATATTAGGAAGAAGGTCTTTACTACAAGGGTGGTAGACACTGAAACAGGTTATTCAGAGAAGCTGTGGACGCCTCATCCCTGAAGCTGTTCATGACCAGGTTGGATTTGGCACTGAGCAACCTAGTCTAACGAAAGGTTCCCTGCCCACAGCAGTAGGGGTTGCAAAGAAATGAGCTTTAAGGTCCCTTCCAACCCAAACCATTATATGATTCTCTGTACATAAACAACATAAATTATTCCTGTCCTAATTGATTGAAAATGCAAATTTCAGAAAAGACACAGAGGAAAACAGACAGAGTATAACACTTTGTGGCCTCAAAGTGTTGAGGCTACTTGAGCCTCTGCTGGCTTTAGTAGTCATTCTCTTTTTGAAAAAATCCAAGAGAATTCTAAATAGGATTGCTACAAAGAGCATGAAGGTTCTCTCTTCACAGGAAGGAGCATGGAGAAGGCAAATGGAAATGGATATGAGTTACACAGGGAAACATTTCATCTTGATCTAAGAAAGAAAATTTTTTATACTGAAAACAACCTCCTCAGTGATTGGGTAGAATCCCCATCTCTGAAGGTTTTCAAAACAGAGTGCTAGATAATCTCGCCTAGGCTCCCTTTAAAGAAAAAAAAAAAAGATGGACCAGATGGATTTTCATGGCCCCTTCCAACAGCTCTATGATTTTTTAAAAAAGTATGTTTTAAAAGAAAGGTAGAAGGAGAGAAAGCAAAAAAATAAAAGCTCTCTTAGAGGCATTTTCTTTTTCAGTAGAATTTTCCAATTTTTTTTTTTTTCCCATGGTTTCCTCTAAATTTAACATCTTTCTCATAATTAAAGTGATTTGAGCAGGACTTACTTATTCTTTAGCTAAATGTAAAATTATATTCTAAAATATTTCTTTATAGTATATGCTTTATATCTATACTTTTAAGTCATTGTTTGATTTTTTCATTGTGAATTGTCTCTGTACCTTTTCAATTTCTCCCATTTAATTTTCAGCTACTTTTCTGAGTGTTAGTCTGCATGATTTTGTAGAGGGATCACGTACTTGGTATTCAAGGCTGTAACCTTTTTCCATCTACATCATTGTTAATGGTCTGTGGTTGTGATTTCAATTAATTCTTTGTTATGTCAAAACCAGGGGAAAAATGAGATCAAGATTACCTGGATGACAGGTGTAGGAATATAGCAGAGGAGATGCACTAAAGTGTGTGGTTTAGTTGTCTTTTTTTTTTTTTTCCCCAACTCTTGAGTCAAATGCAGAGGCTCTTTAAATGTATGTGGTTCCAGTATTTGGCAGCATAGGGAGAATTCTCTAATATCTCACACTAATGTCTCCTATTTGCCAGCAAGACTTCTTTATTGCAGTTATTGCAGATATTACAGCTATTAATCATATTAACTTGAAATTTACTTGTGTAGCAATGCCTTATAAAACAAGAACTTCAACGTATCATTTCCCATTTTAATACACTATTAGAAAATGCCCTGTTGGGGGCTAGGCTAGTTATTGAATAACAGCCTGCAGATCTATAGGAACTTCAAGAGAGAATTTATTAATCTCAAAAGTATTGTAATTGTAAGATAAGACATAGCATAAACTGTTAGATGTATATCTTTGTGTAAATCCAAATAAACTGAAATATCCAGTGACAGATAAGGAAATTTAGATTTCAGGTTTTAAGCGACTACTATTTGTCCTGAAAGCTGCTGTGGCAATTGTTTAACATGGTGAAATATCTTTGAAACTTCATATATTTTATAGATATTTCCTTGGTTTTAAAGCCTGAAGGGCTTTTAAATCATTTCATCTGACCTCCAGTATAACACAGGTCGTTTCACTTCATTCACATAATTTTTTAGTGAATAAAATATCTCCATTTCAGTGTTCAGAAATGAGTTGTAAGCCATATGAAGGAAATAACAGAGACAGGAATTGGAATTCAGAATTATTTTGAAAAACTTAGGAAAAAATTGAAAAATTTAGAAATGAGTATTCAGTTAAGTCAACTATGCATTTTCTATTTTGGTGAGAATAGATAACTACAGAAAGTTGAGATACAGATAAACTAATTTGATGAAAAAGACATATAAATTACCCGGAAGAAAGAGATAATGACAAAACTTGTCTAAAATCCACAATAGTACTGTAATTCATAGAAAAACTGCATGGGAAACTACATGGGATAAGTAAAAAAGAATGTCTTCATTCACTGCATTTATGGCTTCATTTGGAGAATGGCACTTGCTTCTGAAGACTTTGAAAGAATTCTGCACTTGTGGCTCTGTGTCTTGGTATTGCCATTGCTCACAACAGGCTAATGGTTCACACTGACTGTACAAGGACAAAGGTTGTTGGTCTTGCTCTGCATAGATTCAGCCTGGCCCAGCCCTTTGTGCTCATCTGTTTTACAAAAAAAAGCACTTCTCTAACAACAAGACTGTTGTCTTAGTGCTTTTAGCTTCAGCATAGCAGTATATTGTGGTGGAATGTCTTTCAATTATATAGATTTTTAATTTTTTTTTTACCAGTACCTAGTAGTAACATGCAGTTGTCTTGTGTGGAATCAGCTGTGTATGACCCTATTTTGAAACTCTAGTATAGAAGGGTGAAGCCTTAGGATGGCAAATGAGGCATTTTTTTTCATAAATCTTATTTTAACCAAAAAAATCCACAGCATATGTATGAAGCTAAGAAGTTATTTAAGTCCTGATATTTAAATAATCTAACGAAGAAAATTCATGTTATTAACCAAGTTAAAACTGTTGCACAACAACTTCCTCCCAGTGCTCTTTTGGAGCCTAAGGATGGCAGGTTTGGTATTTGTTGAGAAGGTCTGCATATTCAGAAACTTTTACAGGTCATCATACAATGAAAGCAACATACATACCATGTGTTCAGTTACATATGAAAAAAGCTCTCTGATAATCAAGAAACTAAATCCTCTTTTACATCAGATTCTGGTCCAAAAAAAAAACAAAACCAAAAGATCACGGAAATAGTTATTTCACCACATATGGCCCAGAAGAAGGCTAAATTCAACTTTTTAAAAGTAATCAAGTCCCCACACTGTGAATTGGTCCTCCACAGAGATGAGATGTCAAGCCAGAGATGTACCTGGCCTTCCTTTATTTAACCCTATCAATATATTTTTTAAATAGATGACTGTTGAGATTTCTTTTATCTCTTTTCTGTATTTCAGTCTTTTCCCAAAACAACAAATTCTCAAAGAATTCATGAAATGAACTCAGCATTTTTTAATTTTGTTTTTTTTCCTTCCCTTGCATTGGATAATACATGTTTTGTACTGGAAAAAACATTAAAAGGAAAAATCGTTGTACTAACCCATTCTTCCTGGGTCTAAGATATTGTCCCCAAATATTATAATCCCTTTGGTCCCCAATCATATATGTTGTGATTATGACAAATTATGGAAAAGGTAAGGACAATACACACAGCCCTACAGAACAGGGATAAAAAGACCATTTATAAAATCATATATTCCAAGAGTAGTAGAAGCCGAATAATATCAAATCTGGGCAGCCTCTCCCCATTTGGAAACAGGGGATTCAAAATATATACCCTGTTTTTTTGCTAGGACTTTATTTCTGATTATTCTTTGATAGCTACAAATCAGTAGCTATCAAATTCTATCAAAGATAAACATTTGCCTAAACAGCCTGTGGCTCCCTGGGTCTTTTCTGCATTGTAATTGAAATATTGCCACTATTTTTAGTCGTCTGAGGCTTTAAAAAGTCTCCATTTTCCTTTTGAGTTATTAAAAAACAAAATTAGTGGTTTGGAGATAATTCAACTATTCAGTTCATAATAAGAAATTTATAGTTCAGATGGCAATACCAATTGTGTTACTATCACAGTAATTTGCTACTTCCCTTGAGAGTCTTGGGCATGAGTTGTCTAGATCTGTCAATTTCTCTATCTATGCTTAGTTAATTTAAGCAGATGCTGTTTCATATGTTCTGTTAGTACAGATGGTGAAATTTGTATTTAATATAAGGGGCAAAATTTTGTTTCTTTTATTTCTACTTTTTCTTTTTCCTTTCAGATGAGAACTGAAACAGGTAAAAGGAAATTTTCAGGTGAGTTTATTTCCCAGAAAAGGTTCTACACACTAAAAATAAAGATACCAATTGTCACAGAAGAAGTGTTTTTATTTTAGGAAAACTGTACGAAGTGTTTCAGTGTTGGTTTGGGGTTTTTTGTTTGTTTTTAGGGATTTTTTTGTTTTGGTATTTGGGTTTTTCGGTTTTGATTTTTGGGGTTTTTTTGGGGTGTCTTTGTCTGTTTGGTTTGGGCTTTGTTTGAGTTCTTGTGGTTTTTTTTGTTTTTTTTTTTATTTGATTCTTCTAGCAGATGATATAGCTGTTATTACCATAACTCATTGGCATACAATAAAAACTAATATAAGGTTTCATTAATCAATTTACAGTTTTGGAGTCTTCTGATAGTTATGTCCAATGAAATTGAAAACAAACACAAAAAAAAGTAATTTCAGCCACACTTTGATATTTGGATTAAAAATCCTAGTGATGAAAAAAACCCAAAAATCTGACCAATGAAAATCTTGAGGATTTCTTTGCTTTTATTCTACCTTCCCTTGTAATAATGTAAAATTAAGCCTGATATAAAATTTTATTATCTCTATCTGCCATTGACACATATTAAAATTCAACTTGTGCAGACTTCTCCTGCAGTGCTAAGCTCACTGACCTCCCAGTCTGTGAAACATCCCTTAGGCAATGCCACCACCTCTGCCTGCCCAAGGCTCATAGAAAGGCACCAAACACTCCATGCTCTTTGCTGGATGGCCGTGTCCTTCTTGCAGAAGGACAATGGGAGTTCAAGAGGTATCTGATGTGCTGGGGTAGCTGCTTCCACTGCTGTTGGGTACATGCCCTGTGGCACATCACTGCCAGCGTTGAGCCTTCCCATATTCAAGAGAGTTTTTGGAAACCTTCCATCTCAACTGCTGCACAAATTGCTGCCTCTGTTTGCTGTGCTCCCAGCTGGCTATGCTTTCCCTGGTGCCAGCTGAAGAGGTACTTGACAATTCCCAACTCTAAATTAAGGATTTTAATATGGCTGAGGTTAGCAGATGTAAGGACCTTTTCAGTAGGATTAGCTTCCAGGGGCTGTTAGAAACTGCTAGAGCTTCTAGGAATAAACATGTCTCTTAGCTCCTTGTGTGAGCAGCAGCATCAGCACCCTTTGGGAAGGAGGCACCAAAAATCCCTTCATCATTTTCTGCATCCCTTAGCTGCTTCCCTTTGCAATGACCTTCCCTGGAGTGTTCTAGTCTACTTACTAAATTCATCTCTATTTCAGAATCTTCTATCTTTATGTCTGTCAGATGCTGTTGAAGAATGGGATATATGTATCAATAAACATTAACATGAGATATATGCCTACTCCACATCTGCTCTTGGCTTCCACTTGGCACTTCAGCTCATGTGCATCGTGCTGCAGTTTGAGCCAATACTTGTCTTGTACCAATGAAGTGTAGACAATGTAGTTCGAAAAGCTCATTGTTGCTAATGGAATCAAAGCATCCAAAACCGTTCTGGGAAAAATGGGGAGAAATGTACAGGGGAAAAATGCATGCAAGCTCTGAGTTCAGCAAAGAGAGGCTTTTATAACTTGTTTGTAGTGTGGTGACACCTTTTTTTTTTAATTTTGAGTGAAGATTTTTATCAGATTCTACAATCATCAAAATAATTTATTATTAATAATGTATTACAGTTTAAAGGTTTAGGTAAAAAAATACCATATGAAATGCAATTTTTTTTTCCTTTTAATAACTCAGGTCAAAGAAAATACCATTCCAGAAATGACTTTCTTTCCATTTTTACTTTACATTACAAACTATCTTTTGTTTTCTAAAATATAAAAATGATGATAACGATGAAAAAATCATTGTATTTATCTAAATAAGGCAAGGTTTCTTAAGAATGAAAAATTAGCAGAAAACTTCAACTTTGTTTAAAACTCTCTAAACTTCGCATAAATATCATACCTTTGAATAAGATTTTTATCAGCTCCAAAGCACTACAGAATTTGGCATTTGCTGCTATTTAACTCACAATGTCATAATGTACCTGGGACATTTCATATGTAGAGATAAAGATTTAATTGATAATACTTTTTCTTCTCAGTTGGTTTTTATTTCAGAGAAAATAAACCAGTTTGTGTGTCAGGAATTTCCTTATGAATTAAAGCTTTCTGGTATAGATGCACTTTGCATGTCCAGGTGGAGGAAATAAAAAAACAAGCAAAACCACACAAAACTTGTCTCTTAGAAGGTCCAAGTAGTTTTTAGTGGAATAGGATAGATTTCGAGAATTACTAGATTTTATCAGTGCATAGGAGTAAGTGCCATGCTTTCAAGAAAATTTTTCTTCTCTTTTAAAGTAAAATAGTGGTTCATGAGAAGTACCTTGCTTGAAGGGCTCAGATCAAGTGGCTATATTCCAAGCTAATAATTTTCAGAATTATGAACATTGAAACCAGCTGCTCTCAATTTACCTAAAAGCAACTTTATTCCTCGATACATTTTTTTTAGTTCAGTTCCCTCAGTCATGTATTGGTGAAATGGTAGATTTCTTTTCAGAGTTATAGGAAACAAGGCAATGACCCAGTTTTGCCAAGATTAGCAGGCTTTAAAATAAAAGTTTTGCAAAATTTTTCTTTGAAATAACCACATTAAGACACAATTTTATATTTTTTATTTGTATTTTAAAATTAGAAATGCTTTTTTTTGAGTACCCTATGTTCTAAACACTGAACCTGCCTAGTCAAGAAAAATACTTCAGATTAATCTTCTTGAACTCTGTCAAGCTGGTTCTGTGACCACTTCCCTGGGGACCCCATTTCAGTGCCTAGGAACCCTCTGGGTGAAGAATCTTTTTCTAATATGCAGCCTGAACCTCTCTTGACACAGCTTCAGGCCATTCCTTCAAGTCTTGTCACTGGTCAGCACAGAGAAGAGATCAGTGCCTGCCCCAAGTTGGAGACTGCAATGAGGTCTACCCTCAGTCTCCTCTTCTCCAGACCAAGTGACCTCAGCTGTTCCTCAAATGGCTTCCCCTCCAGGCCCTTCTCCATCCTTGTGCCCTCCTTTGGATGCTCTCTAACATGTCTCTAGCTTAATGTCTTTCTTATGTTGTGGTGAATTGAATGAAGGTATATTCAATAACTCAACATGAATAAAAGTTTCTAAACCATTTTGGAAATGTATGGGAGGTAGGAAATCAATGTTGTTTCATTATTTTACACCAGATGAGTATCTTGTTCTTATTTATTGACCTCCACAGTCTGAAAAGTTTAACTTTGTTTTAAAAAATATATATGCATTATTATGGATTAGCTTATTATTGTTGTATAGCTGCCTCTGAAAACATCCAATGCACTTTTCTATCCTGCAGATGCCCAATTTAAAGCTTATTTGAAGCCACAGGCATTTTAGATGTACAGATAGACACACATACATGAATATTCTATATTAAAAGAAAAAATTTTCTTTGCCCATGTTAAGAAGAGATGAATAATTTTCTTTTATATCCCGAATAATATTCTGATGAGTTTCAGTTTCCCCATGAATAGGAGTATAGGAGACCTGTATAGGAGACCTCCTAAGCTCTGAGTTAAACCCGTAAATATAATACTCCTAAGCAAGATAAATGCCAATAGTGGGCAATTAAGCATTGAAAGATTGAAATAATTTTCTTTTGGAAGGACTTGTGGGGATTTCTGTTTTCTTGCCTTTTTTCTCTATTAAAGATGTTTATTACTTCACAGCACTAATAAAATTATTTCTTGTAGGAAGAAATGCACTACAAGAAGTTTGAATCCCTGTGTTCTTGACTTTCTAAATAGGTCTTTTGAATTTTTCATGTGCTGTGATTTCTTCTGCAATTATAATAACATTAAAAAAGATATTTTGTATGAATTACAAGCAGATTCCTTTTCAAATACTAGAAAATGCAAGCTATTTTAATGTGTAAACAAGAGTCTGAAACACACTTAATGATTTTCCAGCTGTATCTAACAAGGTTTTCAAAGTGATAATCTTCCTGGTGACTTTTCCTTTTTGTAAAAATATTTATTCAGGAAGAACTGACATTATGATAGGCATTTGAAAAAGCTATTATAAATATGGTTAGCTATACTGATATTACTTATATCTTGAAAGAACAACATTCATTTACTTTAAGCATTCAGTTAAAGAAATGCTTTAAACTATGTAAACCTTTCTAACATTTTATTTCTGTAGGGTCCATTCTACTGACATCTTAATCCCCCTGTTTTCCAACATGGCATAATTTGGTAAACACTGATGTTCATACATCTGTAAACACTGATGTTCATACAGCTGTCATCCGTAGGCAGGAATTCCAGTTCTCATGCTGCTTGCAAAAGACTGAATTTGCACTCCTCTCATTTGAAGAGGATGACTTAATCACCAAGCAGTGATGTATTCTGATTGTCTTTCCCCATCACCTTTTTCTTTGAAGCTGAGCCACTGAACATACAAGTAGGAGTCTTCATATTAAATCGCAGAAAAAGAGACCTTGATTCTCATCTAGTGATTAGGGCACTTGAAATTGAAGCTCATTCATTAAAGCAGGTGTCCAAGTGACACTTGTCTCCCACTGTAGGTGGCTATTTTTAGCAGTGATTCATTTACCCAAGGACATTTTGTTCATCCAGTCACATAATGGAAAGCGATACAAATGTCAGGCTCATTGACTCAGAATGGTTCAGCTTCATGGTAGTCTCATGATATTGAAAGGTCAAAACATTAAAATTACTGGTATGCATGTCTCCCTGGTTCTTCATGGAGGTTATCCTTTCATTGCAAATGTAGGTATTTCATCTTCAAAATTCCTTGGAAGTCACTAATTTTTCCTAAAGAACAAGACTGACACATGCAACACAGAAGGACACCCTGCATTAGAAAAGGCAACAGTCCCTACCAGTGACTGCTGGAACACAAGCTTATATTTCTAGGACAGCAAACACAGGTCATTTCTCCTGTCTCCAGTATCAGCAGCATCAGATAAAGAAGGTGATCACAAGCTGAAAAGGCAACTGTAAAATATCCCATACTTCCACACTCCTTGAATTCACTCAGTCTTCCCCACTTCCTTGGGAACACAGAAGTTTCTTAAATTGGCTATCTGAACATTTATTTCTTTGTTATAGATATTTGACACAGTGTGACTGCCTGGCATCGATACCTAACCTGGGTTCATCTGTCTGGTGAGAGTCTAACACCTTAGAACTTATTGTTAAGATATCTTTGTGGGATGAAATCAGCAGCTTGGATAGGCTATCTAGAAGATAACTCAGAGCATTAGCACTTTATCAGGCAGAAACCAATGAATTTAAGCAAGAACATGGTTTTGTATATTTTTCTGTAGCTCCAAGCCAAAATTGCAGAATATAATGCTAGAGAAGGAAACAAGTAACAGGAATGAGTCCTAATGTAAATGCATTACATTTTCTGTCAGAAATGTGAGAGATGCAAAACAGCTTGTTTGACTGAGATTTCAAGAGTGGAAAATTTACCAAAATAGCAATCATAGGAAAGTGGCATGGGGATATCTACTATTAACTATTTCATGGGGATATTACCCTCCATGCTAGAAAAGCAAAAGAGAATAGAATCATAGAATACCTTGTGTTAGAAGGGACCAGTAAGTATAACCAAAGTCCAACTCCTGGCTCTGCACCAGACAATCCCCAAGAGTTACAACATGTGCCTGAGAACATTTCCCAAAAGCTTCTTGAACACTGTCAAGGCTGGTGCTGTGATCACTTGCTTGGAAAGCCTGTTCCAGTTCTCAAATACCCTCTGGGAGAAGAATCTTTTTCTAAAATCCAACCTAAACCTCCTCTGACACAGTTTGACACCATTCCTTTGGGTCCAATCACTGATAACCACAGAGAAGAGATCAGTGTCTGCCCCTCTTCTTCCCCTCAGGTGGAAGTTGTAATGGCAATGAGGTCTTCACTCAGTCTTTTCTTCTCCAGGCTGAGCCAAAAAAATGATCAGTGGTAGCAAAAGGTTTGTATGGAGCAGCCTCAATATAGAAAGAACTGTTTGTGTATTCCCACCAACCCTAAACCAGCATAATTTATCCACAGTCATAATGTTTGCTACAGTATCTTCAATGATGTCCCACATCTTCTTAATATTCTGGCATTTTTAAACTACTTTCTTCAGTGTGGGATGCTGCAAGAACTGTGATGGAGTCCCAAAAGCCTGGCAGCTTTGTTTTTGTATTCTTTCACATGTTTCTTAATAATGTAACTCTAGTGACCTCCAGTCTACACCACCTTCTGCCCACCCAGGTAACTCCCTAGCCTAAATTCAGGTGTTCTCAGACACTTCACTCACACTCACTCAAGCTGCCCATCCCATCCATAAGTATTTCCCTGCACTGCCTGTGGTTTCCCAAGTCTTAAATAAAATATACCTGTGAGGATTGACTGACACTGACTCCACTTATGCCAGCAAAGCAAAGCCATTTTACTGCCCAGTTTACCAGTATTTACAGGTCACTACATTAGTACAATTTTGTACAATTTTTTCCACTCAGACCTCTTTGTCTCTGTCCCCTTTAGAAACACAATCTTCTGATTATTCTTCTTACACTAGTAATGTCCTTTTAGTTTTCTCTTTTGCTAACAAAGTCCTTGTTGCACTTCCTTCATCAAAGCAGTCAGCATCAGAGTGCCTGAGCAACCAGATGTCTTCACTTCTGTTTTTGCCTTGAGTTTATCTCTTCCTCAGATTTCACTGTACTGAGGCCAAAAGGTCTGTGGTGCTACCCAGTTCAGCTTCTGCAGCTGTCTGATCTCTGACATCTACTTTCAATCTCTACTTTTGCATTTGCTTCACATTTATCTAGTCTATGGTCCTCCCACCGACCACAGACTTTGCCTTCTCTTTCCCTCTATTTCTGGTCATATAAGTGCCCACTCCAGACTCTGAGAGAAAAGTTATGGATTTTTTTATTTTACACTGGGAAAGAATGAAAATGAGGATTTTTCCTTCACAGTTCACTCAAGGACCATTACTCTCATTAGAAGAAAGGAACCTTTGTTTCTGTGCTGATAAAAGCCCTGAAATTTTGATTCATGAATTTGGAATTTAGGACAATAAAAAAAAAAATAAAAGGGAAAAAGGGAATCCCTTCCCTTTGCTTTCTTGATTAATACCCTTTGTTTTCTTGACTAATATCCTTATTGTCATATTACTGAAAAGGTGAACTTCTCTTTGTTACTTCTAAACACTAGGACAATTTGAAAAGGTCATGTGTTGTCTACAGTTCAGCTGAAATCCTTCAAACTGTGGACAACACTGAACAGGTCTTTGCACCCATCAGAAAGGGAGATTAACTACCAGATTGTGCAGCCAAGAAAATGCAATGTTTCTAGTAATCTGTAGAGTCCACTGCCTTTTCAATGACTTAGCAATTTAGTCCCCTGGTCTTGTCAAGGTCTTGACTGTGGATCTTTTTAAGCTGTGACTGCAAAAATTTCTGAAGAGGGTCAGAGAGGGTCAAGAGGGCTGTGTCCTTCAAATGAACACTGATCCTGTAGTATCTTATTGCCTGTTGGATAGCAATGCGCCATTTTGCTTCCACTTGGTCTTGATTCTGCAGCAGAAGTACTCAACCATATGTGGCAGCGGTCAAATAAAATCAATTAGAAGGTAAATAACTAATTAACTTGTAAGTAAAAGAGGAAAGAAAGAGCATCCAAGTAGATTTTGTAATAACACCTAAGAAAAATTCTTTGATGGACCTGAGAATAGGGAGGTAAAAAACCACTACCTTCACCATCTAACTCCTCCCAGAAGACAGTTCTGGATACTAATGACTGAATGCATGGACCTGAATGATGACTGACCCCACCGACCTTTAAGAGGGTTATGGAAGGGATAAACATAACATAGAGGGAAAGTTTGGGTACTATACAATCTGTGTATAGCAATTCTAACTGCATGATTCATGGAAATTACTAAGTGGATAATTGGACTGCATATTATTGAGTATGATTGGATCATTATTGAGCATGATTGTATTGCAAATAGATTGTCAAGAAATGAACAAGAGGAATAATCAAGTTATATTTTCACATATAAGGTCAGTTCCCTTTCTCAACATTTTAAGCAAGCAGGGCGCTTTTTTTCTTTTTTTCTTTTTTTTTTTAGAATAACAAGTTTTACAAATTATGTTTTAAAGTAAATAGGTGTGGGAGCTCTATTCTAGGCTGAAATAAATGCTGCCAGCCTGTGATAACCATACTCTGAACATTTGTGCCAGTCTAAATAAGACTAAGATATAAGGCTGATAAATTCAAAACAGTTGGAAGGAGAAGTAGGCACAAGTTACACAGGTTTTGAAGAGGTGAGTACCAAGAATAAGGATTGGAGAACATAGCCAAGCTCGCATACTTTCCCAAGCTGATCTCACTGGATGCAGCAGTGTCAGGAACAGATTTGTGGGCTAGATTGGTCAAGCTGGCCAGATTCAAAAATGTTCTTAGTGTCATTCTGTATCAGTCTTTCAAGGATGATTTCAATCAAAGCCTTATAATGCGTAAAAAGTAAAAACAAAAGCAGTACACTGTGTAAAACATGAACTGTTTGGCATCAATACCCTATTAGACAAAGCCTTGTTGTTGGCATAGTCAGAGAAATAAATTAATAAAATAATTACAGAAACTCTGTGTGCCAAAATCTCGGTGGTGTAAACAGGATTCTTGGATCCCTACTTTAAACAACATTAAAGGAGTGGTGCAACAATACAGACCTGTGGTAGGATCTACATGTCTGCCTACAGAGTCAGTTTGGTGTTTAAGTATTCACCTTTCTTGGTAGCTTGTCACTCAGTTTTCAGAATTATAATAGCATACAAATGGCAAAGCTGTGGAAGATGAACAATTGGCTTTTCAGCAAATGTAAACAAAGAATTCAAATTCCGTCTAATAGACAGAATTTGACACTAGAAGTGACTGGCAAAGTTTTACAACCTTTTTCTTAATATATGTAAAAGTAATTAATTATTTTGAGCAAATAATTGTATGTTAATTGTGAAGCCTTAATAAATGTGGTTATAACAGCATTTTGTTTAACTGAATTCAATAAAATCTGTATTTATCGATTGAATGAAATTTATATACAGGCTAATATCTATCATATGGTGGATAAATTATTAAGAATAATGATTGATTTATCAATTTAAATATATAAAATGATTTATCAATTTAAACATATTAATAATTTTATGCTAAAATATATTTTTAAATTTGATAAATAGCTAATTTGCTCATGGTCCTCATAGATGTGAAAAAACCAAATATTTTCTTAAGCTATTTCTATGATTGCAAAATGGTTTGTTCTGAGATACTTCTGTACAATGATCACAAGCAACACCTCAGGTGTCAATTCTTACTTATTTTAAAAGGTCCACTCAGTTGTTAACCTTTAAAAATGCTTCTGAAAAGGGCTCTATTGTATTTTTTTCATTAATAATTTAATTTTTCTGATGTGCAGTTGACAATTAACCCAATTTGTCATGTCAGATACTTCTCTGTTAATTAGAATGTTGATTAGGGGGTTGATTGATGATTCAGATACTTCAATTAATTTCACGCATTAAAAGAATTTACACATAGAAAGAACCATCTGACAAAGCTGTTAGAATATCTCTCTATTCTAATAGAACTTTAATAACTTCAGCAATTCAGTGACAGAATAATTAGGAAATTGATACAGAATGCAAGCATTGTTGAAATTCTCATAAATCTATTCAGCACCTGACTGAAAATGCAACAGTTCTTTGCTTTCTCATTTTTTTTTCCCTAGTTTTATTTCTTTCATGTAAATGTCTGGTAGCATAAATTCAGGACTGCATATATTTTCTAGGGAAATCTTTTCCCATGTTATTTTTTCCTTTCTGAGGTTTCTAGGTGATGTCTTACACAAAGAAAATATGATTTTCTGTGTTCATTCAGAAATTATATTAATTTTCCACAGTTCCAGCATAATGTTGCAATGCAAGCACTGTGGAACCCTATAAAGAACAATAATGCTATGAAAGCAATAGTAGTTAAGGAAGCAAAGATGTTTGAATTACAACTTTTATTTGCTTAGAACCCAAGAGAATTGATATTAATATTAAAACTGTGGAAATCTGATGCTTAGGGATTTTGAAAAGGTTGTGTAGCACTAACTCTTGAGAACACCATTCTTCATGCCATACAAAATTTGGATGTCTCCTCTGAACCAGCTGGTTTGTTTGCTGTGGGTTTTTTATTGCAAATTGTCAAATAGGGATTTTTTTTTTTTCTTAGTTTGTCTTCCTTTTTTTCTTTTTCCCCAGGAGGTGCAGATCTGTATGCAACATACATAGATCTTTCAGATATTGATAAAATACTTCTTATGTAAGATAATGAATATATTTTAGTCTATGCCCACAAATTCTAGCAAAACCAACACTGCTGCTTCTTTAGATCATCAGGGAGATATTTTTACCTGGTGTTTCACTATTTAAGTATAACAAAAGAAATCTCTAGAAAAGTGGTATGTGAATACAGCTGCACCTTGCCATGGATAAGACTTAAAACATTTGATGTTTGGCATTTATAAAGGTAAATCATAAAATTTTCATATTTGCATATGTTGTTCTCTAATTTAGACTTTTTAAAGAGAATGTCAGCTGCTGCCCTTGAAAGCAGTCTGGTATGTTTTGAGAAGAAAAGGGTCAATACTGGTGTATTTTTATACAGAAACAACACAATTTTTAAAATTTAAACTTTTATTTTTAAAAGTTCTTCAAAAACTCGAATAAACTGGACTATTATTTTAGAATAAATACAAATAATTAGGGTGCAATAAACATTAACTTCTTTCCCTTGGAAATCATTGGGAGAGAATTTACTCCTGAAGCTATAAATGGTGACCTAAAATATGTCAGAAAAGTGTTCTTAGTGTATTAGTACCTCTGGTAACAAGAGGCTGGTTTTTTAAATCACATCCTGAAAGGACTGTGAGCTTCAGCAACAAAGTGGTGCTGACATCTCTCTCAATACCCACTAAACCAAGAGACAGTAGTTTATAATCTGATCTACTTGGGTTAATTATAGAAGCCCTGCTGTATATGATAGGAATGGCAGAACAGCTGAAAGCATTCATGGCCTTATTTGTTATTAAGGGAATTGGGAGGAACAAAGTTAACAACGCCCCAGAAACATCAGGATCACAGTAATGTCATGCAAAACCAGACTAATGCAGAGCTTGGCTTATCAGCAAAGGAATCTCCATCTTTTAAATATGTATGAAGATTTAAACAGTCAATTTTCTGTAATTTACTTACCTACTGCATATTATCATTATATCTTCTTAGATAAAGAGAGAAGCATGAATTATGGAGATTTTTGATTGTGTTATCAAGCACTCTTGTACCTTGATAATAACTGCTCAGCGGTTTGCTCTCTGGAAGAAATGCCAGACAAATTTCCCCACCAAACTAAAAATTTGTTGAAGGAATAAATAAGAAGTTTTACAAATAAAGGAGAGCTTTTACTAAAAAAAAAAGAAAAAAAAAGAGTATAATATTATAATTAATATATAGCTTTTATATTTAGTTTTTATATATCAAGAATTCATTTTTAAAGTTACAGTTAGTAAATGTTGTTTTCACAAAGCTGCAATTTTAGGGTTTTTTTTTACAATTATCAAGACTTGTGCCTTGGTGTTGGTATTCAAAAGCCATCAGTAACTTTTACTCTGAGCAACAAACGCTATTTCACAGCTGCCTCAGTTCCTGAGGAATGCTGAACCTCTTACCTGAGCTAGAGTGCCCAGAATAAAACTACCTTTCTGATGATATAGGACTTTGAAATAAATTGGCCTCAAGCACCCTTCTTACCCCAAAACTGAAAAGAAAGAGAGTAATAAAAGTTTGCCTGATAGCTGTCAAGAACAAAAATTGGATTCTTAATTGGATTTTTTCTTAAGGGGAAAGTAAATTAAATACAGTGTTTAAGAAGACACTAGTTATTTCCACCAAACTGTCTCTTACTAGGATCCTGAAACTGAAGAGCTCTCTGCAGAAATCCAAGTTTCCTTAACCTGTGGTCTGTCAAAGCCAGATATTAATGTAATTGTCATTATTCTTATCTTTAATAACTTTAAGGATTTTGCTCATTTACATTCACTGAAATTGAAGAGAAACACAGAAAGAGAGAAAGAATGGAACGTATGTATTGTAAAAGGAGGGGAGAAAACAAAACAATTGGCTGAACTTGTCTCACCTTTGTTAGGGTGACCCTATAGCCTGGGGATAAAGAATGTCAGCTCAAAGAAAGAAGTCCCAGATTTTCATCCTGGATCCCAGATGCCATTATTTTTGTCAATAATTCTTAAAGTAAAAAACTAACAAACAAGCAAACCAACCCAATTCAGATGTTTCAGGTATATCCTGATTTTTTCTTTAATGTCAGTCCAACATCTCTTTTAATGGATGGTACCTATTCCTCAACACAAGCAATGCCAGTCTCAGAGTAGCAAAGAATTTTAACTTTTATACAACCTTAGTAATCTTAGTTAGACCTTATTCAGCTTGTTTAGAAATCAATTATAAATATTCATTTTTCTACTCATTTTAAATGGGGATGGCCGAGAGCCTGAATATGTAAATTATGTAATCCTACTTACCTCCAACTTTAGTATGTACACAGCTGTGTCAATTTTTTTCAGTTGTTTCAAAACAAAAACTAATAAAAATGTAAACAGATATTTATTATACCAAAACAAGGATTTAACTGATGATGAACACAGACATAAAAAAAAAATAGTCATATATTCTGTAAAACATTTGCCACAAAATATGAATTTAACATGCATGTAGAGTTGCAATGTAGAGTAGCATAAAATCAACTGCCTGAGTGACTTAATTTTTCTACCAAGTTGGAAATAGCTGGCTTCAGAAACATCAGCTTTTAGATAATGATAATGATGATGAAGATGAGGATAAGAATTGTGGCAATCCAATACCTTGAAGACTATTGGCAATAGATCCTTGATGTTTTCTGTGTATATTTCTCTATGGCATAAAGCTTCTTAACAATCCTGAAAGAGTGAAACTCCCACACTAGTTAAAGAGGGCAATGTGTCTGCCTATCTATTTCATTTCTATTAATCAAATAGTGCAAATTATTTCAGCATTTTATCAACTTTTTAGAAAGAGGCAGTTATGAACATCTCTGGCAAATCTGATTGCATTTTAATAGGCTAGAATCCTTTATTTTACTGATTTATCTAACTCTCTGCTGATAGCTATGAGTAGGCATAGGTACTTCTGATGACTTTGTTATTACACAGAACTTAAAAATACCCTACGGGCATTAATTGCAAAAAAGCTATTTAAAACAAATTGCCCAAATTGAGCTTGTCTTTGATTATAGTAGTGTGTGGTATGTGATTACAGGGGAAGGGTGGTGGTTTTTATATATATGTGTGTGTGTACATGAATTCCAATTTATGGTAAATAGTTCCTAACAGATATATTATAAACTCATCATGGTGAAAAGCTGAAGATGGAATAAGGTCAATAAAATGAATGTTTCTTCATCAGGAATTTAAAGTTTAAGAACTTCAAGAACTTAGAGGTTATGAGCAGCCTGTTCATGCACACAGAATTAACCCAGTGAAAATCTAAACAAGTACATGGAAATTAGTGGTAAAATACAAATCTGAGATCTATTGGAAGGTTGTCCAAATAGAGATTGTGGAACAATCTCTTTGCTGCTCTAAAGGTAAAAAAATTTGTGGCTGTTGCAAGATATGAATATTGTGCAGCACTGAAAATTTTGCTTTAACATAAAGTTTTGACATGACCAAATCTTTCACAGGAGAATAAAATTATATTTAAAAGAAAAAATAGTTAGTGAACAGGACCCGAAAACAGTAGTTAAACTTACTAAGCTCAAGTTGTTTTTTGAAAATGAGCTGAAAGTGTGTGACAGTCTGTTTCTCTCTGATGCCTTTAAGGAAGATGCTTTTCATCTAGAGGTGTGAGAAAACTTTGCATAGCAGCTAATGTCAATAATTTCAAGATTTCTACTACTTTTTCAGAAGAAGGTATCATTCAGATTATTCAGGTCAGTCTGCTAAAAAATGCAAGTCACCACTTTAAAGACAAAATTTGATGGAAAATTGGTGAAAACTTATTGGCCTTTTACTGAGCTGATGTAAAAAAAAAAAAAATCCTAAATAAAGCAAAACATATCTGATTTTCAATTTGAATGTTGCTAACTTCAGTGTGTCCTTTTTTCATTTTACTGGGTAAAGTGTTCTTTTAAAATCAGAGTTGACATTTTGTACTGTAAAAATTATCATAACCTATGAAAAACATGCTTCTTAGCATTCTGTTTATGTTACTTTAGTTACTCATTCTTTCATTGTAAGGCATATTTTCAAGTCCACAAACATGTTTATCTAGCTGTAGATGGTCTGCCCTGTTCTGTTTATCTCAAGTTCCATCGTGGTGGTTTGTCATACAGGAACAGTGTTTTGAAACATGCAACTGCATTGCGTAATTCCCCACAATAATATACACAATAGTTCAGCTGAACAGTATTCCTGGGCAATCTATGTAAGGTGAAATCACATGAAAAATTCCTGCTCTAAATAGAATATTCACACACAGATAATTTGGATCAATAATAGCAGAAGGTAGGAAATAGTCTGGGGGATTTAGAATGAAGTATTGCAGCTTCCATGGAAGCTCAGCACAAGATATTACCCACAAAATTTTCTAGAATATTCTTTTTTGCGCTTGATTATCATCTAATGTTGGTTTTGTGTATTTTTAATTGGATATTTCTATTATGATAATGCCCATTAATCTGGAGTTGAAACACCTATTACACTATACACTGCACAAACAGGTAATTTTATATTGCAGCTGCTTCAAGTTACTCACAAACTCATTTAACATCTGTAGAATACATCCTAAATATACACTAGAGGGAATAGATGATTAAAAGAACATTTTTCATGGGATTTCACAAATTATTTATTTGGCCTATCATGAAACTTGGATAATCTTCCCTAATCACTACTGGAATGAATCAACTGGCTAGAATGAGAAAAGGTTAGTGTGTTCTGCCAGCATCAAAGTTAAAATACTTTAAAGTACTGCTTGTGGATAAACCCTTTAATCAACATCAGTCTCATTCTTATAGTTTTTTAATTTTTTTTTTTTTTTTATGCTCTTGCAGTTCAAAGAAACAGGTAGTCTAACTGGAAAATTCTGCAGTATCTCTAGTCAGAAGACCTTAAAATGCATCTCATTAAGCTTGGTATTTTACAAATGTGGAGAAAATATAACAATTGCATTTAAATTCTCTCTATTGCTTGAAAAGTTTGGCACTGAGTTCTAGCTCTGTGACAACTGGATGGGCTGTGCTGACCACTCACCCACCATCGCTGGCCAGTTAGAACCGAAACACACAGAGTAGGTTTTATCACAGTGCAACTGTGGTAGCAAGTTACATGTGCACATTGCAGACCATGGAGGTAGAGCCAGTGGAGTTTAGAGAATAGTTCAGTGTCCAAATTTAAATGTATCCTGTGATTCATCTAGTGCCCCAGCCCAGGATTCCCCATTCCAGAACAAAGATTCCCCATTCCCCATTCCAGAACAAAGATTCCCCATTCCAGAACAAAGATAGCCTGTATAAACCAGATTCATGAAGATGACCTATATACTCGATGAAATATCAGATGTAAGTAGTTGTCTTTGTGC
>LTAT01000001.1:45364463-45376451 GCA_003286495.1 Chlorodrepanis virens | reverse complement strand
AAAAAAAAAAAAAAAAAAAAAAAAAAAGGGGGCAGAATTAATGTAAAGAATGATTTTAAAGAAATGGAAAAATGTGTTCTTCCCTCTGCATATATGCAACTTAGAACAGGAAGCAATGAATTACACTACAGCAAAAAGGCTTCAGTACTTCATTTTGAATGCCTCTGTAACAGTAACAATGAAGCGCTATCTCCTTCACAGTCAGTCTTTAAAGAGCAACCAAACAACTAAATGCCTCCCAAGGAATGGCTAAGTTATAACTGTTACTGTAGGTGGCATGGAGATGAACTCTCTGCTTTAGATTGCTCTATGCTGTTTCTAAAATGAAATGACAGGATGAATATCATTAGCTTGCTGTCTTTCTTTCTGCCTGTTTGTTCTGCTACAAATCCCACATACCGACTCCAGGAAATTTTTCCCAGCTTTCCAATGAAGAATGAACATCTTTTCTTCCAAAAACCAGGATGCTTCCTGGAGTAACCACATACAGCTCAAAGTAGTCTCCTATTGATGGGATTAATTTGCTTTCATATGAGTATTGAAAAACAGCCACTTCCACTTAAGGTAGTCACTTCTGCTTTCTTTTGCAGACATTGAAAGCAAATCCACATCTCCACAGGGAAATTCACACCATTTTAAAATGGAAAGAGTAAGCATAATCTAAATGTTTGTGATGACACAATATGGGAGGTGAGCAGAGGATGGGAATCAGTATTTATAAATCAAGTAGGGGTTATTGACTGTCAAGATAGAGTTATTGACTGTCTCAGGTTAAGAAGAACTCTGGATGTCCAGACTTAGCCTTTAAGATCTTCAGATGCTTGGCATTCACACATCTATTTCTTCCTGGGAAAGTGAGCTACAAAAATACTATGAATTTTCAAATGTCACCTCCTTTTGTTCACTGCCGAAAGAAATTTGAGACTGGCAGCCAAATATTCATCTACAGACAATGAAATTCCATGGAAGCTGATGTTTGTTCAGCAATAGTAGCAATTGTGATATTGATTTAATTTAAACTTTATAATAATTTGAATAGATCTACATACTTAGTCTTAATTAGCATTTTAGTGGGTTTTGTTAATAAGAAGGAATATTAAAGTATTTTATGTGGGTTAGTTGTACTGGAGTTACACTGAAATAATCCAGAACTCTGTCATGTAACATCTTTTTAAAGACACAGTTTAAGACAAATGTGCCTTTACATCTTCACTCTTGGCACATAGATACCACTGTATCTATGGAAAAAAATATTTTTAGCTGATACCAGTTAGCTCCCCTTTCTCTAAAACAGTGGTAAGAGGATGTCATTCCATCCCTACACAGGTTATTTCATGACCATTTTCAAATGTTTTTACCCTTAAGAGAAAATTATTGTAAAATATAATATTCCAAAGAATCGTGGAAGCTAGTCAAGAAAAGCTACATTGCATCACCTTGTTAATCTCCCAGGCAATATGAGTGTACCTCCTGCTGAGTATTTACTGAGAGTACACATTAAAAAAATCTATTCTTTTAGGTTCTACAGAGGTAAAATTCCCCAGCTCATTTCCTTATTGTTTTAGTTTGTTCACTGTTTTTTTCTGATGCTTTTTTCCACTGGTACTCATAATGCAATAACTGAGAAGTGTGCAATGATGAAAATTTACAACACTTGCTAACTGTTTTCCATTGACACTCAAGCAAAAAGAATTAGTGATAGGCATCGACAGTTGTCGCTCCACCAAGACTATCTGAGTCTTCCAATCTTAAAACCAGATTTTCTTTAGTCCTGGTTGTTCCTATTATTTCTTCTCTTTCACATCCTTTATATTTATTTAAGATTAAATTTTTATTTTATTTCTGCTGTGGCATAATATTGAATTCTGAACATAATGTTGAAATTCTGGTTTAGATCATCTTCTAAAATCTGATCTATGACATAAACTCTTAGATTCATTGTGACTATTCCCCCACTGTGCTGACGTCACTAAGTGAGGGATATTTCACGATCTCAAAAAATTAAGATGCCATTCTAAAATATTTCTGACATGCTTTTTCTCTAAGTAGTTTGTGATGCAGCCTCTTCTTTAGATCAAAGATAATAGTTGAAGTTTGAATTTTTCCCACAAAAACACATATTATGCTTGGTTTTATGGTCAAAATTTTTATTAATCTTTTCTATTATTATTCCCAGAGGAAATATTGTATTTCATGGGACTTAATAATGAATTCTATTCAACCCTGCCAAAAACACCCCCTACAATCAAGATCCCACTAATAGTGGGATTTGAGATGCTAATTAGGCATCTAGAGCACATTTTATTCATATTGTGTTATGCCAGTTCTGTGTGTGTGTAGAGGTGTTTTTAATCAAAGGTTTTGCAGGAAGAAATCAAATACTGAACAAACGTTACGTTTGTGAGCTAAATTTATACTCTCATGAAAAGAAAATAAAACTTTCTGTCACAGTTTTGACTGGCATCAAGCATATTACTCTTATTTAATTCCAAACCAAAAGACTTTGAATCAATGTTTTATATTACTATCTCCAGGTCCAGTGTCAGATTAACAAGTTGACAGTTATACGAGTTCACTATTTTTTTGGAATCATGGCACAGTATTAGTAGTCTTCCACCAACTTGAATGAACTGAGAACTTCAGGGAGGCAAGTCAGAGGATTTGCCAGCATTACTCCTTACCTTTTGAACTCAAATTGCACTCCATAAAATATTTAGTGCCTTGGAAGCCTTTAACATAGGCTGTCTGTCTTTCCCACTGACATTGCAATAGGTCTCACAGAGGACCACAGATAGCTACCATGTTTTGCTGTACTGTGTGTCACTTCAAAGGGACAAACTATTTTTCAATAGATGACTGAGTATTGTCAGGTTGGACAAAATGCAATCTCAAATTTCAGTGTTGTGTAGGCATTATCTCTTAGCCTGAGTGCATAAGAGATGCTGAGTTTAGGTAATCTCACTTTTTTTCCCCTTCCTGAATGCATTCTCTGTTAGGCAGTTATTTAAAATGTGAAAAATCTACGCTGTGATGGAAACACACAATACAGAACATATAAAAAAAGATTCTGTGTATATCTTTGTTTTATTCTATTTCTAACTAGCACTCTTTGTGCATATAAGGATTCCACAACTGTTATAAGCAGGAGTTGTTTTCCAAAAATAGAAAAATCTCATCTGTTATGGAGATGATTTTCAAATAATGATTTCAGGAACTGGCAGAGAACAAAGGGTTCACTGCAGCTGAAATAAACAGCCTTCCCCACTGGCGATTTTAGGATTCTAGTTATTAAAAAATCATTTTCCTGACATTTGAGTGGTAAACTCAAATCTCACTCTGATGATAAATATATCTCTTGGGTTCACCTTCTGGGGAAAGCCTCAGGGATACATCAGAATTAAATAATGAGATTTTTGTTTTATCATTTTTTTATTTATTTTGATTTGTTTGGTTCTTCTAGAACTCATAAAATTTTTCAAATACAAAACTCACCAAACATTTATATTGTTATATTTATATTTATATTTTATTAGCTTGTGGCTTGATTTCAGTGCAGAGTAATGAAATAAATGTTTTTTTTTTTTCTTTGTTGAAGGCCAAAAAACACAGAATAACACAAGGTGTCAGATATGAAGAGGAAGAATGCTCAAGTTAGGTTTTAGTCTGCAAAACTAATTTCAGAATGCCACCACAATATATTTCTTATGTTGAGCTGATCATTATTAGATAGAATTTCTTTCTTCTTTGATAAAGCCAATCTGGTTGCAGGCATTTGTTTTCAGAAAGCATAACACGAATTATGATAATACAAACTATTTTTCTGCTTATTAATTTGCAATGATGTTTAACTAATTTTTGCCCTCTTATTTTAAATATTCCTCACTTAGTGAGAGGGTATCAGTCAGATAAATCAATATAAATTGAGTTGTAGTGTAGCGTAAGCACACAGAGCTTAGAAGCCCAATGACAACAGAAGTGTAAAATGCATGGATAATAGAGATGGATCACAACCACTGCTTGCCTTAAAAGTTTACTCTTGAATCTTATCCTCAGAAGGTGTGAGTAAACTAAGGTTGCAAAGAAAAAATAATGATGAATGAAAAATAAAAATAAGAAGAAGAAGAAAAAACTTGGATTTGATCATGCATATTTTTACAGTAATACTGACAGAAAATATAAAATACGCATGTTAACTTTTTACATAGAAAAGTGAGGGCTTTTTAAAAGTTTTATATGCATGACTAAACACTTTTGCTGCCTCAGTTTGAGTATACCTTAAAATGACCTGTATTTTGGGAGCATATGAGGACTGGAAATCTGTAATTATGCCTTGTTTTTTGTTTGAAGTTTGACTTACTTTAACAATTCATTAATCATCCTAGACATGGCCTAATAAAATTTACACTCATAGAAGAACTGGCAACTGGTCATAGTTGCACTTCATATTATAAATTAGATCTTTGAAGATGACTTAGGAATGTTTTTTATGCAAAGGAAAAACTGTACACTTAATTTTGATCATTGTGCAACCTGCTCTAACTTTTTTTTTTTTTTTGGTGCTGATTTTATGATAATTTAAGGGAAAAAAAATTAGTTTTTTCTGAACAGTTAACCCAAAAGATTAGTCAAATTAGAAATATGTTTCAAAGCAATAAATAAGTTTTATATGCATAATTAGTATTGACATTAATGAAATATATTCACATTAGTTTTTCAAGTCATGCAGAGAGAAGTGTGATAGAATCTTACACACATCCATTATCAGTTCTTGTGCAAAGCATCTGACACTGTCCCAATGACATGGAAAGTGGCACTGAGTTCACCTTCAGCAATCCTGACAATAGCACCAAATTTTGTGGTGCAGTCAACACACTGGAGGGAAGGGATGCCATCCAGAGGGACCTCCACAGGCTTAAGAGATGGGTCTGTGTGAACCTCATGAAGTGCAACACGATGAAATTCACCTGGGTCAGGACAATCCCACGTATAAATACAGAGCAGAGAAAGGATTGAAAGAAGCACTGGGGAGAAGGATTTGGTGGTGTTGGTGGATGAGACGTTCAACATGATGCATCAGTGTGTACTCAAATCTCAGAAGGCTAACTGTATCTCTGGCCAGTGATCAAGGGATGTGATTCTGCCCTTCTACTCCACTCTAGTGAGACCCTGCCTGGAGTACGGCACCCAGCTCTGTGGCTCCACACATAAGAAGGATGTGGTTCTGCTGGTGTGAGTCCAGAGGAGCAGCATGAATAGGGGACCAGTACAGCGAAACCTCTTCTTTGAAGACAGGCTGAAAAAGTTGGGGTTGTTCAACCTGGAGAAGAGAACACTCTGAGGAGGCCTTATAGCAGCCTTCCAGTACCTAAAGGGGAGCTGCAGGAAAGCTGAAGGCAGACTTACAAGGGTGTGTAGTGACATGACAAGGAGCAACATCTTTGAACAGAAACAGGGTAAGTTTAGATCAGATATTAGTAAGAAATTCTCTACTGTGAGTACTATGAGACACTGGAATGGGTTTCCCATAGAAATTGTGGATGCACAGTCTCTGGAAGTATTAATAGCCAGGTTCAATGGGGTTTAGAATTAGTCTAGAGGAATATGAACCTGTCCATGGCAGGGAGGTTGGAACTAGATGTTCTTCAATACCCCTTCTAAACTTAGACATTCTTTCATTCTATGATTTTGATTGAACTCTATTTTGATGAACTCTATTTTAAATGTGGCTAGGTGTTTTTTTGTTTTGTTTTTCTCTTTTTTTTTTTACATAAATTGGAACACTATATCTGGTATGATTTACATCAGATTTATTAAAAATAAACACAACCTCTCTGTCTATCTGAAACCTATATGATTTTCATGCATCAGAGTTGTATTTACAATTGCCTCATCTTAATTCAGTTGGAACAGATGGAAAAATAGCTTTGGCTACTGATTTTTTTTAATGTTGTAGACTGCAGGGTTAGAGACCTTGTTTTCTACTTTTTCTGAACAGTAATGAAAAGTTTGCATAGAAGAGTTCTGTAGAATCTGTTTGGTGTATTTGACAAGATGACTTTCTGATTCTGGCAATTCCTGGGCAGCTTTCCTGTGTTATTTTTTCTTTAACATTGTCAGAGTAACATGAACCAAGGTCTCCAAACTTCCAGTATCTAAAGTAGTAACAGTAATTAATCAAAAACGATTTCCTAAACTGTTCTTTTTCCATCTGTTCCTATTGAAAAACTAGTTAACTCTTCTAGAATGGCTGTGGAGTAGACAGCACAATAAATTCTTTGATAGATGCTTGGTGACAGTGAAATTATGTAAAACTGTATCTCCTGCTGTGCTATATATGTGCAAAGAGTGTCTGTACATGAACAGCAGCATAAGTAAGGTTATAAAGTACAGCAAAATAAACACACAGCTTCTAAAAAGCTAAATGAAGCAAAGCAATTTAAACTCTGGGCATTCTACAACTTGATCTCTCTATCACCCTGAGCAGCATAGATAGAGTAGAGGGTTAGGAATAAAAAGAAAATCTGTAAAGGAGCATTACAGCATTTGTTCACACTATGAGCTGTCAACAATCATGCATAATTTAAGATTACAGCCGCTAACAATTTCACCATGTTTTTCTTTGCTTGAGGAGCTGAGTTTTCTGATGCGTCCCTGATGAGATTACAGTGGCCCTAACAGCATCTTGTAAATAACCCATTCTACCCCTTCACAGAGCACAAATTTAGATTCAATAGTTCACAGGCCTAAATTATAAACATTGGTCTGCCCCAGGTTCACAGCATCATCCAAGTTTGTTAATTAAGGAAACATTGTCAAAATGCAGATATTATCAAATTCCCTTTGGTATGATGACATATAATACATGTTAAAATTATTAAACACTATGTCAAAATGTAGACTTTTTTCTCTTCTTTCTGAGGAATTTAGATTTTGTAATTCTCAGTGCTGTGCACAATGTTCTCTTAGTGTTAAAAGAGAGAATTATTCCAAATGTCAAGGGGATTTATGCAAGGAAACAGTACATTTATGTGAAAGAAACAGAAGCCAGTAGAGGATTTCACCAAAGACAGATAACTGATACATTTTATATAATTCACAAAAAAAGAGAAACAAATGAAAAGCTAAACAAAGCCAAACCATCCTGATTCTAAGCACTAGTCTTCTTTTTAACCTTGAGACTATTTGCTTGTTTGCTTTCTGGGGATTATTTTTTTACTGTGTGGAAAGCATATACTGTTATAAATGTGACATGTTCTAAGAGTTCAGTCTTGAAATTGCCACAAAAGTAAACAAATTCTTTCTCTCTTCTTCATTTTTTTTTTCATCAAAAATATTTTGTTCTCATGTGCAACCTTTTGGCAAGCTTTGAAGAAAGAGTTTGTCAAAATATTAGATTCAAGCCCATCAAAATTCAATAAATTTTTTTGCATATATGACAATATTTAGGACATGAATAAAAATGGTACTGCTTAATCATTAAATTAAGAAATCTGAAGTAAACAAAAAACAATCAAAATTCTTGAGTGATCTTGTGATTGGAAACTAGCAGAAATAGATAAATCAGTATTATGAAAAGGGTTTTAACTTCAGTCTCACATATGGAGGTAGATTTATATTGACTGTATTTATGACATGTTATTTTTTTAGTACAAAGTGTTCTCATAATGCGTTCATAAGCTTTGCCACAGGTTAATGTGAGTTCACACATTCCAGGTATAAAAGAGTTATGCTGTGACAGGGATATATTTAAGGTTTTCTTGTTTCCTGCTCTGTGTGACATACTAAAATAATATTTTTTTTAGATAAAATCTTCAAATTATAAAATTATACACATAATATATGTATTTTTAAACATAAGTATATGTTAAAATCCCCTAAAGTTTCTCAGAATGTATACAAGTTGCTGACTACCCGCTGAGGTATCAGAGTCCATGAAAGGAAATATGACCATCAAAATATCCCACTTTTTTACAGGACATACTAAGCTCCCTATACATCAGCACAGTTTCTCAGAAAGACATTCAGTTTCTTCTTAAACCATCCAGGGTTGTAAAACCTAGGTCACCTTCTGCTTATGTTAATCACAAAACCCAGTCCAATAGTTATTTGACTGAAATCGCTGCAGTGTTCGATATCGTAGGAGACACAGTAACCCAGTGCATTGTAGGTCCCTTTTGTTCAGTAACTCAGCAAGTACTCCACTCACTCAGGCTGAAGGATGACACCCCTCAGTCACTCAATCTGAAAATGAAAGTCTGACCTAACATCTTTTAGGCTGATGCTTTAGCCAGAAGCTTATAAAATTGATTATAGCCAGAGAACCAGAAGATTGTTCTCTTTTATGCTGCCTTGTTGAAACATCTTCACTCTTCATGGGCCAGAGAACAAGACTATGCTTGTATATTCCAGCAGCTAAAATATGTTCTGTCCTATCTAGAAAAGGACCCTGAGCAATATGTTTTATGTTGCTAGATAAGAGAGGGGTAAGGACATATCCCTGGATTCAAGGATAAGTAGCAGAGATTATCTTGGGTTCACATTTCTTTTCAGATTGTCCTTTTCCTAACAGGAGTGTCTCAGTGGCCCAAAGAGGGTCAGAAAGCAAACTAAGAACTGTGCAGTGTCAGCAATCACAGCACTCTAGCTCAGTCCCTAGATTTCTCTTACTAAATGATATAAATATACCCTCAGAATCTCTATAATGGCCAAAATAATTTTAAACAGATATTTCACATAAAGCAGGATATTCCATCTCCTAAGCTCTATGTGCATATTCTCTCTCTGGCAAAAGTAATAATTCTAAGCAAAGACTTGAGACGAGACTTTGGATGCAGGTCAATCAAAGCACTCCTTTGAGATGTTGAATATGCAGCTCCCAACCAACTACAGGAGAAGCAGAACCTTACACTGGCTCTGCCACAACTATAGCAGAGTGCTCTGACCCTTTGAATACACCTAATCTTTTAGCTTACATCTGAGGGGTGCATGATCCAAATGCCTCAGTCTCATCTTCCTGTTTTCCTTTGGAGAGGTTTTGTCCCCAGTAGAATACTTCAAAATTTTGCACTTAACAGTCCACTTCCAGGTCAAAATATATTTTAGATATTCATGGTTTCATGGGCTTTGTTCAGACAAGAAACACTGAATTCTTAAGCCTTGTTGTTTCAGGATCCTAATAGCCAAATTCTCTCAGCTAGAATTGCCCAATTTATTGACTGTATTTTTTTGTTCCCTTTAGCTACAGAAGGAAAATAACTTAATAATTGTTTTCAGTGTTCCAGTAATGCTTTAATTTCTCTCATGGTTTCTCAAAAAAAAAAAAAAATTTGCACCAGACACTGAAATCATTTTGATTTTTCCCACACACACCCCCTGCGGAACAAAGTGTTAATTATCAGGAGAATTAAACTGCAGAACATTAATGTATGAAATTACTACTGAACACTTTTGTGTTAATCAATTCAGAATAAATCATTAATCCCTTCAGATCCCAAAGACTAATTTAGCAACAAGGGAGTAGCCAAAACCATGGTGGTCTAGGGACCACTGACTTGCACTGATATCCTGGCTTTGTATCAATGAAATCTAGGTCCTAGAGATAAATCATGTATTCTAGGGGAGAAGAAAGACTTTTAAAATATGAGTTGTTCTTCACTTTACACTGCCCCTGCCTGCATATATGTTTTAACTGATGTAGCTTTTTTGCAGCCCATGTTCCATTAATGTATTCTGAACCAATTCACAACTAGCATAGTAAGCACTGATTATCCTATGATTATCTGAGCACAGAATATCACAGTCAGAATAAAGTATACTCTACATAAACTTTTTTCTCACAATTTTATCCTGTTTAATGATTTTCTTTCACCAAAAAACAGTATGTCACAAAAGACTGCACAAATAAAAAATATCAGAAGGACTTAGTACCTTAAATATATTTTAAAAAAAATTAGAAGGGTACCTTTGCTTCTACCTAACGTTGAAAAATTTACCTTTGAATTCCTTTTCACAATTAATAGTCCCTTGTAAATAATTTAATTGTTTTTCTACAATTAGATAATAATAATAAAAAAAAATTGATTAAGCCAGCAGCGTGCCCAGGACAAGAAGGCCAGTGGTATTCTGGTTTGTAACAGAAATAGTATGGCCAGCAGGACCAGGCAGGTGATACTTCCTCTGTGCTTGGCACTGGTGAGGCCACACCTTGAATCTTTGTTCATTTCTGGGCCTCTCAGTTCAGGAGGGACACTGAGGTTCTGGAGTGTGTCCAGAGAAGGGCAGTGAAGCTGCTGAAGGGTCCAGAGTGCATGGCCTATGAGGGATGCCTGAGGGAGCTGGTGTTGTTTAGTCTGGAGAACAGGAGGCTTAGGGAGAAATCTCCCTCATCATCCTTCTCCACAACTACCTGAAAGCAGGTTGTAATCAGATGGGATTTGGCCTCTTCTCCCAGGCAATCAGCAATAGGACAAAAAGACACAGTCCTAAAGTGCACTAGAATACGTTTGGGTTGGACATCAGGAAGAATTTCTTGACAGATAGTGGAATGGGCTGCCCAGGGAGGTGATCAAGTCACTGTCCCTGGAGGTGTTTCTGGAAAGACTGTTGAGGGAAAGACTGGATGAGTCACTCTTCCTGCAGCTATTTATGGAAAGCATGGTCTGGTTGACATAGTGGTGTTTGGTTATAGTTTGGGCTTTATGATCTTAGAGGTCTTTTCCAATCTGATTGACTCTGTAACATGAAAAAAAATACTCCATGTTAAATAATAACATTCCCTTAATTTGGACAAAAATTGAAAAAAATTTTGCCTCATTCCATTACAAACTACTAATACTTTAAAAACCTCCAAAGCTGTCTTGCCACTCTTGCCACTCAGTCTCTTCTATAATTGCCAGATTTTTATCATCTTGTCCTTTGCTTTTTTTTTCCATTTAGCTTTTCAGTTTACAAAAAAATAGTTACGCCAACATCCTCAGTGCCAAATCCACATTTTAAAAATATTTTACAGACCAAAAATATATAACATAAGCATTGAGCTGTCATATTTTTGATGTCATGCAACATCCATAAACAAATTCTAAGACAATCAAGAATTGTTTCTTGCAGCCACATAAGTTTATAAGGTTTAATGTTCATTTTATTAAGTCACAATGTCTAAACATCTAGAAGGTTTGAGGGGATATTTTTTCTTTGTGTATTTTGGTGTTTTGGTGGGGTTTTTTCCCCCAGAGATATGCCTCAGGATAGACATTTCCTTTTAAAATATGCAATTCTAGTCCCTCACTTACAATGAAGAAACCCAAAAAGGTCTCTATTCAATCAATTCTTTTTTAGTGAGAGTGAAGAGTTTCATTAACATTCTACAGATTTCACCTGAAATTGTTTTGTCTCATCCACTGAAATATGCAATACCTAACAAATGCTTGACATGTTTATGAACTGGAGAAATAGTGTTGAGTAACTCGAGCCAGTAAGACAAAATATGAGCTATTTTGTAAGACAGTGCTACTCCATTCAGAGAGCTGAGTGGGATACTGTATACATGGAGAAAGACTTGAAGCAGAAAATACAGAATTCTTATAAGTTTTCCCAGTCTTTGAAAGATTAACAGAATGAAGGTGAAAGTTTAAACTTTGTCTTTTTTTTCCTCTGTCCTGGTTCCTGAGAAGGGGATGGACCTCTCTTTCTCTATGATTCTATTATTTTATGATTCTTTGATTTATGGACATTTTATTGACATTTCACAGGGGTGGCCCATAGACTAAGGAAATTAAATCTTTATCAAGGCTGAGAAGTGGTGTGGTGGTTATTGAGGATATATTGGATAATATATGACTTGAGCAGGACGAAAATGGCATAGAATCAGTGGTGGAGTGTCACCGACATGTTCTATGAAAAATCCTTTCCTTAGGATTTTTCCCTCCTGAGAAGCTGAGAGGCCTCAAGAACAAACTGTAAACAATTCTTATCTTCTGCTGTGGAATGCCA
>LTAT01000001.1:45330512-45350512 GCA_003286495.1 Chlorodrepanis virens | reverse complement strand
TCACCTTCTCTTCAGGTATTTATACATATTAATAAATTCCCCCCTCCAAATTTGCCCCACTCTTGTCTGCAGGGCAAACTGTCACACACCTCTTAGCCTTTTCTCATAGGAGAGGTGCTCATTCATCTCACTGTCTTGTCATCCATCCCATACATCACCATTTTCCTATATGAGAATCTCATGGAGTACAGTGTCAAAGACATTATTGAATCCAGGTAAACAATATCCTCTGCTCTCCTTCATCTACAAAGGGCACTCATGTTCCTACCAGTGGAAATAACTATGCCAGGATTAGACACCAGCTAAAAAAAATTAGCAAGTGGTTATTGATCTTTATAACCCAAAAGAGAATACAGAAAATGACACTTTGCACAGTTTCTGGAAAATAGGCAGAATACTCACAATCAAAATAGAAGATATTTTCTCATCCTGCTTGTACTTTTAAAAATGAAAGATGAAACAGTAGGTCACACTTCTGTAGATATTTGTGTGTTTTAACTTTCCTGTTGTTCTTTACTGAAATTGAACTATTTCCATATTACTGTCAGAATATGTAGAAAAAAAATAATTTTCTCTCAGAGTTTACCAAGAACTAGAGAATGGTTGCTAGACATCTTTATCTTAGTGTTATTAATGAGGAAGTAGAGACAGCTTTTGCTGAAAATCATAAATTTACCATTATGTTTTCCTAATGTTCATTTATCCAGCTAGGGTAGAATGTGTCCCTCAAAAAATTACTCCCTGCAAAAAATGTATCTATAAGAGGAAAAGTGTACTCACACTAGCTTTTCTTGCCTGCATACAATAATCAGATGTTTGCAGATGTCCAAACCTCCAAAATTCTCTCTTAACTATGCAGGCAAATAAGTCCTTTTCATGTCCAGCCACTGGAAAGGCAGTTACATTTTAAAGATTTTTTTTGAGATAACTGACTGGTTTGTTTCATAAGCAAACATTTATATATATATTTACTATATAAACACATTTTATCTAAAGCAACTATGCAGATTTATTAAAATCAGTTTTTATAATCTTACTGAAACCACACAGAACACATGAGTATCTAGTGGAATTTAAAAGTGCAAACAACTCTGTGGTTTCCCTGCAATAATTAATGCTGTCATTTGACTGTATTTTGCTAATTATTTTAAAATGTTTTGTTAAGAACTTTACAAAACTACAAGTGAATCATACAAAATAATCTGAGTAGCACTAGCACTAAAATAGAATCAAAGTATTGCTACATAATCCAAGTAAGAACTTTTTCATATTTCAAAGAAATATTATATTGACCAACTCTAACTTTTAGACAAGTAGCAGTCACAGAATAACAGCTAGTAAAGTACAAAGGAAAAGGTGAACATGCCCTACTCAGCTAAATCCTAGTCACCTAAATTTAATGAAAAGCAGAATGAGAAAAAGAAGCAAGCACCTTATACGTACACACATATACACACATATATATGTACATATATATATTTGAAATTTGGAGCATTTTAATGTTTGTTATTGTCTTCAAGGGAAGTGTACTTATTTACCTTGTCCTGCTCTGTGCTATCCTATCCTATCCTATCCTGTCCTATCCTATCCTATCCTATCCTATCCTATCCTATCCTATCCTATCCTATCCTATCCTATCCTATCCTATCCTATCCTATCCTATCCTATCCTATCCTAATCATTGGAGCCATTAAATCAAGACAACTTTGTGTTCCTTTCAAGCACTTCTCCATATATTGATTACCATCATGTCTGATCTCAATTTTGTTGAAAAATTGACCCAAAAATGGGTCAAATTTATCATTATTGTTTCCTGCTTATCTATAGGTATGAATATCTTTTTTCATCATGTACCAAGAGACACATATTTGGTTAGGTGGATATTTTTCTGTATTGAAGGAGTTAACTAGGTGTTAGAAGGAAAAAAAGTTTCTGTACAGTCTTGTAGCTGTATGCTTCTATTTTTTTTGGTAAAAATTTGTAAAAGGAAAAAAGAGGTTGATAAAAATCACCAGCCCTGAAATAAAAGACCTGAAGGAAGTTTCTGGAGTACAGCATAAGGAAATAGAGACTGGAATATATCAGGAACAAAGACACTGAAGCATGAGCCAAGCAGAAAACACTAGAGAAGATCAAGGAAATAAATCCATAGCTTCTCAATGGCAGTGGAAAGATAGTAAGACTACTAAAATCCCAAACATAATTTATTCCATAACTGAGAACAAAGGAGCAGACTATTCAAGGAAAGAATCAGCTTTGTAAAAAATAGCAGGTTCAGTTGTTTATTTCATTCTGTTTCACTGAGTAGATATGATTTTAAAGTTACTTTGTTTTAGTTGATATTCTAATATTGTTTTAGAGATACAAAGCTCCTCGATATTTAAAGCAATTTATGTCTCCATCAGGACCAGCTGTTCTAATCAATAGGTTAATAGGTGCCATAGAAAGAAATCATGTGCAATCATCTGAAAAATCATTCTCTAGTGCCAAGAATATACAAATCATTTTCATAGTCATATCATGATTTTCTCAGTGTTACTTACCGCAGTTAAAAATAAAATTTACATAATTAGAAAAAAAGTCAGGGTGAAACCCTTACGTATATAAATATTCATGTAAGATTGTGCGGATTTTTTTTAAAGTCCTGATATTTATTAGGCTACACTTTTATATTGGGGTGAGATCTGGAAAGCGGGATCTATAGAACAATGGACATATAGTATGTCTATCTAAGTATATCTATCTGATGTAAATGAAAATGTGGTGTTTGGCCATGCAGTTAAATTGTCATTATGAAACATCTGGTGCTACAAGTTTGTCTTGGCTTGGTTGAGGTTTTTATTGCCTTCTTTTTTTTAAAAGTTAAATTCTATTTCAGAGATGTGTAATTTGAAGTAACAGTTGTTTTTCTTCTTTTTAATGACCTACAAACAACTGAATTTGTCTCTACATTTACAAGAGACACTTTGGACTATTTCTATTACTATTAAGAAAATAGAAAATAAGTTCAGGAGTGATGAAGATAAGTATCTTACAGTGGCATGCAGAATTCAGCTAGAAAACCTGCTTGTCAATATTAATTGACCTCTGCAAACCTGGTGTGTACTGAATCCACTGACTTTCAGTGTAATGGCCACATTCTGATACCAATTTCACTGGCTAACACAAGTCCTCATTAATACTACTATGCCAGTAAAGCCCATAAATTCCTTATAAATTAATTGGTTTCATTTTTTTTAACAATTTCTCAATTTTTTAACTCTTTACTCTGACTATAGACTATCTAAAGTCTATCCAGTGTTTCCATATAATTCTGTAGTAAACAGTTTTCCACCAGCTATGTTATTTCCTCTATTTTCTCACAGCTGCTAGACAAATATTTAGGTTTTTTTAATATAGTCTTTTTCTCTTTCTTAGACTCTAAGATACCTTTACCATAGACAACTAGCTCTGTTTCTGCAAATAAAATGAAGTGACTGAAGCATTGATTCTGCTGTGAATATGAATATCACATTTAATAGTATGTGTTCCACATCTAATATTATGAAAAGCTGAAAAAACAGCAGTGAATCACAAAGGTTACTGATGGAGAGACATATTAAATTACTTCATTCATAAAAAAAAGTGAGCTTGTTTAATTTCTACCACACCATCTTTCATTTCTTTTCTCTCCATAGATTTTCTCTTGCTAGTGGAGAGTTACATCGTAGCAGAAAGTGATGAATAGTGAAAAGTTTTGATTCTTATTCTTATATACATGTCTGAAAAAAGAAAGATGATGCAGTTTATCTTTAGTAGAAGTTTCTAACTCTGCTGTGCAATCAGCATATAATGACATGAGGGAATTCACAGATTTTAAAATAAATTTGGAAGCCAATTTAGATAGGCATTAGGAAGTACTCTCTGCTGTAGTTATACCATTATGCAGAGAAGAATGCAACATTTATTGGGTAGGAGAGAATCTAAGAAAAAGGAAGGTTGATTCTGTAGTGCCAGAGAGACTGCCTCAGGATGGAAAAATGCTCTTGTCTCTTATGTTCTTCCACTTTTCCATAGGAATTTTATTCAGTAACTTTTAAATGCAAATACAAAAGTGTCCTTGAGGAGTAGGAGGACTCCCTTAACTGAAAATCTAGCATGTACAGTACTAGAGAGTTGTTAAAATACATATACAGCACCAAAAGATGTCACAAATGTTCCACTGAAGTGAAATCACAGGATATAGCAGCCTGATGTCAAGGTAGTGGCTACAAATCTCTCTGCACTACTTGACCTCGGGAACCAGAATCATTAACCATGCTTACATATGTAGATTTAACTATTTCTTGTCAACCATTTAGTGCATATGCCTGTGGTCTTGTCACTGCCTGGGACTGCTTTCAGGATTTGGTGCTGAGGCTCGGATGAGTGCTATACTTCTGTATATTTAATTCAGGTAATGCATCTCCTGCTGCTAAGACTGCACTTCTAAAGATCTTTCGCTAACTTGCACCAGAGTGTTGACTCAAATGTTAGCACTGGGGGAAAAAAAAGTAGGCTGTAGGACAATATAGACACAAAATAAATAGATACAAGGTGTCTGAGAATAGATTTAGATTACATAGAGTTAATGTCAATCAGAGAAATGAGATTTTGAACATCTCTCTGTGAGAAACAGAGGATAAAAAGTTCAAAAATTGAAGAAAGCTCAATGAATCACTTTAAATGATTATATGCCCTGATTTTGTGCAGTAGGAAAAGTCTGTATCAAATGAGCATAAGGTCCTTTGCAACTTACATACAATAGTGCCTTGAATATTTCTTTTTTAAATATTTAACAAGAAAGAAAACATACAGAGCTGTATGACACACCGAACAATTTCACAACTCCTTGATTGGAATAGTCTTGCACTTTGTCCTTCTGAGATTCAAAATGCAGATAGAAGAGCTCAAAGTTAAAATAAAATTGCCTTATTCATATGAATAATTCTATATTCAGAAGTCCTCCTGAGGATTATTAGAAGAAAATAGGAACATCATTATGGGCCATGTTAGAATGGAGATGGTAGATGATGGATTAAAGAGAGGAGAGAGGTCAGAAGTGAAAACTGAGAAGTCTGAGTCATTTACATTAAAATAGTTGGAACCTTGTGTACAGAGGAAATTATGCAGAAATATCACATCAGGAGAGAAAAGTATAGGGTCACAAACTGGAAGGGTATAAAGTGAGAGAGATGTTATGTGACTCAGGGTATAAAAGCTCTACCTCTGTGAAACTATGAGCCCAGACCTCTTACTCATAGAGGCAGGTTTTCTTTTGCATCTTCTTTTATCTGCCTGTGTATCCTAAGTTACGAGTACTTTTTCTTCAAAGACACATTATTCTTTACTCTGGCATACAATTTTTTTGGTCTTTGTCTATCTCATCCATGGTGTGACAGATAAAAATGTTGCCAACTGAACCAATGTGGTCTCACTTGCAAAAGTGCTAGAAATTAGAAGAGGGATGGTAGAGAGAGTAATTTTTAGAACAGTAAGACTAGATCTATTTGTTAATTATGCAACACTCATATAATTATCAAAAAAAGGAGACCAACATATTGGATAATGAAAAATTGGAGAAAAGTTTTGAAAGTGAGATTTTTATATGCTTGAAAAGCACTGCACACAAAACAATGCTCAAGTACATTATTCACTGCAAATGGATTCAATAGGAGAGTTTGTACGGTAATGCATCCATAAAACATGTCATCCATGACATAATTACAAATATTAAGGGAAATGCATTTAGGTAGGTAGGAATGCCAGCATTCAAATGACTATAAAATTAGATTGAGTAAAAAATAAAGGAAACCTTACAAGCAAGCCTAATATTGAATTTCCCTTTGGGTAAAAGTAAATATGAGAGACAATGAAATTTCAGAAATGTCCCAATCCAACAAAGCTTAGGGAAAAATTCATTACAGATAAAGTTTAACACTCAACAAAAGCTGATATTTTCAGCATATATAAAATGTATATGTGAACCACCTAACAAACCATTTTTTCTAATATAACTAACCTAAATTGCAGTAGTGGCACAATGTATATTAAAATTAAAAAATAAAAAGTGGAACTTATAGAAAAATAAATGTAAGCCGTATTGTCTTTGTGCAAAATGCTTTTGGGGGAGAGAGACTGTGGTTTTGGTGATGTCTGTGTGTGCTACAGGGATGGCTTATCTGAGAAGATGCCAGAAGTTTCCCGTATGTCAAACAGAGCCAATGCCAGCTGGGTCCAAGATGGATACACTAGTGACCAAGGACTAGCCCATCAGGGACAGTAGTAAGGCCTCTGGGATAACAGATGTCAGAAGCCAGGGTACCACAGCAATAGCAACCAGATATAAGAGTGAGAATATATGAAATGAACAGGTCTGGAAACTCCAAGATCAGTGAAAAAGGAGGGAGAGGAGGCGCTCCAGGCACCAGAGTGAAGATTCCCTTGCAGCCAATGGTGAAGACCCATGACCCAATGGTGAAGACCCATGACCCAGCCAATGGTGAAGACCCATGACCCAGCTGTCCTCCTGCAGATCATGGAGGTCCACAAAGGATCAGAGATCCATGTTCAGTCTGTGGAGGACCTCACCATGGAGCAAATTCATGACCAAAGGCAGCTCAGATCACGCGGAAGGTTTGTCCTAGAGCAGGTTTGCTGGTGGCAGGACCTGTGACCCTGCAGAAGACCTACGATGGAGCAGTCTGTTCCTGAAGAACTGCAACCCATGGAAAGGGACCTGGAGAAGTTCATATAGAATTGCAGCCCAGTGGAAAGACTCAGACTGGAGAAGTTCATGCACAACTGTCTTCCAGCATGGGAGAGATTCCATGCTGGAGCAGCACAGAAGTGTGAGGAGCCCTTTCCCTGAAGAGGAAGGAACAGTAAAGAAGTAAGATGAACTGACTGCAGGTTCCCACTCCCCCTGCACCATTGCGTGGAAGGATGTAGTGAAAATTGGGAGTGATGTTTAACCTGTGAAGAAAGAAGGAGTGGAGGGAAGTTGTTTTTATGATTTTTATTTCTCATTATCCTTCTTTGATAATAAATTAAGCTAGTTTCCCAGGTTGAGACTGGTTTGACCATGACAGTAATCAGTGAGTGATTTCTTCCTATCCTTATCCCAGCCTATTACCATTTTGTTATATTTCTTCTCCCCTGTCCAGTTGAGGATGACAAGTGATAGAATAGCTTTGGTGGGCACCTAGCACCCAGCCAGTGTCACCCCACCACATAAACACAAACCTTAATGTGCAGTTGTGTATCTCTTCTCATCCAGTATGTGAATCTAGAAAGGGAAAGTTGTTACCATGGTCTTTATCATTAGACTACCACAATTTCTCATTATACTCAGGCCTTGACTGTCACCCTCAGATAGAGTGGTTTGTTTTCTCTTGCTCTCCATCAAGTATATGTGTAATTTTCATATGTCACACAAAAGCTCAGTAAGTTGTGCACATCTGAGGGGACAAAGTCAGGTTTTCAAAGCCATCATGGGAAGAAAACAAATGTTGGGAGTCCCTTCACAGACAAGTCTTCATTACTTCTGTTTGACCTTAAAAAAACCCAAACCACTTAGTGTCTCAACTCCTCAGAAGAATCACAGACCTCCTGTCTCTCCTCAGATCTCTCATTGATTCTTTATTTCACATACAATATTTCTCAGTACTTTGGCCCCTGTGTCCTGAGTCCATTAGTCCCTGATATATCAGATCTTGCTCTCTTCAATTTTATTTCAGACAAGTGTGATTTGCCTTTGGCATTGCTACAGAAAGCATTGAAAGAATAAACACCCCATTACTGGAATGAGGAATCATACTACCTTTAGTACAACTTCTGATTTTATTCACTTGGGTATTATTATTTCTGTGACACCGGGAAGAGCATAAAGAGCAGCTTTCCCTTTCCTTCTTTTTCTCTATCCTTCTGAGGTTTCCAACTTTCTACCACATTAAGAGAGAGAGAGACAGATTCTTTTGCAGCTTAGCTCCCACCCACATATGCATTGACACTGTGGACAATAACACTGGGAAAACAAAAAAGCTGCCTCATCATTTCCTTATCAGGCAGGACTACCCTCCTTGCTAGTACTTGAAACCTGTGTCCAAACAGAGAAAACACAATCAGAGAAAATGATATAGACATTAGTTAAAATTATCACAGGAAAGGACTTTAGGATTTTGAAAGCAAATTAGCTAAAATTATTTCCATGACCACGTTTTTTCTTACCAATAAAACAGAAGACAGAAGATATCTGGTAGTAACTTCCAATTTCATTGATGGTCATTTTTCTTGATAGCTATGTTGCACAAAATTGCCCAGTAGGCATGTGTTTCACGGTGCGCTGGAACCCTAAATGATCTGCGTTCCATTGTATAATGATGAATTTTATTTTACACCTCATGGAATTCCAGCAAGAGAGTACTGCATAGCAGAAACTCCCTATGTCTTTGAAATTTCCCTGGTCATTTTAGTATGCATTAAAAATTGTCTGAAATTATCGTCTCAGTTATTAGGTATCTAGGTCCTTTGTTGCAGTTTGCTCAACAGTGTTGCTGCAGTTCTGAACTCTCTCACACAAGTTTCTGGCAGATTTTTCACACTGCTGTCTCTTAACATTCCTGTACAAAGTGAGCCAGAAAGACCTGGCATCCATGAAGAATCTTGGTTCCTTAAAAATATTATAAGTGATAAGATAAAAACCAATTTTCCTCTGGGAACATCTTTGGAAAACCTACTGTTGAAAACATAAGCTCAAAAAATAACCTTGTGTAATCGGTATCATCAGGGAAATTGAAGGAGGTCAGTTTGCCAAAAGAGCTTTCTGCACCAAATTTTCTAATTTCATCATCAAATGGACTGCAGAGTAGAAATTGATTTTGTGTTCGCATTTTCCTTTCTGATCTTTTGGCCCTGGCTTTTACATACATACTTCCAAAATAAATGCTAAGCACTATGCTTTGGCAGCCTTAGATTACTGCAGTATCTCCAAATTAGTCTGTCTTGTAGAAAGACTAGGCAAGCAATTTCTAAATAAGGTGCTGTGTTTTAATCCCAGCTGGCAACTAAGGACCACATAGCAGCTCGATCATGCCCTTCTCACCCCACCTCCTGGTCTTTGCTGGGATGTGGGAGAGAGAAAAGTGACAAAACCTGTGGGTTGAGATAAAGACAGTTTCATAGGTAAAGCAAAAGCCATGCACAAACCTAAAGCAAAACGAAGAATTCACCACTTCCCTTGGACAGGCATGCAGAAGTCCACCAAGAGTAACCATTACTTGGGAAGACAAACGTCACCACCCCAAACAATCTCCCTTTCTCCTCTTTCCCCCAGCTTTATCTTCTGAGTCTGTGGAATAACTACAGATTTGTTGCTCTAGCCTAGTTCCTGGAAAAATTATGGATAAGATTACACAGACTGCAACTGAAAAGCATTTAAAGAATAATGCTATCATTAGTCATGGTCAAAATGGGCTCCTAAAGGAAAAGTCCTCTTTAACTAGTTTGATATCCCTACATCACCCCCCTAGTGGGATGAAAGAAAGGCAGTGGGTAATTTTTATGGATTTATAGGGTTCTGATGTTATCCCTCGCAGCATCCCTCTGGACACACCAATCAGCTGTGAGATAGGTGGGTTCACAGGGCACTGGGTGAAGAACTGGCTGAAGTATAAACTGGTAGTGCATGAGTATAAATTGATAGAGCAATGGATGTCATGCAGCCCTCCAGAAGGGGATCTGGGGATACTGGTCAACAGCAGATTTATCAGGAGTCAGTGTTTCCTGGCACCCAGATTGCAAATCACATCCTGGGGTGCATCAAATGCTTCATCAGCATCCAGTCAAAAGAGGTGATTATCCTGCTGTATTCAATGCTGGTGCAGCCTCACCTCTTGTGTAGCTCTGGATACCAGAATTTAAGTAGGATGTGAAGGTGTTTGAATGCATTCAGAGAAGAGCAACAAAGCTGGTGAAAGGGTTGGAAGGAATGTCCTGTGAGGAACAGCTGAGGACTTTGGGCTTGTCTAGTTTGGAGAAAAGGAGTCTTAGGGTGCCTTGCTGCCTAGTGGAAAGGGAGGTGCTGGTCTCTTCTCTCTGGTACCTAGTGGTGGGACATGTTGAATGGTTTAAAGCTGCACCAGGGAAGATTCAAACTGGATATTAGGAATCAATTTTTTTACCAATAAGTGGTCTAACACTGAAATAGGTTTCCTAGAGAGTAGGTTGATATCCCAAGCCTGTTTAAGAAGCCTTTGAACAGTGCTCTTAATTACATGCCTTAATTTGGTCAGCCCTGAACTAGGTACACAGTTGGACTAGATAATCCTTTATGTCCCTTTCAGCTGAAGTAGTTCTCTTCTGTTCTATTCTACTTTATCTAAAGCTAAATCTCTACAGTTTTAGGCTAATGCTTTATGTTGGTGAAGAATGTTCACTGCATAAGCTGTTGCCTGGGTAAAAAGCATGAGCAAAAATAATAGCTGTACCTGAAGTAAAGACTCACTGCACTTGAATAAAACTCCCCAGTATAGTTTTCTTCCCCTTAATCTCTGAACTCAGAGCATAGAACCCCAAGTATGTGACCAGTCTCTAAATGACTTGCTTATTTTCAAATGGCTGAACCCTTGAGGTAAGCAGTTCTGGAATAGGTAGCATATTCTCTTGAACCTCGATTTGGTGAGGGATATTCATGTAGAATGAAAAATTTGTTTTGCTGTTACTAACTTGATATATGTCTTTTTATTCCTATGGCTTTGCAATGAATAGTGCAATGGGTTGCATTACAAATGCCTAGAGTAAAGAAAACATTATACCATTCCCTTTCCACTAATTATGGAATATTTAAAACAGGATCCATCTGCATTAATTAATGTATTCAAATGTTAAGGTTTGGACAGCGCTTGAGACTTCAGGCTTATAAATTTAGTCATGGGATCCAGTTTGCCAATGCTGGCAAGTCACTGATTCAGAGAGCTACACATGTGACAAATTGTAGATATTTACCTTAAACTGAGAGATCAGATCCCTACACTGTTAATTAGAGGGTAGTTTCTCAGAAACAAACCTAAGTATCAAGTGTCATTGGAAACTCCTTAGGGTATTTGAGATATTTTCATTAGGCTAGACCTGCAGCTAATCTCGGCTCTCACAGCTTGGCAACTGAAACTCAGGCAAGATAGTATTTGTTGTCAAACTGCATTTAAGACTAAGGCAATTTAGGGACAATTAATCTAAGCCCTACATCTGTTATAGAAGCTTAAACAATTCTATTCAGAAATTTACAGTTAGATATTTGGAGTCTAGAGTTTGAACCCATCTTGAAAGTTTATGAAAATCTTGCCCAAAAACATTTTGTATTTTCTAGTTCTTCTGAAACTTTATATGACAACCCAAAAATTATTAAAAAACATGGGTGGCTGTGGTTTTCTTGTTTAATTTTCAAACTGATTTGCAATGCAAACGAGTTTTTATTTCTTTGTTCTGGTTTTGGCCAAGGAAAGAGTTAATTTCTCTCAGTAGCCATGAGAGGTGAGAGCCTGGATTTGTGTACGCATGGCCAAGAGCCTAATGTTGTTCCATAGCATCTTATGTTATTGCCTGGGGCAGGGGACTCTCTTGCTTCCTAGAAGAAGGATGTCCCTTTCCAGATGGGAAGGAATAATGGTGGGAACAGGCTCCACCACGGTTTCATTGTCCTGAGCTTGGTGAGTATCTTAGATCCTCTCTTTGTAGAGTTTTGTTATTAGTATAGTTGCTTTTACTGTTCATTTTCTTATCTTGTTGCTCTTTCCATTAAAATTGTTCTTCTTTCAACTTGTGGTTTCATCTTTTGTGCCTCTAATTCTCAAGTCCAACCTCCAAGCAAGAAGGGAGAGGGGAAGAGGGAGAGCAAGTGTTCCACATCTATTCTGGAAAAGTTTTAGTGAGGACGTTGAACTGGGGAGTACCATTCCTAAACCACAACATTTTCCCATGTACTAAGAAAATAATCTCTTAACTCAAACAGTCTAGATTCATATTTTGAATTGAGATACCAGTGTCCTTCACAGATAACTGGGCAGAATAGAATGATCACATAAATATATGACTGTACCCAAGTTGACGTCAGTTTCAATTAAGTTCCAGGTTGATGGATTACACTTTTAGTTTTTCTCATAACCCTATGTGATTGTTTCGCTTGCATCCACAATCCAAGATGCCGTGCTTATTTCACAACCCTGATGCGGTTACTGGAGAGGTTTTATATCACATCCAACTAGAAGGCAAAACTCCCTTTGCTGCAGAGGACTGGGAAGGGTGTTCAACCATTTGACCAGTATAGGTTCAGCAAAATACTCCAAACACAGAATGACTTCCATTCATGCCCTCTCTTGCTTGTCGCTACTCAAGTGCTGTAGCGCTACTTAGAGAGAAACACATTAACCTCTCTGTGAGTTGTACAAGGAGAGGAGTACTGCCTTACCCTAGATCTGAATATGGGCTGCAAGACAAAGAGATAAGCCTTCTCACTCTCCTTTAGCTTTCTTGTAGCTACTTATTCCTGCTGTCTTCCTTGCATCAGAATATGCCATAAAAATTATTTCTAGCAGAAGCAGTACTCAAATATTTGTTTCAGTGAAAGGCTCCAAGGTGCAAACAGCTCTGCATTCTCTGAGACAAAATCTTTTGTTATGAAAAGGACTTATGTTTTCCAAGTCAGCCCAGTGGATACTTTTGAAAACAAATTAAATCATAATAATAACATATCCAAAAAGTCTGGGATCTATTAAATAGTTGATGGTACCAGCAGTACTTTAAATATGTATTTGAGAATTTATAATGTAACTTAACACCAGCATTAGCACAAAATTGATGCTCATTTCCCCTAATTAAGACCTCTGCAATTTATATCAGTTTTCATTATTCTCTTAAATTTGTTATGATAAATCTCTGTGCAACCCATTATTATACTTTAAATTCTCTATTTAGTTATCTACAATAGATTTGCAAAATAAAGTGTATTATTCTTTAATTTGTTGTTTTGGCTGCTGTACAAAGAATGAAAGAAATTTGTTTTCTGTTTAGGATCTTAAAACAACACTACTTAAAATTACTTGAACTGCTGATATAGCAACTGAAAAAAGGAAATAAATGGGGAAAAAACTGGAGGGTCACCTTCTAGTGCTTTTAGTTAGCTTAGACTGCATACTTTATCAAAGCTGTATTCCTTTCTTGTCCTTATTGCATTTGGTTTCCCTTTGTTGCTTTTTTCTTCATCTGTACATTTGAAAATCTTTGTTGTTGTAAGCTCACTGTTCTTCCGGCAGACAGCTGACATTAATAGCAACATCATATCGTCCTGGGCTTCCCAATTCTCACAATAAAGGAGTATCAAAAGGAATTGCCAGCAGCCCTTTACATATCTCAACTTTGTACAGAATATTTTGACAAGGAAAAAAACACTTCTGCCCAGTGCTCAACAGATCAGGAAAAAAAAAAAAAAATCATTTTCAAGTTGTGCAATGGCTTCATGGACAACATTATTTTATTACCTTGATAGTGAAACTTAGAAATAAATCACTGTACAAATGTTTTGTGATTCATAAATTTTGCTTTGGGCTTCACTTTTGCTTTCATTATTATTTTCAGTGTTCCAAGCTTTGAAAAGTTTTGGGACATATGTTAGAGCTAATTCTAGTTTGTTGCTTGTGAAGTGAGGCAAAATTATTAGTACTTGAGAGCTGAAAGCACTAGTTTCTTCAACTTAGAAATTGATCCTAAGTAGAAGAGCTTTCCTTTCAGCTACAGTCCAACACCCAGTGATGATTTCTCACTACCCAATTCTGAGTTAGTATGATCTTTGTGTCTCTTCTACAGGCTTCACTAAGAGTCATTCCCTACACGGCTTATTATTTACTTTTGCATTTATTCTCAATAGTGTGGCACATAGGAAGCTCTTAAGGAATTCATCCCTTCCAGACACAGATACCTGGATACTTTTGCTTTTTTTTATGTTTTTTTTTTTTTGTTTAGTTAGTGGGGTTTTTTTCTGTTTTATTTTGGTTTTATCTTTCTTTTTTTTTTTTTACCTGAAGCAGTATATACACTGTGCCTCTGCAATCACTTGTCAGAGAACCATGTTCATTCAGTGTGATCTTACTTAATGAAGCACATCCCAGAGCTATCTTAAGTTTCATTATTTAACATTTGGAGTTGATGTTGTCTTCTAAAGAATATATGAATGGATTTGAACTGAGTTTAAATTATGCAGTTTTTTTTATTTCAGTGATGTAATTTCCTCTTCTACTAAATAAAGTTTTGAACTCACATGAAAGAATTATACTTGTCTGTTGCTATAGGACATGAAATAACACGACACAGACACACAGATTTTTTTTTGGTAAAAAGAGAATTTTTAATTTTGGCTTCAACATTTATAGATTTCCAAAAGTGACAGTGGACTGGGCGGTGACAGTGCCACCTCTCCAATGACACTGGGTAAACCAACAGTTCATCAAATTTCTCTTCCTCCATAAAAGAATGCAAACCAATAAGTTTTTTACATGAAGTGTGTGAGAAAGTTCGTTACAAGAAAGTAAACCTCAGAAGGCTTAGAAAAACATAAAAAATCAGGGTGACACTTATCCATACTGAAAGGCATAACTGTCACAGAGATTATAATATACTTTTTCTTAATTACATTTATTTGAATATTAATAAAAAATAATTTGTGTGTTTTTATTGTGTTTGCATACCTGTGGTTTTCTTTCTCTGACTGACATATATTAATTCCTGAAATTCTAACAAGTTTTCTCCTATGGAAGAAACAAACAGCCAGAAACAAAGAAATAAAATATCACTTCAACAGATACCTGTGATATTTTTAGGCAAAGCAAAGCGCTTGAAGTTCAATTAGTGTAATGATCTTTTGCAGAAACCAGCAAAATAATGTTTGCAAGCTAGAGTGACAGGGTAGAATTGGAGGGACATTTAGTAAATTAAAGCTTTATAGAGGTAAATTAATTTATAGCTTTTGACATTATTTTCTTCATTTCAAACAGATTAATAGAGTCACTTGGACTGCAACACAATATTTGTACTGAAAGCATGACTATTACAGCACTAAACATTCCATTTATCAGATTCTAGTCACCTTTTAATAAGCAGCTCCATGAAGACACAAATGGTTGTATGGAGAAAGCAAGGCTGGATTTTCTTTAAACATCAGACAAAAAAATATAGATTATTGCCTGTCAATTATGCTATCTTGGACCTAATTCATATTGTTATTTCTTTTAGACCCTTCACAGAGCCTTTTTTTTTTTCCCTCCTGCTTTCTATGTTTAAATTGACTGATATTCCTTAGACTAGGTATCCTGGAAAAAAAAAAATAGTTGTAGATGTTTTTTCTGTGCCTTCTGCTGCTGCAGTTGCTGTTGCTGCAATTATTGCTGCAGTTTGGCTTTTAGCCACTAGCACTACTTGGAAGTGGCATTGAAGTTGCTACAGGCACAGTAAGATGGTCGTCTAAGTGGACTAAATGGTCCACTAGAATTGTGGTCATCCTCAGACATTCTGTGAAGCTAGGGTGAGGCCAGACTTTATCAAAGACTTAGCGAAAAATGCTTTAAAACAACCTGGTAAAACACAAAAAGATGTTCTTCCAAACCGTGAAACACAACATGACCTTATTGACAAAAGTTTCCACCTATTATTATCTTATAAAATCATAGCTAGAAAATTCCTAACCAAAAGGACATACATGAGAAAAAACAAGTATGGACAAAATAAACAGAAATTAAGGGGCAGGGGAAAAAAGCAATAAGTCTACTAATATCATTACAAACTATCTTGGCATCATAAACAAAATTATCATTGTATCTGTCATGTGGTCACAGATTTACTTATTTGGTGCTACACATAACCTCAAAACTTATAGTCAGTAAGCTATTTTCCTCTCCTGCTTTCTCAGCTATGTCTGTTTCTGTTTCAAATGTCTCAAAAGATAAGGCTTCAAGTAACTTATTTGACTGGAAAATGCTCTACAAGGTCAAATGGAAGGGGTGGAAAGGATATTCTCTTATTTACAAGCTGCCTTCTGCCATAGCTGATATATGAACATTGTTCAGGCACTTAATTGTTAAAGAGATTAAAATTCTTTGAGTTCCACATATAATCAGTCCAAATTGCAGATTTACAACCTCGTTGAATATTCCATCTACAAGGGTAAACTGGAACTTTTTATCTGCCATAGGGAGATGCCACTTTTGTTAATGATAAGAAAATGCATTTGTAAACACTTTGAGACATTACTATCTCAAAGTCCAATTTCAGCCCCAAGTTGATTCAATATCCCCAAAGCAGCAAGAACAATCAACATTTTTTACAAACAGAACTGGAGAAAAATGCAGGTAAATAAAAATCAACACGGTATTTTTGTATAATAATAATAGCGCAGCAAAATTACTTTTGCAAAATAATTTCCTGGATTCCTCTCAGAATTTAGATTAATTCCTTCTATCATCATCATTTGCTAAAATTAGACTCAAATCTTTTATTTCTGTATCTAATTGCAACATATTTTCTGTCTTGTTCTGCTGATGTTAATATTCCTAAATATTTTAATTTCCTATTTTACATTTAATTGTTCCAATGACTGTGTTGGATTAGTGTAAGTTCTAAGTGTGCATTAAACCTACTTTTTGTTTATTTATAGACTATAATTACCTCTTGCAAATCTGTGCAAAAAGATATTGGAAAGTAGAGCTATCTCTGACCTATTAATTGTGTGATATGGGAAGCTCAGAGCACTCCCACTCCTTCCCACTCATTCCCCCTTCAGGCAGCCAAAATTCCATGTCCCACATGTACAAGTCAGTGATGAACTGAAATGTGATTCAGTTCAGTACTTTAAAATAAATTTCTGCCCATTCAATCCTGATTTTTATAGAACTCTCAAATGTTTCCAAAAATTTAATAACAACAATAAATTAGTCAACATACTAAGTAAAAAAGTAAGATGAAATAAAGAGATAAATAAAATATTATGTAAAACTTAATTGCTTGAATTAATTTTTCCGAAACATATCAGTAATGAAGACATGATGTTATTAAAAAAAAATTCTCAGCATGTATGAAATCCTAAGTAGGAGTTTCTAGCTTTTACTTTAACGTGCAATTTGAAAAGTGTAAATTGAAAGCAAAAAGTGTATTATTTTAAAGAAAAAAAATAAAATGGTATAATGATATGCAAAAAACAATAACAATCTTATACAAACACATAAACAGTGCAAAGAACTACTATTTATTCATGTTAAAGATCAAAGAATACAAGGACTTAACATCAATAGCCTTAATCACCCTACTTTAGTGAGAGTTAGGCAGAATTCTAGCTCTATATGTTATTAAAATACCATATTTTCTTGAGAATCTTCATGTCTTAGTTGCTGGAAGACAGAAAAAGAACAATCACAAACTCAAAAAGCTAATGTTGAAAAGCAATTAAAAAAAAAAAAAGCTGGAGTCAAGGAAGGCCTAGAAGGTTGCAAGAATAGGACAAATTAACAGTATCAGAGATGAAGGTATTGTGCATTAAAAAAAAAAATATGAGGAGAAACTATGCATTGTTCCTTTGTGATCTAACTTACTATTTTATTGTTTTAGAAAGATATATATTTTTGAGGACAGGTGGTTTAAGACAGAAACTAAGTAGATAAGTAGAAACAAAACTGTAGTGAATATATTTTAAAAGTTTTAAATAATATACTTCCAGAAAACAAAGACACGGTGTGAAGTTACTTCAGAGAATTAGTCAAGCCATGGTGCATTAAAGGTTCACCCATTCTACTTGCCAAACAAATAGAGGTAGTTAATAAACTTGTCAGCATCAACTATGTGAAAACATAATTAAGTCCTATGAACAAAATGTTACCAAATTAAATAGTTATATTTAGCTGGGTGTCTTAAGTTAATTATCCTGGAATATGACTCTCCTAGAAAATTGTTGTGTTTCGTAAATATAAATAGAAATGCTTTCAACACAGAAGCCACAGATTAGCTTTCTAACACTTGCAATATTATTTCAGTAATATGCTTTGCAAATAGGCATTAGAGGTTGTTGTGATTTAAGCCCAGCTGGAAACTATGCACGACACAGCCGCTCACTCAATCCCCTTGTCTCTCCTCCCACCCTGTTTGAATGGGGAAGAAGATTGAAATAAAGCTTGTTTGTTAAGATAAGAACAGTTTAATAACTGAAAATAAAGTAAAATGCAATCATAACAGTAAATAATAATAGTAATTATAATAAAAAGGAAACAAACAAATAATAAAAAGGAAACAAACAAGTGCTGCATGTGCTGCTGTCAGATGCCAGTCCCCTCTACCTGAACACAGACTGGTCATGTTTCTCAGTAATTCCCCTCCCAGTTTATACACTGGGCATGACCTTCTGTGGCATGAAACATCTCTTTGGACAGCTCAGGTCACCTGTCCCAGCTATGCTCCCTCCAGTTTCTTTGTGTAGCTCCTCACTGGCAGAGCATGCGACAAGGAAGGGGAAAGAAAGTCCTTGACTTAGGATAAACACAACTTAGCAAAACCAAAAATATCAGTACCATTCCTATTCTAAAACCAAAACACAGACATCACTCTAACAGCTACTGAGAAGAAAGGTACCTCATGGTGCTGAGAAAATAGATGCCTTCATGCAGAGAATGGAATCCCACTCCACATAACTCATTTTGGGGTAGGCTTAGCTATCTAGGTTTCATGCAGTTTGTTGTCATTCTACTGATCCTGATGGGTGCTTGAACACCAAGATCACCTACAGAATCTTAAATTTGGCCTATGTGTAACTATTGAAAGTTACACATGGGTCAATTTCAAATACTTTAGTGTGTTAAAATAGGCGGCATTTTAAAGAAGAGTTTCTGTATCTTATTGTCCTGCAACTTCTTTCTCTTGTAAGAATTCACCAGAATGCTTGCCAAGGGTAAGGTTCAGCTGCTAATAGAGAGGTCTTTTCTTTGTTTTAGTGATCTCCAATGTTTCACCTGACCATAGTAGGATTAGATAAAAAGTCATGAGTCTGTCAGAAAATCAGTGTTGTATTTGTCAAACTTATATGAATATCCTTGACAACACGAGAGACCTCAAATGACACTAAACATCCATGTGTGGACTGCTGAATCCTGCCCAAGCTTTTAGTCCTACCTCTCTACTTCATTGTACACTGTGGTATAATTAAATCCTTATGTAATTTACATTGATTTTATATATGTACAAGGCTCTATATCCACAGCATGGTTTCATACTTTGAACTATTCAAAATGGAAACTTAGGAGTATATGCTTTTTCTAATTTTTAATAATAATAACAACAACAACAATAATAATAATAATAATAATAGCAGTAGAAGCACAGCATTTTAAAAATAAATATATATGTCAAATTTTTGAAATAAATATATATTTTCATTTTGGAAGTTGTCTATTATTATCTAGTCTTTATTAAAACATTCAATTTTATCTAATTAAAATACAGGTCGTTTTACCCTCAAGAGCATATTTCTAGTGATAAATAGCCATAGAAAAATAAAGTACAAAGAAGTTTCACTTCTAGAATACTGTGTGTTCTCTAGAAGAATTAGTCTGACAAACTTTTTTCTTGCATTCTAATAAGCAATGGGACATACTGAGCAAAAAACCACATGTAAGGAAATAATCTCAACAAAACAAGAAACAGGACTTGTTTAATTTAAAGAAGCAACTAATCAAATGACATACTAAATAATGCTTTTGAAGAAGCTAGCTAGAAATGCTCAATTTATTTCCTTAAATGAAAAAGAATAAAAAAATCATCCAGATAAATAAGTATGAAATCTGCTAAAGGCAAGTAAAATTAATAATTTTTATGGTAGAATTTATCCCTCCAATTATAACCAGTATCTTTTCAGCATTAAAAATATTTTGTAGGGACTGCAGACATACTACAATAAAAAT
>LTAT01000001.1:45267157-45304997 GCA_003286495.1 Chlorodrepanis virens | reverse complement strand
AAAAAAAGTTATAGTCTGGTTTGTCTGGTTCTGCCTGAAGCACAGAGTCATTGATTCTTTAGCCCAAAGCAGTTGCTGGAACATAAGCAATAACTCAGAAAGGGGAACTAAGAGAGCTCCCAGCCTAATACACAATCAAGTACAACTCCATATTATTAGCCAACAGTTCTCAAAAGGAAGGAATTCTAGTATCAAACTTCACTGATAAAAGGACAAGGAACAGTGTAATATGCTAAATCCTGACACCAGATCAGAAAAATTGTGAGATTCTGACTCTAAACATATGCAGGCAAAGAGCTGAAACACCGGAGGCAAGTTGAGGCGAAAAGAAACAAAGATGTCAAACACTTTAACTGTTGACAGGTGTCCTTGAGTTGTTTATAATGGCTCTTTACTATTCACTCAAGTGATTGATCACCTAAGTCACATTAGTTTCTGCAACCCTCTTTTGGATTAATGAAATAGTTCAAACAGAAGAAACAAAGAATAATGAATAGTAAATAAACTCCAAACTTTGGTTTAAAGCTCATGAGGTGGTTAAATTCCTTCCTCCCACTGGCATAAGGAATTTCATGAAGGTCACACAGAGAGCCTGTGACAAACTGGGATTGCTGCTTAATCTTCAACTAAAAGCTGCTTTATGTTTTATAAAATGGCATATCACAAACTGGAAACTGTGGCATGAAAACTGTGTATATCTTTTGATATAGAAGTGTAAAATAAAATTGTTTTTGTTAAGCTTGTTAAACCTTCTAGTGTGGAAAACAAGTGAAGCAAAATACCAAAACCTGCAAATTACTGCAAAATTCCACCCATATTTCACTTATGATGTCTGGGTTTTTTTTGGAAGACATGTTATTTATTGTAGCTTTCAAAATTATTTATACAAATAAAAAAATAATATGCCAAATTTAATGTTGTGCAACTATAATTTCATTATAATTTCAATTATTGTTTTGCTAAAGGGAAATTAATTGTCAAATTTAGCTGAGTGAAGTGATATGTACAAAACTGAGTTGCTCTCCTGTTTACTGTGCAATGGCTCAGACACATTAGGCCTGAAAAATTTGCCATTTCCTGTCAAACAAAAAAATAACACATTGTCACTTCACACTACATTTATTTGTATCATCCTTTATAACTATGTAGAAAATTCCTCCTTGCTATCAAAAAGGAAAGTTCCTTGGAAATATTGAAATAATAGATCAACTAATTAGTATCTTTTATACAAAATCAAGGTTGCTGTTTAAAGGAGTACATAGGCTTCAACAAACTATATTTGTGTTACATAGAAACCATCACTAGAAAATATTACTAATAGAGAAAATACATATATCTATACTATAGATGCATTGCTCTTGCATGGTTTGTTTTTTTTCAGTATTTACTGCAGAGTAAAAACAAAGAGGCAGAAATATGCATGCATTAACAAGAAGGGAAGTCTCACCTTTTGAAATGGATGACTAAATGACTATTCCCTGAGGTCAGAACTTTTATCCTGTGATTTCTCTTTTGCAGGATACAGAAAACAACTTTACTAATACCATGACTACATATCACCAGCAAAAGTTACACAATCAATCAGCTTATAAACTTTTTGGAATTGGAGATTAAGAAACTATTTTATGCAACAATACAGAACATATAATAGTCTGAAGGCTCTGGGATAAAATGCTTGTTTGAGATGACTGTTGTGGACTTATTTTTCTTCCTAATGGAATAGCAAGCAGAGTTAAAGAGGCTTGAGAGGTCAGATTTGAAACATTTTTAAAATTATTATACCACATTTTTGAGAAAGGAAAATAATTATGCTGTAGTTCAAAATACCAAGAAATGTGGATGACAAGAATGATCTTTTTCACTTTAAGAAATAAACTGTTAAAATATATTCATTGTATTTTGCACCTACTGAAAGCTCTTTCACCTCAACTTCAAGTACTCAAAAATACTAACAATTCTAAATATGAGAAATGTTTTGGACACCTAGATTTCATTGTTGGTAATTTTTTATCCAGTGTAAGATTTTTATCATATGTTACATATTCTCATAATATGTAAGAACCTACAGTATTTTATCAATAATTTTCATTCCTTAACTCTGTCTTGGAACTTAGACCCCGGGTGTTACAGCCCAGAATTTACAAGTGCCTTAATTCTGCAATGAATTTTGCTTTCAGCAAATAGAGCAGTGAGTGCTCCATATGGAAATAGTGAATTTCACAGCTGAAGCTCATCTACTGTTCTGCCTTTTAGTAACTAAATATAAAAGCTGTGAGAGTGTCTAACCGAAACATTCCTGTCAATGCATGGAAGGGAAAGTCAATATTAAGCATAAAGGAGCTGAATTTCACTTGTTGGGAAAGAAAAACAGGGTATGTAAGTGGGAGTAGGTGCAACCAGTGATTCAGTGATGTTTACATCTACATAATTAAAAACTGTTAGTTCCAGGAGGCACAACCCAAAAAAAGTTGTTCTAAATAGTCGGTTAAAAAAAAAAAAAAAAAAGTCTTCTTATGAAATGATTTAAGCATTATTTTTTATGATGTTTTGTTGCAACTGAAATAGTTAAAGCTACCTTAGAGATGAGTTGATTAAAATTAATAGCAAAATATGGAATATGTCTCACAAAAAAACATTGTATGCCCACTCTGAATGTTGCTTTCCACTGAGAATCATTATTTCTGCTTAATTTAGACTGAAATATAATGAATAAGTGGCATTTGGATAACAGTTACACAGCCATATTTACATCAGAAGAAAAAAAGTAGATCTAGAATTTTGTGGGAACATCAATGTAAAAATCACAGTTCTGTCATCTTTACTAATACATGAGCTGAGATTTAGAAAATGGAAAGGTGGAGAGATAAAAGAATAGTCTTTTTCATTATCTTCATCTATTTATAGAAGTACACATGCAATAAAAATATCTAAACTATCCCTTATCCCTTCCAAAGAATGGAGTTTGCAAGTGAAATGTCTCAAAACTTCTTAATGGAGATAACTGTAAGGCCCCAAAAAACCTTGCTAGACAGGCCTCGTCAAAGGGCTTCTGGATTTTCACACACTTAGAGTTACACACATGGGAGAAATAATGGCACAATACTCCGAGATCTCAAAACAACAAAAAACAACTTCATTGGAAAATCAGAGAACTTTGGCAAAAGTTTAGAGCAGCATTAAATCAACATAAAATATTTCACAAAGCATTAACTCAGACCATTCAACTAAGCAAACTCTTAGCCCATCTGATTTTAAGTTAGTTAAAACTTGAAGAGAGAATTAGAAGGTGAAACAGAAAAAAAGACAGAAAAAATGTAGAAAAGAACAAGTATAGCTACCACTCCTGTTTCCAAAGGTGTGCAGCTGGTAGAAGCCCCAAAAGGCAGCAGGGTCAAGGCATGTGCTGTCTGTATCTCCTGTGTTGAATACCCTTTGGCTTTCCTGGGCTCTGTCCCCAGGTGGGACTTTGGTCATTTGGTCACTCAGGAGCTGGGATAGGGGCTCCAGAGGCAGGTGTGGAGCACTGCCTCTGGTGTGCCAAGGATGGGTGGCTACTGCAGGGCTGGGGTACAAGCCTGGAGAGGGTGGGGTGTGCAGGGCACTGCCTCACCAAAGGCAAGGCCAGACCTCCCACACGCATGCATGGAATTTTTCAGGCCAGCAATCCTTCCAGTCTATCACAGATTACATTCAATAGCTGGTCAGTGGTTTAGAAATAGAACTTTAAAAAAATTGGTTCAACAAATCCAATCATATTTGAATTAAATAGCTTTCAAAAAGAGTTCTTGCAGAGATATTTTCAGGTCCTATTATTTAAGTTTTTCCAGAAATACAATGTTTGATGTGGATCTGTAGGTTGAAAAGATATTTGAGAATTTCCAATTAAAATATGTTGAATGTATATACTAATTTTGAAAATTACAGAGCTGTCTAAATAAAACTTATCCCAATACTGCCAACTTTATAAGAATAATATTCACTGTCACCCATTATATTTACCTACTATAACGAATACTTACATACATGTTGAGAAAGAAACATTGACTGAGGGGAATCATTCCACAAATTTCAATCCTCAAGCCTTGTATCAAGCTCTAAACAAAATCATTTAAAGTTCTTTCCTGGAACTGCAAAGTATCCCAATCTCATTAATGCTACTGTGACTGTGATTGAGAAATATGGTGCATATTGATACAAGGATTTAGGTCCAATGTTCATTAAAAGCAGGATGGTAGCATTAAGTAGTTGGCAGTGAAACCAGGAAATCCACAAACTGTGATATTTATAAAGTTAGCAATAGATTTGGAGTCTTTTCTGATTCTCTTAGGCCATTAGTTCATTAAATATCATCATCACAAAATAACTACTTGAACACAGACCCCAAACTCTGAACTTGTTATTCTGACTATATTGGATTTAAAGGGAAAAAAGCTATGCATGTGAGGAGCTTTAGAAATTTTAGAAACTTTAGATGAAGCTGAGACAGTCTGTTATAGGAAAGGGTGTGGGATTTTCCTCTCTTTTGATCAAAATAATAATAGAAGAACATGACTTACAGTAAGCTCAGTGTTAACAGTGCTTCCAAAATGCCAGTGAATGTTAACAAAGTAGGAGCTGGTGTGAGAGCTGGAACAATTCAATGTGCTTTGGGTGATGTTTATGTTGAATGTACATCAAACAATTTGCAAACTCAGTGCATTAAGTAGGGATAATGTAATCATCATTAATTCATACTTGTAAAAAAAAAGTTAAAACTTCTGCATAAATTTGATGGTATCAGAATCTTTTCTCAGCCTTTTGCCTTGCAATGAAAAGAGATATTAACACAGAATTAGGAAAATCAAAGGGTTTTTTTTTTTTACTTAATTATCTTTTCCACACAGTTGATTGATAGTATTCAAGATATTTCAGCTTCCAGGTAGTGACATGGGGTAAATCATATTTTCTTCCATTTGCCTCTAGGGTTAATAATATTTTGAAACAAGTATGATGAAATAAATTCTTTCTGTGGATGTAAATATTGCTAAGAAACAAAAATTACAAATTTATCTTTTCATTATTACTTGTTTCAATGTTCAGAGGTTAAAGCACCTTGCATTACAAATCAATGAGTATTAATTCTAATTCTCATGGACCTATATGGGAGATGTGAATGCACCTCATCTTATAGAATGAGGGTGTGCTGGTTTAAAACCCAGCTAGAAAATTAAACCCATTCAAGCTGCTCCTTTGTACCCCTGCCCCTTTTGATAATGGAGGAACACTGGAAGGGATTATATGCTTGAATCATAATTAACTGAAAAATCACTAAAACTACAACCATATTAATAAAAGAATGTACAAAAGATACAGAGAGTTTTACCCACAAAAGCATATTCACCACTGAACAAACAAAAGCACTTCCCAAAGACAGTGCCCAGCGTGGTTTCCCAGACAAAGGCAAAATGGCAACCAGCCCTGGGCTGGGGCTACATCATATTCAGAAAAAAATAAGGCTTTAATTTTTCTATGTTTTATTTGTTCTTTAAATAAAGAAGATCTTTAAATCAAAAATCAAAAATCTTCAAATCAAAAATCTGAGAAGATTATAATAATGGTGCTTTGTTAATTTGATACTTCTTTTTAGAAATTTAAATGTGAAAAAAATGTAAAAAGAAAAATTGCAGACTGTTATTATTTCACATGTATTTCAGAAAACAAAATATTTGAGGCTATGATGGTGCCCCTTGTAATCACTGAATCTCTAGTCACTAGTGTTTTTTGTTATGCTTTCTTGGTTTTTTGCTTTGAATCATTTAATCTGCTTACAGCTTCCTGTTTCTTTTTATTTTTCCACACAGTCTGTGATTTCACACATTTATTTCTAGATCAATTCATATATAGTATATCTTAAAATATGGAATGAAAATGTTTTCCCCACAGTAACTGGATGTTAGCATTCCATATTTCATTGGTAATCTCTTCATTTATGATGAGCAAATGCTGGTAACTACTTTCTTTGTTATGCCTCTAAAAATGCTTGCCACCAAGTTATGGGGGGAATCAGAAATTCTGATTGCCAAAACAGATATTTTTTTTTTTTTACTATCAGGATACAGCTATGATGATGTAAGTAACAATAAATAATTCATCTTTGATATCGGTGACATGAGTGAGATCTGCATTTATTTTACTATACCAATACTTTTCATTGTAAAGTGACATCCACTGTTCTACTAATAGTTCAATTCATTGCTGTAAATATTAAAGTCTAAAATCTATTTATAGAATTGCCATGAATTACTTATTCATATCAGCATTTATTTTTGAGCAACTGAGCAGCCCTTCAACAACAAACATGAATATTTATACAACTAAATTAAGTATCTGTTTTAAGTATTTCCTTGCACAAAACAAGTTCTCAACACTACAGATCTCACCCAAATATACTACATGTATACACTCATAATACATGAGACACACCTCAACCAAGCTAGCAGTACCCAACATTACATTTACACTGCTCTGCCTTGACTTCATTAGTGACTGTCAGTCAGTCTGTCTGCTGAGAGAAATGCTCTCTTTCAGAGTACTATTCAACTGACCTAATTTAGGCATCTGTTTTAGGGCAGGATTGATTGTCTTACACAAGTAGCTGTTTTTCTCCATGTACAGGAATGACTAAAGTGGTGATTAATAGACACAGTAGTTGTCTATGTTTGATCAGAATCCCACCCAGCATCTCTGTTACAAAGTGAAGTGTGATGCAAGGGGATGAGAGTATCTCCAGCTGAGCTCATTCATAGCCTGAATAATACAAGTAGCACAGTTAAAGAGGTAGTGTCTATTAGCTGGACCATGCAATAACTCTCTAACATGGCTATATGATCCCAAAAACCTGAAGCTTGTTTGTTTAGAGCAAGCATAATAATTTTCAAAACAATTCTGCAATGTAAAAGTACTCACATAGTATCATACCTCATGCATGAAAATAAACATGAAAAAAGGTAGATCATAAATAAATGGTTCACTTTCCTATAATATTAGGAGGAAAACTTGAAAGAAACACACATAAAAAAGCATTTTAAAGCATATTCATCATGATATATGTTGTAGTCTTGTATTTCCATGAAAATTCTCCTACTTAAATCTAATTTCTGCAAGAATAGTTTAGGTTTTTGGTTTCAAACCTTTATTTATGAAGGTGTGTGATTTTGTTCTGCTTGTATATTAGTTCAAGCAAAGACGTATGATCAACATCAACCCTACCTGCTTTAAAAAAATTATGCAACTATATTATTTTACTGTTATTTCACAGATACTTTCTTATTTTTCCGATTTCAGATGTAACACCATAATAACTGAAAAAGAGATAGACAAGGAAAAAAGACAATAAGATTAATATGGTAACACTTCTTCTGTCTTCATTGTTAATAATATTTGAAAGACCTTGCAAAATCTGAATTTGTGACAAATGCTAGTTAAAGGACTAAACTTCTATTCCTACACTTACTTAAATTACAGACCATTTCACTGAAGGCATAGGAATTATTTTATATAAACATTGGAGTAACTACTAGTGTAGTCAGTTTTCATAGCTATGGATTTTTTCCACAATTATAAAAATGTTATTTCAAAGTTGTGAAAATAGTGTTGATGCCTTTGGAATCTATTTTGATGAAAAGTTCTTGATGTGAATTTTGGAGAACAAGCATGACAAGCTCCTTTACAAAAAAATTCTCTGTCATCCTCATGAGATGCACTGAGAAAATTCAGTTTGAACTTACTCTTCATGGAATGACCTGACATTAGATATGATCAGATAAAATTGTAGAAGAGGCAGATTCTTCTTCTATTTGCAATTTTCTGAAAACTAACAACTCCCTTTTAAAAGATAATGTAATAAATTTGCTATCTTCTGTCAAAATTAATTCAATTAATAGAACATAGCCAGCATTTGATTACATTAAGATTATAAAGGTCTAATGTGTAATGAGTCCTAGCCTTAGTACCAGGTAGTTACAAATACTTCATCCATTTCACCAGAACCTGCTCAATGGGGTTTATAAAACATCACGACAAAGACATCAAAGGCATTAAAGCTTACCCATCCTTCTTCCAAGAACCACTTGAGAGACACTGATATCCCTGCCTCTCAAGAGGAATCTTGAAACATTTTCCTTCCCCCTGTACTCCAAAAGCTATTAAGTTTTTCAGAAGGAAAGTCACAATGGGTGATCCCATTACAGTAGTTTCCTAAATCAAGAACCCACTACACTGAAGATGACCCTTCAAATCCAAACATAAATCAGAATTTTAAGACAGTTTATAATTGGAGTTTTTAAGTGGCTTATTACTTTTTTTATATGTAAAAGAAAAATGCTAAGCTGGTAATAATCTCTTCTGGGTCAATATTCCTTCTAGCCCATTAAACCTTGGTCAAGGCTCAGAGCTCCAATCTTTTTGAAGCAATACTCTAAAGCCACTTTTAATAGCATTGCTTTCTCTAAATCATTGTAGTACATGCTTTTAGCCAGAAAAGGTTTCTGACATTTAGTTATTCTTTCCCTCATATTTCTTTGGTCAATATTGTTTCTTTGTCAAAGGAATTTTCATCTCATCAGTCTGCTTTTGTCACTATTTTAACAGTAATTTTTGTGTGTCTTATACAAATATGTTTCACTTTGTCACATGTGTAAAATATAAAATTCCACCATTGCAATAAATTCTAATAAGTCGTGGAGGAATTTTGTATCTGAATGACGTCAGTAAGCAAAAGATTGATTTTGCTACAGGTCCTATAAATTATATAGAAGAACTTTAGTGTTCCTGTAGTAGAATAGCTCCTGTAGAACCTGTAATAATCCTTCAAGATGTTTTAAGAGTTTGCTGAGATAAAAATAATATATGAAGGTGGGAGTTCCTTTGTTCCCAGCATGCATTGTGATCATATTTAGTAAATACGTATTTCTGAAATAGATTTGGAGAAAAAAGACAAACACAGCTAAATAGGTACCAACACCTGTGGTCCATTCATAAATAATAAAAAATCTTTCCAAGCATTTGCATTCTTGAAATAATTTAAGGTGTCTAAACATAGATTTTGAGATATGCTAAGGTTTCATAGATATCTGCATTTTGTTGACAGATGAAGAATTTAATAGATTGCACACTTGTGCTGAATAACAATAGCCCACATTACCTTAGGTCACTAATGCTTAGGAAACTTAAAATTGCACATTTCTTCAATAAATTCAAAACTATTTTAATGATTTTTTTCAAAGCATAGTTTGAGTTTCTGAGGTTTATAGCACAATGCTTTGTCATCCTTTTTTACTTTTTTCTTTTTGCTTCTTTTTCTTTTTTTTAAATTTTTTTTAAATGCTCGTGGAATAATTACAGAATCACAGAATGGATAATGCTGGAACAAACTTTTGGAGAACATCTGTTGCAAACACTCTGCTCACTCAAGGTCACCTAGAGCAGGTCACCTAGGGCCATGCCCAGGCAGAGTTTGAAGACCTCCAAGTATTATGATCCCAAATCTTTCTGGGCCACTTCTTCCAGAACCAGCTAATTTCAAGACACTCTTTATTAAATTAAAAAAAGTATTTTTTTTATGAGGTCCTGTCACTAGATATTTTGAAGAGGATTCTAGCCACGTCTTCTTATACTCACCCTCCCAGTACTTATGCTAACTAATGAGGCCTTCTTTTCTCCAGACTGAACAATCCCAGCTGTCTGTCCTTATATGAAAGATGCTCAAATTTCTTAATTGTCTTTGTGACCCTTTGCTGAACCAACTGCAGCAGCTCCATGCCTCTTCTATGCTGGAGAGCTCAGAAAATGACACAGAAGTCTCGATGTCTTTCACTAGTTCGGAGTAGAGGGGAGAGAATAACTTTCGTTACTTTCTGGTAATACAACAACAATTTCCTACAACAATTCCTACAATTTTCCTACAACAACCAAGGAGGCTTTTGACCTTTCTTTCTGCAAGGACACAGAAGGTGACCTTGAGCAAAGGTGACCTCTGGTTAGCTCATTGCCCACCAAGACCCTCAGGTCCTTCTCTTTAGAGCTGCTTCTAGCCAGACAGCTGTGAGCATATGTTGGCACATGGGTATTATTCCTCCCCTGGTGCAAGAATTTGCAATTCTGTTTTTTTGTGCTTAATGAGGTTTCTATTGGCCAATTTCACCAACTTGTTGAATCCCTCAGAAGCTGAGCATAACCATCTGGTGTATCAAGCACTCTTTCTGTTCTTACATCATCTGGAGTGCTGAGCATGCACTCAACCCCAGCATCCAATCTCTAAAGAAAATATCACGTGGTACTAACCCCAGTATTGACATCTGGGTTTTACACCTAAAGTACATGGTTGTGATCCTGCTTTTTGCCTTGTTCCTTCCTATATGGACCCTCAACAGAACCACTTCATGGTAATTTCAATCAAAGCAGCCTCCAGCCTTCATATTCCCAACCATTTCTTCCATGTTTGTAAGTCTGATGTCCAGCAGCCCAGATTCCCTTGGCTATCTGCATCAGAAACCTATCATAAATGCACTCAAGAACTCCCTGATTGCTTGTGCCCTGCTATGTTTTCTCTACAGCTGATATCAAGCTGGCTCAATTTCCAAATGAAATCAGGCCTATAAACCTGAGGCTGTTTCTTAATGCTGCTGTAGAGGCTCAATATTTCATTGGGAAAAGCTCCCAGCCCCACTTCCAGAGCACTAAAACTCTTCTATAGTTGCAAATCTACAAGTGGAGCAGCTTCTGATATTAAGTCATGAGCTTCTAGCCTTTACCATGATAGGCAAGTCCATTTCCCAGCCCCAAAAGTACAGACTCTACCAGATCTCATTCAACAGACCTCAGAGTTTAGTAGATTCTTACAACTGCATGGTCTCAGAAAAGGTCCTACTGATTTCTTTCTGGTGATCTCTTGTGTTGTACAGGCTGTTGAAGTTCTTCTGTAGCTCCTTCATTTGATAACACAGATGGTTCTCCACCTAACTCCTGAAGGCAACAAACCCACCTCCTGATGTTCTATCCAGACCTTGTGGTACATCACCAATATGGCTGAGCTGTTTCATGCTGTCCTCAGCAGACTTGCTGGCCGGCTGCATTTTCTGCACTCTCCTGCAAAATCTTATGTGAAAAATGCCTTGGTTAACTGCACTCTATTAAAGACTTATGTTTTCAAAGGTTTGAATTTAAAAAAAAAAAAAGAATAAGGAGAGACAGCTGGGTACTACTGTGACGTGTCTTTTTTCTAAGACAACTAAGTGCTTGCTCTCTGCTTATGAGTTTGGGAATACTTTCTGGATCACAGATTTGTGAGGGAGGTACATCTTTTACCTGTAATTGCTTCGACCTTACTTTGGTACTCTTAAGTCTCAGACATATTAAATACAAGGTGAGAAAGTATATTTGCAATCAGAGGTTACTACCTAGCTTACCACATTAATCGAGGCACATTCATGTGTCTGTGTTGCCACAAAAGGGATTTCCATTCTTCCTTTCTATTTCCATCTGTTAGTTCTCAATATCAGTACTAACATCTGTAGGACTGCAAAATTAATCAGATAATAGAAATCAGTGGAATATTTTTTTTTTTCTCCCAGTGGAATAGGAGCAACTAGAAGCAAAGAAAAACTACAGAGGGGTGTGTGGGCCTGAGTATTTTAACAGTGGTCTTGGTTTATGTCATAGAAATAATGTAATTATAGCCCAAGTGAGCAGATTTTTTCCCTTTTTCTTCAAAGTCATATTTTTCAACTCATGCTGCCTGCACAGCAGTATAAGGATCAAAGAAAAGTGCCAACCTATTGAGAAGTCATAGACGATTCATATGTATATCTATACATATACAAGAAATTCACTATATCTATACATATACAAGAAAATATCTCTGTCATTAAAAGTTCCCAAAGTGACCTAAGAGGGACAATTGAGCTTGGGGATAAATATTAATGGAATAATGAATTGGAAAGTGGTGTCTTGCTATCAACAAAACTGATCTCAGACTACTATCAAATAATTCTTTTTAGTGCAGAATATCTAGATCCATGTCATGTCACCTATACTAATTATTCCTCAGACTTTTATTTTCATTCCAGTCTTTCTTCCTTCAACATCATGGCGGATTAGAGCACTCAGCAACAGCAGGAATTGAGATAGACTTTACAGACTGTGTTATTTGTTCTCCCTCTACCATCTTCTCAGCTCTCTATAAATGTTACAGTGCATGTATTTATTTGTTCATTTTCTTCTCTTGAAGTTTGGAATCATATTCATACAGGAATCAAGTAAAGTCTATTGCATTTCAGGGACATAAGAGAAGAAGACACATTCCAACATTGTTTGGCTGATGTGAAGAAAATAGAGGGAATTTAAATGCTAAACAGATATAACAATACCTAAGGAAATAGTACACCACAAATAGAGACCATTTAAGAAAGGAGCGAATCATTTTGCAATACAAAGAGATATAGAGCAAGGCTGGGCTCTGGAGGACCATTTGAATTCAATACCCTACACTATTTTTCTAAAAAGAGAGTAAGCAGAAGTCCATTCAAAAAAACCCCACCAAAGTTATTTAGATCTCAAACTATGAAAATGAGAATATGCACTACATGCAGGTGTTTTGTTTAGCAGACATATTTGATATTGCCAGAATGTCCAGAGTAGCATGTGAAATTTCCATATTTGTAAAAATGTTTTTAGATTTCTTAATTCTTACCTAGTTAAAAAAATTCTCAAATTGTCCATCGCATATAAATATGTTCCTAGAAATGTAAACCTTTTCTGACGCCTGGATATTAGTTCACTGATATAAATTCAACAATGGGCAGAGAATTCATTTGCAAAGTATACGTACTAGTTCACTTGTTGTCTTTGAACTAAAACTTAGGATCCACATGATTTCACTTAGAATAAATGTGGTCCCATGATGAACACTTCTGAAATTCTCATTTTTGAAAGTGAAGGTACATTTTCATGTGCCTGTCATAATGGGACCATACTATATCTGAAACTCACTGACCAGTATTACTAAATAAAATGCATGCTGATTATTTCTGCCAATTAACTCATTCCCTTTAACACCTGTTGAGAACATGCAGTGAAATGTTCTAAGCTAACAAAATTCTCAAGCTGCATTTTCCATCTGTTATCACTGTCTTCCAAAGGACAGCTATTTTTTATTCTGCTAGAGTATCTGAGAATTCAGTTCTTCTTTCTGCTTGTTAGAGATTGCACTTTAGAGGAGGATTTTTAGAAGTGAAGACTACACCCATGGGACTGTGGTACTGTCAGGTCAAGGATCGGTATTGAATGGTGTTGGCAGGACCGAGGGATCAAGGATAAGTCACCAAATGCTGAGCTGTTGGTAATGGGAAACACTTGGAGAAATCCTGGTGTGTTTTTTTTTAACCCTAATTTCTCTCTGCTTCACATTAAATCTCTAAGATTTTAGCTGTCTGGAGACAAATGATCATTCATCAGGGAAGAAAGATCCATGGCATGAAGTCACATGAAACACTGATTTTTTTTCTTCTGTTGATCTCCAATACCTAAAACAAAGTCACTTCTAATTTGTCCATTTGTAGTTAATGTAGAGAAAAATGTAATGGATATAAACGAAATATATGTGCCGATATTTATTTGTATTTGACTATACTTCATGCTTAGTTCTTCTTAACACAATTTACAAGCACATTTAAATAGATTCTTCTGTTGAATTTGCACTGTTGTTCAGCAAAAATGGCCATTACATGCATTATTTTGAATTTTTTGCATTGTGGTTGGGTTGTACAAAGGCTGAGAAAATGCTGATAATTCCATGTGATGATTCCCCCAGACTCTTTTGGGGGGGTTTCAATAAATTTGTCACTAACAAAGCTAAGCTGTAAATACAGTAATTTAGTTTTGAACATTCCCCACACCAGGCCCTAATTACAGCAGTGCTTAAAAAGTATTATTTTAGAATTGTGTTGATGTATTAGGACTAAAATTATTGTATTGATTCCATATTATGGAAAAGCTCTAGCTTTGATGTTAAAGACAACTTATTTTTTCAGAAGAAGCCTAAATTTTAAAATAAATATTAAATTAATTTTAAGAATGTATGTGTGGGTTTAAGTAAAAAAAAAAAAAGGGAAAAAGGGGAAAGAAAATTTGCAAGATAGCCATTAGCAGTATCTTCAGATAAGAAATATTATGAAAATCATAAATAATCAGAAGTGGAGCAGTAACTCTCTGAAAATTAACTGACTTTGTGGCAAATATCGGAGAAATTAAATCAGACTGACAGCTACAAATATTCCTTTACATTTACTTCCACTGCATTCCCATATATCCCCTTGCACCTTGCACTATTTCCCTACATTTTTCACACTGAATATCTCAGCTTATATTTCTGAGGAGATATACAACATATGTTCATTAGATGTGAACCTAGGTCTGTAAATCTAAGAGAAAATTTTTCATACAAGAAAGAACAAAGTGTTTCAAATATGGATGAGACTTACACCATTGGGCAGTAAGTTTCTTTTCCACATGCTACAGAAGCTTCTAGAATATCATAAGTAAGCCTTATTCATCTCCATGGAAATTTATATTTAGACATTAGTTTAAAAGAATGTAGTGGGTTGGCCTCAGCTGGCTGCCAGGTGCCTACCAAGCAATTCTATCATTTTCCCTCCCCCATTAGGAAAGATGGGGGAAAATAGGATAAAAAAAGCCCTCAGGCTGAGGTAAGGAGAGGGAGATAGCTTCCCATTTACCATCATGGCAAAATAGACTCAACTAGGGAAATTCAATTCTACCAATTGCCATTTAATTGTAGTAGAATTGTATAGTGAAAAATAAGAAAGAAACTAAAAGCACTTTTCCCTCACCCCTTCCTTCTTAGGCTTAACTTCATACCCAAATCTCTTTACCCCTACTCCAGGCAGAGCATAGGAATGGGAAATAGGAGTTGTTTTCATTTCTTAGTTCTTCATTTCTGCTCATGATTCTTCCTCCTCATGTTCTTCACCTGTTCTAGTCTGGTTCCTATAGAGCCTTTTTCCTTCTTCTACCCTGACCTTGATATATGCAGAGCTGTTTCTCTAACATTTTCTGAAATCTCTCTCACAGCTGCTGTGAAGCATCTTTTACTTTTTCAAAAATGTGTTACCTCAGAGGTATTACTGATGTTGCTAGTTGGCTCAGCTTTGTCTAGCAGTGGGTCTGCCTTGTAGCTGGCTGGAACTGGCTGACATGGAAACAGCTTCTGGCAGTTTCTCACAGGAGTCACCTCTACATTACAAACACCTCCTGCTAGCAAAACCTTGCCATGTAAACCAAGTACAAGGTATTCATCCTGACAACAATTTGCCTTCCCTCAGGATGAAAAACTCACAGCTGTATTAAAAGATTATATTCCAAATATCGTTGATTAATGCATTAAAATGGCTGAAACATATATATGTGAAGTAATAACATGCTAGAGTGGAGTTATATAAAGCAACAGCTCCAGGGGATTGCATTTGTCTTGAGTGACAGCAATGATTTTTACAAGTGTCAATTTCAGTATGTCAGTGTTTCTTCTGTTTTGATTTTGATTTATCGAAACATTACATCTAGAGTAGACAGCTAACAATGGGAGCATTACTCTTGAGATAGAGAAAAAGAATATATGAGAACTTATCAAAATATGCTCCTACCTGGGGTCTTGGAGAATATCAGTTATATAGCATGTAATGTTACAGAGTTTAACAAAGAAGGTCTCCTTCCCTCTGATGTCACTAAATAGGTATTACCAGCCTAAACACAATCAATAAATTAGCAACATCTCCTAAATGCCCTTATAGAACCGTAGGGTAATTCAATAACTCTCATAACTCAGAAGAAAATTGAGAAGATCACTAGGCCAGTCTGCTGTTCAGTGCAAAGTCACCTATGAGGTCAGACTATGTTGTGCAAGGTTTTTATCCTTTCAGGTCTTGGTAAGAATATGCAAAAGGAGAGCATGTCTGCTCCCTGAAGATTATCTGATTAAAGACCTTGTTAAATGTGATCATAAAGAAAAGAAGGCTACACATAAAAACATACAGAGACACAGGCCTTAGATGGAAACAATAATGGAGACAATGGCAAGGAACAAACCTTGTCAGTTGTAGTACTTGACAGGCTGTTAAAAACTCCAGGCACAAGTCTAGAGAGCATCATCTGCATTTTGTAGCTAAAAAGTGGGAACTAAAGACACACACAAGGAGTTAGGATACTACAGTGAAATTACTAAATCTGTGCAAAGTAGTAAAGGAATGTGCAGCCTATGGAAACCGGTAAGGAGCAAAGAGGGAACAGACAGAAAGATGTATTCATGTGTGAAATGGGACAGTCAGCACACTTCTCTGGCTGAGCCTTGCAGCCATCAGCACAGTCTGTCCTGTCCTATCTAACCCCATCTCTGCATAATCTCACACTCTGTTCTGCAGGTGTGTGAGTGCTGCAAGGAGTAAGTGCCAGCTACTGGTTGGAGTCAAGAGGAGTGGTCAGTCCTGGCTTGCAGCATCTGCCTGAAGCAAATGGGGGTCCTTAGCTTTCAGACACTGGGCTGCCTCTGTTACGTAACTCAGTTTGGTTAAAGGGTTAGGGAGGAAACCAAACAGACCTTAAACTTTTTATTAGATGTTATTTTCTTCATGCAGAATTCATTTAATGCTTAGTCTTCATGCTTTTCTGTTTTTTGAATAAAAATAGAAGGAAGATCTTAAGTTAACAGCTAAATTCAATATTTTGACACATTCTTTATTTCCATGGGGTTTGCAGTTTTATAAAGGTCACCACTTCAAAAAAAGAAGTTCAGTTTAGGTTGCTCTTGTTTTTCCTCCCTCTTTTGTTCTCTTTTTGAAAACCTGACTTTTGGGTAGTGTTTCCTGTGATTAATAATTCTATCTGACCATACATGCAATCTCTATGTAGTGACACACTATGACATAAAAAAAAATAAACTAATTAAAAATACCCCTCTTATTGTGCAAAGTGAATTGAAAATAAAACAGCAAAACATTTCTTAAATTTACCTTAATTAAAAAAAAAAACAAAAAAATGAGCAAATAATTTACAGAGCAGAAGTACTATTATGGTATTTGCTTTTGGAAGCTCTTACACAAAATCTTCCTCAGGCTTATGTTCACATAATATACATCTATTGGGAAAATGATATTACATTTTTCAGCTTTGTCAAACTTATTTTTATATACAGAATGTGTCTGTTAAACCAAATAAAATTTTTATTCACATTTAAACAACTAAAATTTTAACTTGAATTTTAATCCAGCCAACATCAGCTATCAAAAATGGACAGATAATTATTGGGTAGCAGTAAAATGAATGTTTTTTTTGCCTTTTCTTTCTCTTCTTGTCAGAGCAACCTTTTTGTATTTTGAGGTTCTCAAAATGCTTTGCTTTTTGATTGATAAACAGTACTTGAAACCTGTGAAGAAAATTAAGGATATCAAGCAGCTTTTTTTTTTCTCAATGACATTTTACATTTATTTTAGTGTTTTTCACTTTCTTCTGTTGACCTTGCCCCTTCCTTTCTTTCCATTATTGCATGCATGCTTGAATAGAAATTGTATAGAGGGTAAGAAATTAAATATGTCGTATATAAGTACCTTACTACTATAATATTATATTTGTGCATTGGTATTGATTTTTTAAATCTTTCTCTCACTATGTATATCGGTATCTCACAATGTATTGATCTAAACAATACTCCATTTTTGAGCAGTCTAACTCATAACTAATGTACTGTTAAATGAATTATTTAGTAACAATAAATTAATTGGTTCAAAGGGTATACTATAAGTAGTTGACAATTAAGAAAGACTCTTCTTACAAGCACATATTAAATGTTTTTTTCTCTATGTGTTTACCAGTATGTCATGTACTTCAGTCTGCAAATGATGGCTAATTAGTCACTTCAAATTTAAATATTTAGCTGATAATTTCCAGCAGTTCAAACAGAAATGAGCAAATCTAGCAGTATGAATAAACTAACATTGCAGCACACTTTGAAGCTTTGGATATTTTATCTATGCTGGAAATGGAATTTGACGCTTCTTGCAGTATCTATATTCAAAACAACATATAAGCATACTAAGTAAACTATTCATTTTGTTATTTTTTTCTTTGGGTAACATCCAACTATGAAGAGCATAAAATTTTTAATAAAGATTCTAAAAGTGATTGGAAAAATTTCTGTTTAATTGTTCTCTGGGTTTTTTAACACAAATAACTTTTGTACTCAATATTTTTTCTCTTAACTGCATTTTTAAATAAAATTTAAAAATAATAGAAAAACTTCGAAAGTCTGAGTTGTTGGAAGAAGCATCACAACAGCTTCCTGTTACTAAAGTACTCTGGAAAAAAAATTGTGAATGCACAAATAGGCCAAAGATTTCACAAAATGTTGCTGCATAAAGATGCACTTTCTAAAAATATAAATAAAAATACTGATGTTTATGAAAGCATGGACATGTCTGTTATCACACAAGAACATTTCCCACTTGCATGACCAAAATAAAATTTCCTTTTGAATAATATCTTCCTTTGTTACTACTCAAATACTAGACATCTTCAACAATATAATTTTAGAGCAATTATCTAAGACTTCACTACCTGAGCACATGTTCATTTGTTTAAACAAATCTTTACTGAATGCATGCTGCTCAAATGTTGCCTGTATCTTTGCAGGCACTGCCACACAACTGAAGTTTAGATTCCCCATCAATTTTCCTCAGTTACTGCAAGTCAATTTCTAAATGGGTTAAAATTATTTTCACTTAGTCTACTGATGTAATTTATAAAACAATAAAAAAAAAGTTAGAATTGGACACTTTTTTCCCCCTCAAGTTTGATTGTGCTGTAATCAACTGAGGCATTTCTGTTAAAATACAGTCACCCTCTTTAATCAGTGAAGAGAAATAGTTTTACTCAGACAGTTCTACTATCCCTGAGTGAATTGAGTCGCCCACTTGAAAAGTCAGTCTGCTGGAAATTATACTGTTAACACCAAGGTCATGTTAGAATACTATATTCTACCAGGGGGAAAAAGAATCAATTTTGTGTGTTTTCACACAGTTTGCATCAAAAAGTTTGTACAGCTATTCTGAGTAATGCAAATTTATTTAAGATTAAAAGTTCAAGATATTTCAGAAACTGCTACTGAGAGGCTTTGGTAATTAGCATGGCTTTGTTTTTTGAAGGGCATAAAATTTAGCATGGATGTGCCTTGCAAATTCATATGATCCAAGAGAAACCTAATGTTTCAAGCTTGGGAGAGAAATGGAGGAAGATTTTCTGTGTTAAGTGACTGAATTAACCTGAAATGTATGGTGATTAGACTTATAAACAGATCCAGCCTTTTCCCAGATTAGAAAGCACTTTACACCGGCACCTGGCAGGTCCCAGAAGAAGCTGTCCCAAAGAAAGACAACAGGAGGATTAGTTCAGCTTGAGAGGAAAGCTTGTTAGGCACGTAAGGAATACCAAATGCTGCTGTCAGTGTTAAAATATTTCTTCTCCTGAGACATAAGATATATGTCAGAAGAGTGTGTGCATATGCCTTCCTTCAGGCAAAGTCAGTGGCTTCAGGACCAGTTGTTTGCTTTGAGAACTGTAGGATAACACTTCAAATTAAAGCTGAAAAGAGATGCCAGCTAGATACACCTCAAATTGTGAATGTACCTCTGTCCTCACCACATAGGCAGCAGCAGGAGCAGGAGCAGGAGCAGGAGCAGGAGCAGGAGCAGGAGCAGGAGCAGGAGCAGGAGCAGGAGCAGGAGGGAGCGTTCCTGGTGAATGCAGTGGAAGCACAGGCTACAAAGAAGGCTATTTAAGGAGAATGCTCAGCTTTTTACATCAGACCAAGGATTTCCAAAAAGAAGAAATGTTCACAGAATAGGTAGCCCACAGTGAACTCTAGGTTTGTGGCAAGTGGAGGCTTAGATGATGGGCACTACAGGCATTCTTCTGTTCCTTTTGGACAACAGACAGCTCAGAGAGATCTTATCAAAGGGGAGGGACATACAAGCAAGGCAGTGACAAATTCTTCTCAGTGCTCCTTTGAGGTCAAGAGGAAATGGCTATACTCTGAAATACACAAAATTCAATTCAAGACATAAAAAGATTTCTTGGTTATTTTGACAATGACAGACACAGAAACAGTTTGTGCAGGAGCTCTGTGAGGTGCCTATGCCTAGAATAAATTTCAAAATCAAACTGAGCACAGCCCTGAGCAATCCGGTCTAAATGTTATGTATGATACACGGCTGGGAAGTCATCCAAAACTGTGAGTGGTAATCAATCATAATAATACCAAATGGACTTTTCAGAAGAAGAAATATACGGATCATGAACTAAAATTTGGGATAACTTGGCTTGTAAAAGACCTTGTTCATTAAAGCTATAGCCAATACACAGAAAATTGTCTCTTCTGTACCACCAAATAGAATAACTGCCTTTAGCAACAGTAACTGCACAGCACAGTTCTGTTGGTAAAATAGACTTGCAACAGAATTTGAAGATGACGTTGAAAACAGTGGGTTCTGTAGAATTAGTGCTAATGCCAACTTGCAACATGGCATCTAGCATAGTAACATTCCCACATCTCTGAACTGGAGATTAATTATGTATATATAATCTTTTGCTTAGTCCTAACTTTTGTTTAGAGTACTTCAAGAAACAATACAGTTAAACAAATTCTACATTTTATTTCACAGCCTTTCTGGGGAACACAGAACTGACTTTTTGTCCTTTGAAGTGTTCAATATATTTTAAAAATACATTCCATATAATAATTAAAAAATATTTTATAAAAAAATATATCACCCTGATATGTTTATGATTCATTAAATATTTTATTATTATTTTATCAAACTAATTTTACTTATTTTAAATACATATGAAAAAAGTCTAAGCTCTTGCATAATTTAGTCTTCAAAGGCCAAATAGAGTAATACATGAAAAAAAAAAAAGGATGTAGCTTACACATGATAAATAATGAGAGTATGTTCTCTACATGTTAAACAAGAAAGCTGGAAATGCGTGTTGCTGTTATGTGATATCTGCATATTTCACTGTAAATTTATTTTTCTGCTATCTGCACTGGGTCAGCCATGATTTTGTCACTTGAGCTGTTTCTCATTAATAGCCTGAAAGATCAGATAAACTACATTGATGGAATTTGCATGTGAAACGTAATTGGGAGCCTGAGGAAGAAAATGAAAAAGAAGGTTGAAAAATGAGAATAATAGGCAGAATATAAATAAACAATATTAAAGCATAAACCCAAACTATATTTCCAAATAAATTCTGGCACCAAGGAAGCTAAAATTCAGAAAAACATCACAAATCAGTTAGTCTTGACCCTTCCAAATTGTAAGTGAGTACTTAAATATGCATATGTGCATTATTCTCATTCTTAATTGAAAGCATATTAAGAGATACTTTGCATGATTTTGGTGATGCTAGAAAAAGCAGAGTTGTAGGAATACCAATTGAGGCAGCAGTTTAAAAGTTAAGTAGCCAGATAAGTAACACAAAAACAGCCTGACTGATTTAGATGTAGAGACAAAAGAGAAGCTGCCAGTAATTAACCAGTGTTTCCCTCCCACCTCATCTCAAGGTAGAGCCTGCTCAGCAAGATATCTTACTCATAGACGTCCAGTTTACAAAACATTAATAATGGGAAGGAATTCAGAACAGAAGCCTTAAGAACTAGAAACCTGTTAAACTGCTCTATACATGTATAATGAAAAAAATTATCTTAGGGTTTAATAATTTTAATTAAGTGAACTGAAATTTTTTCATTGATTCCAGCATTTAATGTATCAAAACCTATGTACAAATCTTTAGGACATGATGGGCTTTAAGTACTGGGAAAAAATGCAAATTCTAAGTGAGAGAAATAATTTTGAGAGAACAACTATAAACTTTACACAATATTCACGGTGAGGCTAAACACAGTTTTACTTTCTGAAAAAAAAATGTACATAGCACTCAAATCTCAGTTTGTATTAATCATAGAATCATAGAACAGTTTCAGCAGGAAGGGACCCTTGAGGGTCATCCAGTACAACCTCCTTTCAATAAAAGGGATATGTTCAGCTAGATCAGGTTGCTTAGATACCTGTCCAGCCCGGTCTTGAATGTTTCCAGGAATGGGTTTTTCTCTCCCACATTCCAAGACAATTGTTGTGTCATCAATTATTACAAACTACACCAATCTTTCCCCTACTTGTTAAAGTCTAGAATCTCTATAGTAAGAGATGTCCCTTTGAACTCCATAAAATTACACTTATCTGCAGCAGCTAAAATACTGATATTTTTCCTTCATTTGTTTGTTGTTTCTCTCATTTTCTTGAGAAAAGTAGTACCTCATTTTTTCAGCATTCTCTGACTTTGAAAAATATTTAGAACGCAGCAACATAAAAGGCACAGATGACTTCTTTTTTAAAATACTTCAAGATATGGAAGCATATGGAACAATTTCAACTGAAAGTATTTAGTTTAATTTTATTGAGCAATAAACTACAAATTGTATGATCTGGAAACAATATGAACATTTGAGTATGCATAGTCATTTGTTGAAAGAAGTTGAGGTTTTTTGATTTTGTTGGTTGTTGTTGTTGTTGTTGTTGGGGTTATTTTCCCAGTTTTAGAACCCTTTAGGTAGGGACTAACTAGAATTTTTTCATAATTGTGTTATGTCAACATCATTAAGCTTTGGATAGAAAAGCACTCAGAATGACAGCTAGAGAGCATGGAATTAGAGGTTGGGTTTAGGGCTTTGTCCTGGCTTTTTTTCCTTTTATTTTCTTTTTTTTTCTTTCCTTTTCTATGTGTTGGAGTGAGACATTTTAAAAGCTGTATGTAAGGAGTAAAATTGTACTGTCGTATTTTTTAAAGGGAACATTAAAGTCAGAGATATATCAGAAAGATTTCAAATTGATTAAGTTAGAGAAAGGACAGATATTGAATATGCTTGTGCTGAGGTTATTCTATGCGATATAAAAGCACACAATAAAAATGTAAAGAAATTCTAGCAGTGTGCAGTCACTGACCGAGAGATGAATGCACTACAAAACTAAACAAAAAAAAAAGAGCTCTTGGAAAGTAATTTTGTTTGTCTCCATTTCTGACAAAGCAAAAAACTTCATGTGCACATTCACATGAAAGTGAAGGATCTTTTTTGGAGCAGTAGTCTTCACTGTTCAGTCTATTTACATCCATTGCAATAAAATGCTTGGTAACAGAAGAATGTTCAGGAGGAAAAGAGGAAAGCATAAGTAAATAAATGGTAAATTTATTTAATTTAAATAAATTTAATTATTTAAATTAATAAATTTAATTTAAATTAAATTTAAATTTAATTTAAATTAAAAATTGGAAATTAGGACATGAGAAGAAAATGAAATAAAAGCCATAGATGTTGACAGAAATAAGAAATAATAAAAAAGACAGAGAAGGAAGCATGGATCAGGGGAAAAACAAGAGCAGTTATTACTGAATCATAGAATGTTTTGGGTTGGAAGGAACCTTTAAAGATCATGCATTTTAAACCCTCTGACAGTATTTTGCATTTGACCTTGACATTTATGAGCCTCATACAGACTGGACTTGCTCCTCAAGCCTGTCATGGAATCATTCAATCACTTAAGTTTGAAAAAACTTTAAGAAAATTAAGTCCAACCATTAACCCAGCATTACAGATTTACCATTAAACCATGCCCCTAAACATCACATCTACACATCTTTTAAGTGCCTCCAGGAATGGTGACTCAACCTGGGCAGCCTGTTCCAATGCTTTATAAACTTCCCGCAAAAAAAAAATTTCTAATATACAAATTAAACTTCCCCTGGCAAAGCTTTAGGCCATTTCCTTTTGTCCTATCACTTGTTACTTGGCGACTTCAAGTAGTGATAAACAGTGGTTAAGTCTCCTCTCAGCCTCCTATTCTCCAAGCTGAACAATCTGAGCTCCCCCAGCCACTCCTCATAGGATTTACTTTCTACACCCTTCACCACCTTTGTTGCCCTTCTCTGGACCCACTCCAGCACCTCAATGTCTTTCTTGGTGTGAGGGGCCCAGAATTGACGCAAGACTTCAAGTGTGGCCTCACCACTGCTGAGTACAGAGGGACAGTCATTGCTCTGGTCCTGCTGGCCTCTGCATTTCTGATCCAGGCCAGGATGCCATCGACCTTCTTGGGCACCTGGGCACACTCATGTCCAAGCAGCTGCTGATTGACACTCCCAGCTCCTTTTCCACGGAGGAGCTTTCCAGCAGCTCTGCCCCCAGTCTGTAGCACTGCACAGGGCTTTTGTGACCCAGGCATAGGACCTGGCCCTTGGCCTTGTTGAACCTCTTCCCATTGGCATTTTCTATAGATCCAACCTGTTCAGACCCCTCTGCAGAGTCCTCCTACTCTCCAGCAGACCAGAATTCCCACTTGGTGTCAACTGCAAGCTGACTGAGGGTGCACTTGGTCCCCAGTTCCAGGCCCTTGATAAAGTTATTATAAATGTCTGGGCCCCACAAGTGAGCCCTGAAGGGGTCCCTGGAACAAACTGCCTGGAAGTAACTCTATTAACCACCACATCTAGTCAAGAATACACTTATCCTGCCTCGAGCAGCCAGTTTCTCCAGGAGAATGCTGTGAGAAAAAATGTCAAAAGCTTTATTAAAATCGAGAAATCTAGGTAGGACAATGTCCTTCTGGATGGCATCCCTTTCATCTAGCATATTGACTTCACCATTCAGCTTGGTATCATCTGCAGACATGCAGAGGATTCACTAAATCCCACTATGTAATTTATAAAGCTGTGGGGAGCAGTACCAGTCACTCCTGAGTTCCACTACTTGCTACTGCTCTGCAGATCACAGAATCATTACTGTCTTTCCAAGGGAGGATGCAGAAATCCCCAGAAAAGCACTTCCTTGAAGCCTTGGCAGACTTGATTTTGGCAAAGAATTATACAGCAGCAATTAATTTTCTGCTATTGCATTATCTTGCATTCTTCTGACAAGACTGTTGCAAATCAATTCTCTTGTTTTGTTTGACAAAGAAAATAATAGGGTCTTCTGTGTTAATCAGAAGACAGAAAAGCCTTTGCTGAGGCTCCAAGCCTGTTTTGTTGAGAAGAGGCAAGAGATTTTCTTCTTTGTTTCCTTTGTGAAACTGCCCTGTCAAATATTTCAAATGGTTTTGTGGTTGCTAGGTAGCGTGTCTGCCACTGACACCTGCAAGACATACCTATGTCTTAGTATGGTTAACAGCTGGGTAACAGAGAATATTAATTACAAAAACATAACAAGTGATCATCATACAAGCTGCAGTTATATCTCTAGTTGTGTAAACATGCAAAAGGGAAAAAAGATTTAAGACTAGTAAAAGTGATTGTCTCCAATTGTGTCTCTAAAGACTAGTCCCATCCATATAAATGTGTTCTGAAGATATTTTGAAATATTATTGTTCAGCAGACCAAAAAAGAGGTGAGCTAATTTGCAAGTGATCTAAGAATGAAGTATTTCAAATAATCCAAATTGTTGAATGTTCTTAGTTGCTCATGCTTCCAATGTTCTTTATTTAGTAGTGCAGATGCATTTTTAGAGCCAAATGTCTGTTTTGAAGGTAACACTAAAGTTGTACAGATCATCAACTGCAGGGGAGAGTTAATGGAGAAAGAAGAAACATGACTAAGGAATAATTGAAAAAAGAAGACAAGGGACAGAAGAAATCCAGAAGAAATATGTTGATTTTTTTCTTTTTTCGTTGTTGTTTTTTTTTTTTTTTACAGTTCTGGACATTAAGTAACATCTCTAATATAAACATTTTAAACTACATAATTAACTTGAACACATAGTTTTATCAGTGATTTTAGTATTTTTATATTAATCTAAATGGAAAAGCACTATGAATACTTAAAGCACTATACAGATAAATTAACTTATATGTTATATAAAAAGAACAGCTGGGGAAGAAAAGCTTATAATGGCTGTAAGTATTGAAAATGACATCTGATGTTTATAATTACAAAGACTAATGCTAGCCTTCCAACAATAATAAAAAGCCACTGCCCTACCAGACAATTCACAAAACTCATCATTCCTTTACAGCTTACCTGCAGGCAACAGTTTTCTTTATTATGGTGGTTAAGATATAAGTGAGATTAGAGAAAGGTCAAAACCACTCAAAATTTAATTATCTGTCTCAAATGTCACTGGTTTTAAAAGGATCAATGACCTTATCCCTTGTTACTTCATATATCATGCCACTTGGTTAATCCCATCTAATTTTATGCAATCGGTTTATACGCTCCTTTTATTGAAAGAAGTTTCTTGAGGGAATTATTCTACCCCTTATAATTTGAATTTCTCTCTGGCAGATGGCATGGGATGACAAGAAAACAGCCACTGTCCAAAAATAGGAGTAAAAGCGGGAACCATGTGTTCATAAGCATTAAAGTGTCTTACCAATAAGCACAGTCCTACAACAATGAAGTAAAATTAGGTAGGCTGAGTGCTTTGTTTAGCTCCCCTATTTTTACTTCCCCTGTGGGTAAAATTAATACTGAATTTCCTGTATTTGTGGGAATATATTGTTTCAAGAGAAATGTTTTTTCTAATTACAATTTTTATTTTGTTTTTTACATGAGAGTTGATATGTGCTATCAGTCTTAATTTCACTGTAGTATTTTATGTTTGTGTTATATTTAAATATGTACCAATACATGTACTTTTTTAGTCTATTTCCCCTTTTATTAGAATTTTTTCAAGAAATACTGACTTTCAGTGAGGTAAATGAATAGAAACAAAATTGTTTTATAAATGTTGATGATATAAAGATTCTATAAGAGAAATATTTTGTAGAAGTGTGTACAATAAAGTCAGAGTGGAAGTAGATAACTTTCAGGGACATTATTAAGACATGAGTGAATAATGCACAATTATGTAGCCAAAATATAACAATCTAATTAATTCTGTATTGAATGCTTGATGCAAAACACGTCTGTAGAACCACTGCCATTAGTAAAAGATATTGTCAGAGAAACAATAGGCACAACTGCCTTGTGAGTCCACTGCAAAAAAAAAAAAAAATTAAAAAAACTTACTTGCCGAATACAAATCTTTCTTTTTGAATCATTTCAATTGCAGGCTGAACTGCATCCTGTGTTTTTGCATTATTCTACCATGCCCTCTAAGATGGAGTTGTTTTCAGAAGTATATATAGCTTCCAATTCAGAGATTTTAGTGAATTTCACAACAGTATATAAATAAGAAGATAACTAATTCTGAAAACTGTTTTCCTATTTTGCTTGAAATCCCCATCAATTCCACCATGATTTGGCATCTCCTTCTTTGATTCACTACTGTAGTGACAGTATTCATTTAAATTAATTTAAGATAGCTTCAATATAAACATTGGCATTTAATTTACATGGAAAGCATTTTTGCTGTTTTATTGTTAGCATGGTTCCTAACATCACTTTGTCCTGAAAAAACTGGTGTGCATCCAATCAGTTTTCAGGTATGTCTCTGGAGATACTGTGAGCTAAAGACAATTCCAGTGGGTGATTTACACTGGGCACTCCTTTTGAGATGCTTGGAATTCCATGCCAGTAGGTACTAGTACCAGAGAATAGTCCCAGTAGTCATCTGACTGCTATAAAATTAGTCCTTAGTGTTATCACATTCCTCTATGCTGTCTCCTTCAGGCCAGGGCAGCCCTCCTGTCTCTGGTTCCAAACACATGGGTTGCAGCATTCCCAGACTGTTTTCTCCTGAAGGTGCATACAGTGGGAAAGACACAGTGCTGTATACAGCTCTTGAGTCCAATCAGTACCTGGGACAGTGGCACTGAAATTTCATGGCGGCTGTTTGTTTGGAGAGCAGGACATCTTAGCAGCACAACAATGGCAAATGACACTGGAGTGCAAGGTTTTTCTAAGTTCTTCTTCATACCCCTGATGATGTCTTAAAAAACTATTGGACATTTTGTTACTAAATTTCAAACTACCTTCAATAATCTAGATTCAGTGGTTAGATTCATATAAAAATGAGTATCAGATAGAAGCACAAGGAAGAAGGGAAAAGTAACTAAAGATAAAATAGGTGAGGACAAAAATAAAGAAATTTTATAGAAGGGTACATCAAGAGGAATGGCACAATAAAGAATACATAAAACGAAATTAATCTTTTGCCGAAATGAAATGGAGATTTTACAGTAGACTTCAGTAATTCATTTTTTTTACTTGGACCACATCATTCCAGAGTATAGGAAAGGAGATGGCTGTGTATTCTTATCCTAATATGAAGAACAAATTTTCATTCTTGCATTCCTGCTTATCTGTACATATGTGTAAGTCACACAAATGCATTTACTATGTAAAATAATTTTTCGGATAAAAAGAGCAGTGTGCAGACCACAATAAGCTGTTATTAAATATAAACTGGTTCTTCTCATTTTGCAAATCAGAATAAATGGTTTGTATATCTTGTGACAGTTTCAGGAGGATGACCCTTCCTCATTTTTCTGTGAATGTTTCATTGCTTTAATCAAGGTACATTAACCTACAACAACCTCTAGCAACAAATTACCAAATATGGCATATTTTTCTCCCACTCTGCAATTATATTGGGGTTATAAAATTATGGCAGAACATTTTGTGCCTTACAGGTGCAGCAAAAGGTACTTGTACAGAAATAAACAGTTTCTAGTGTATTAGAACAGAGCAATAAATTGTAATTCACTGTACTTTTAATGCATAGTTTCACACTTCCTGTGACTGAATTAAATATCATGTCCACCCACACTGGAAAATAATTGCCATTAAAAATATAAATAAGAATATTAGGAGTGATTTTGTAAAATAAATCAATACAAAACACAAATGTAATTTAATAGAATAGAACATTTCAGTTGGGAGCAACCAGTTGGGTCCAACTACCTGACCAATTCAGGGTTGATAAAAAGTAAAAGCATATTATTAAAATCATTATCCAAATGGCTCTAAACCATAGACAGGCTTGGGTCATTGAACATGCTTGTAGGAAACGAGTTCCAGTGTTTGGCCCCCTATTTCTATTTGGTATAGAAATATTTCTTAATGCCAAGTTTAAAACTCTCTTGGTGCATTTTTGGACCTCTCCAAGGTATTGAATCTCTGTATACCAGGCAATATGTCCTGCTTTAGGGCAAATTTAGGGAGAGACTTCCAAAAGGGTACTCCTAGAAAGCAAATTCAAGTGGCCCCTCCCCCCACCAGTTCAGGAGACATAAATCTCCTTTGAGAAAAGTGGAAAAAATGTTTATTTAACTAGCAAAGTATTCCCAAGCATTAAAAAATTGAATAATATTAAACAATAAAACTTCTCTTTCTTCTGAAGACATGGCAAATTCAGAAAGTCCTTTTTATGAGTTGTAGCTTGTCTTGCTCAGTCCCTTATCAGTCCTTTCTGGGCTGGAAAATGCCATGCCCCAGGACCCGATGGGCTACAGGTGAGAGCTCCCAGTGTTTTTCTTGGTTTTCAGTTCAGAGTTGGGCTGATCAGTTCCAAGAGAAAGAAAAGCCACAGGCTAGGGAGGTTCTCTGCCTCAGCTAGCTAAGAAAAAACCTAACTAAAAAGCAAAGGAAGGCTCTGTCCCACTGTTCGTGCTGCAGACAGCATAGTTCATGAAAGAGAAAAATGTGGGTGAACAAGTGCAGTTCTGAAAAAAAATTGCACACTTCTTCTCCCCCCCACATCACTCTCAAAACCAGTCTTCAAGGTGCAGAACTTAATATCCAGCACAAACAGAACAAATGACTGGAGATACAAGCATCATAAAGTCACCCTAGGACAACCGTCAACAAACCAACAAACAAAACCTAAGTAAATAAGTAAATATTTTGTTCTCCCAAAGGAGAATTTTGAATTCTAAGCAAAAAAGATGAAGAAAATCTTCCAAAATATGTACTGGAAAAATGAACTTCAGCAATGCAAAATAAATGGGATCTAGTGAAATCTTTTCTAGCTTCCACATCATGCTTATTTTTGTTTTGCAATCTTAACTCTTCCTCAGCAGTAAGCTTTCAGAACAATATAACTTAGAGGCATATGGTTTCTTTTTGTATTCATATCTTTATTCCATATTAAAAGAGAGGAGAATTTCAGCAAAGGAAATAAATGCTACAGCTGGCAAATTACTCAATTATCACTGGGGGATTAAGAATGAAGTTACTGTACACCTACAGAACTGTTATTTTAACATTTCATGCACTTCATTTACCTGAATTCAACATTTTCAGTATTTAGCTCTGCTGCAAATTAATTTTCCAAATACCTGAATTCAACATTTTCAGTATTTAGCTCTGCTGCAAATTAATTTTCCAAATACGACCTCCTTATCTACTATTGTGAGATCTGTAAATTTTAAACTGTTTTAAAGGCTTCTTTTATAGAATTGTTAAGACCCCTAAGATCAATTCCAACCATCAACCTAGTACTGCCACATGGTCACCACTAAACCATGTCCCCAGGTGACACTCCCACACGGTTTTTAAATACTTCCAAGGATGATGATTCCACTGCTTCCCTGGGCAGCTTGTTCCAATGTTTGTTGCTACATAATCAGTAGCTATCATTATTTTTACCATTATTAGTCTCCTCACTAACTATGGAGGAGACATTAGATGCTAATGGCAGTTAAAGCAGTAAAATAGAAAATGACTGTCACTCTGAGAAAATCAATATATTTGATATTCTAATCATTATTTATGCAACCTCATAAGTGTATGCAATATGCAATAGGCAAATAAAAATGATAGCAGAATTAGCAACACAAAAAATATGGACACAGAGACCAGAAGATTATCATCTATTTTTCTAGGCACTGACAAAGGTCCTTAAGCATCCAATTCTACACCTCCATGCCTTGTTATCATTTTAAATCACAGACAACTTGGTAGACAAAACACCTAAAATCCAATAATTATAACTAAGATTGGGGTTTGGGGGTGTTTTGTTGATTTAATTTTTTTCTTACATGTCCTGAAGAATGTTTTGTATGGTTATATTTCTCTTTGCAGGAATTCTCTTCATCTCCCTTGCTGTTTGGAGACAATGGCTTCAGATGAGGAAGGTCCTATTTACAACAATAGTTTCACCCACTGAACTAAGGACTGAATTAGTCCCTAAATGTGGACATAAGCATCTGGTAAATTTTGAAAACATTCCTGATAAAATTTAGTGATTCTCTTAGTATACTTCACTGGTTCTTCTTTCTGCCTTTCTTGCTGGAAAGTCTGAAGAAGGAATCTGACAATCTTTATTGAAGTTGGCTCTCATTAAAATAGATTACATTAACTATATAAATGTCATATAGATTTACATATCTATATAAATGTTTATATTTCTCTGTATGGATATGTGTATGTGTGTACATATATAATGCAACTAATTTCATAGATACTTTAATTCATTAAAAAAAGCTCCAAAATTTATTTTTAAATTCACAAGTTTAAGATGGTTTTTATTTACACAGGATGTAGAAGTTACAGAAAATTTTGGACTTCTACTCTGAAAACTGGAAAAATTTGGTAGCTTCAAGCATGATTGTCTTTCAGAAAAGATGTTGCATATTAAAGTCTTTTCCTTAGTATAATTAGTGCAAAAATGTCACTTTTATATAACATTTGCTGAAGAGATGAGAAACATCTATTGGTCTTAATAGTGGATTTACAGCTTATGTAGTATAAGTTCACTGCAATAACTGTACAAAAAATTTTGAATTTTTGTCATAAGAGAAGCTGCCATCTAATACAGTTGTGAGTATGAGTATGAAAGAAAGTTAAACTGGTAGCCCTTAAGAAGGACAAAACTGTATTATTGAATAATTCATACACATTTTCTGAAATGAAATACTACCATTTGCTATTTTGCTTAGGCAGTGATTAATATGAACTACTTTGAGTATTGGATTTATCTTGAATTTCTTGTAAAATGCTGACACTATAAGACTATAAGGAACATTTGATCAGATATAGGGCTCAGAAAAGCTTAGGCTAGCTTTTAAAATGCTCAACTTGCTCTAATTTTGGTCTGCTGTGTTTATTCTCAAATTTTTCATCTGCATGATTCTGCCTAAAATGATATGGATCAACTTTTTACCAAAGAAAGGTAGTAGATTCTCACTGCCATAATTATTGTGATGAAGAAAAGTTGGAAATCTGTATTGATTAGTTCTTGTTTCTCTTATTAACCCAAAGAGTTTTAGAGTAGTCATTTTCTTCATAAGCAAAGATTTACAAAATAATGTTTTTGCTCTTCCTAAAGAAAATAATTTCTTTTAAGTAAGCAATTTACTTTTTCAGGTTTCTTTATTCATCTGGTTTTACTAGACCACTAGTGTTTCAGTTTTTTCCTATTCATTAACCAGCAAATTAACAGACCTTCCACCACTAAAAAAACTTCTGAAAGCTTATGATAGCTAAATACAGTTAGTATTGGTAAAAAATAATTCCTGAAGCACTAAAATAGCATCAATATAACAACACAAATCCCTTATGTCAAATAGTTTTTAGAAGATCAATCATAAGCTCCAACTTAGTGTGGAGAAATGGGTAACTTTCCTGAAAACACACACTCCAATACATATTTACACTTTAATTTATGCTTTTGATTATGATCACTAGCAGTCAGTGGGAAATAAACTGTTGTTAGATGAATGAAAATCTAAATCAAGTCACAGTCAAACCTTATTTTTGAGAAAAAGAAATTAAAAATGCATTAAGTATTAATTCCTTAGTCAATAATATCTACTTGTAAGAGTGCTAAATACTTTAAATCCTCCTTTTCTTTAAGGTTTGACCGCACAGTATAAATTCTAGAAATATTACAATATAGAATATATTATCTAAATCTCAAAGGAAACCTATGGAACACAAAGAAAAAAGCATCTTTTTTGTTCATATTTTTCAATCAGCAAAATATTGCTAATCTGTTTTTTATTTTTCAATGTGAGCAACTGCCTCTGTCCTTTCCTTTTTTCACTGTCTTGCCTTCCTTTGTATCACCTCACCTCCCCTAATTTCTTCTGCCCCCAGAATCACTGACGTTTCCCATCAGAAGTTAATAAAAGCTGTCAATCAAATTTTTATCAATCAATCTGTAGAGATCTATTGGTACCATAGGGTTTTCAAGTGCAGTTTTAAGAGTTTGCAGAAGAAGGGGCATTTTGGTTCTCTTTCTTTGCAACAAGGTTGCCCAAATAGGAGACACTGTTTTACTGTTTCCTGTTGACCTCTGTTTCCAGGATCTTTTTGATACTTTTCTGCCACCACAATCTTTGTAAGTATTATCTTTGTTGCAACATGTGCTTAATGGATCTCACCAGGATTCACCATCAAACATTTATCCCACCACTGCTTTTCCTGCTTATGAATCTATTAAAATGCTGCTCTAATACAACTGTTTAAGGATAAAGCAACTCTGAAAAATCAGCAGACACCATGGTCAATCCCCTGTCCAGTGTCTGCTATATGCACTGATGCATGGTCACAATATTTTTACTAGCTTTTACGTTTTCAATAAGCAATGGAAAAATTTCTATGAATTACACTTCCATTTTCACAATCAGTGTGACAGAATATTCCTTTTTTGATGTACTTGATGCTACTTTTCTTTTCATTGCAGAAAACGGCTGTGATGTGTTTAAGTTTTTATTCTCAAATATTAAAATGTCAATCATTTATCCCTGCCTACAAGCAGTACTACATGGTTTTGAAAATTTAGAAACATCTGCTCACTGGCCCATAATTTTAATAAAGTCTGGATGTTTAAAGCATCTGGTTCTTCATTCTTTTAGCATCATTAAAAAAAAATAACTGCAATAAATAGTCTGTGCCCCAGAAGAAATTTCTTTAATTCATTAAGGAGTTTTAATCTTATTTTGAAAATGCATAAATAGAGATGGGAATAGACTTTAATTCAAATGGCTAAAAAGCCTAAAATTGATTTTTAAAAAATGGGCTACCTTATCTACATGACTTTGGTTGCCTATGGAACCATCAGAGACCTGGTAGAAATATGGATGTTTGGATTTGGAACCAGTGCCACTTCCTATGTCTGTTCACTATGTACTGGCTTTTACCTACATCTTGTCATATCTTGTTTATTGTCCTTACAAGGATCCAGACCACTGACTGAGTTGCAGGGACTTTCTAGATTAGAGGTAATGAAGTGTCAAGAAACATTTTATGCTAGTTTGGAAATTTGCTCCAAAAAATTCACTGTGTCCCTTATTTACTCACATCGGTAGATGATCCTTCTGCTCACTGTCTCAGGGGTTATCACATTTCTCTAGTTTATGCCAGAGTAATTTTATCAATTCTAACTGTCTGAGTTCTAATTTAAACCTGAGTGAAAAAAAATGTCTTGTCTGATAGAACTGTCATCAACAAAGTAGCTACTGAATGCAGAAAAAAATCACCTAAATCCTTATTTACAACAGCCTACGTAGTGCATTACCATCTTTCCAAGGACAAAAGTACATGAAGATTCGACATAAAAATTACCAAAACATACAAATGATAGAAGATTTCAATGTATAAAGACTCTGCGCTAAGTTTTCTATATTAAATTATCCTAATAGGACACCTTCTGCTCTATATTATCAACTTGGGCTGTAGTAGTGAGCAAGTATCCTTGTCCAAACACCTTTCCTTTAACACTGATAAAGTCAAAAGGAAATGAAAAACCTGCAGATTAAAAAGAAACCCACAAACAAAGAAAAGAAAACAAAACAAAAATCCCCCCCAAAAAAACTCCAAACAATAAAAAAGCACAGTGTACCTCAAATGGCAGGATCTCTATAGAGCTGATTAAAGTGTCATTCTTTCAAGAACAGATAATTCATGTAAGTAGTAATTACCACAGTGCACTATAAAAAGCTGCTGATTGAACCATTCAGCTGTGAAGCCCAGACCTGGCTAGTTATAGGTTTTGAGCCCATTAAATTCTAATCTGATAGATATCAAGGGCTCAGGCTTTCATTTTTCTATTCTCTCTCCAAAACAGTAACATTTCAGGAATTGGTGGTTGGTGTCAGCTTCTTCATTTAAATAAATGGTCTTGAATTAGAATGCTTATTCACTCCCAACAATTAAAATTTGGGAGTGAACAAACATTTCTTTTTCATGACCATCAAGACTCTATTGCAAATATCTATCTCTCTCTATATAGAGAGATAGATATGGATTATATAGGTGAGACCAGATGTAAATACTGTGTGGGGCAAAGAGTTCCAAACCTGGCTGAAATACTGAAGGTCAAGCTGCAATATCTGGTAGCATTTATTAAACTGTCTTCTGACTTTATGTTTCCTCTCTTCATTTGATAAACAGAGCTTAGAATACAATGTATAGCAGAGCTGGCTACAGGTGTCTGGCTACCCCAGCTCTGAAGTGGCCTGCCTAGTGTTTCTTGTAGTCCTCCTGGGCATGGCCTACATTGTGTGAAAGAGTTAACTTTGCAGTAAAGACTCTGGTTGCTGCCACGTGGAAATGCAGGAAGCCTATGAGAAATCATTCACCAGAACAAAACCAGTCCTGGTAACTTAGTGAGCTGGGAATAGCAGACTAGGAGGTAATGATATAATTGGAGGTGTTTTTATGATGAATTCATTTACTGGGAGTTCTCTTTGAAATGACCTATGTGAAAGACAAAGATATTCATTGCTGCTTCAAGAATGACTGAGTAGATGGAAAAACAGGTATTGTTTACAGTATTTATTTATAAGTGTTTATTCAATTAACTACCCTAACAAGAGAAGACATTTATTCATACTTGTTATGCATATGCAAGGTTATGGAAAGGCATATGAAAACAATTTTTATTAAAAGGGTCAGTATTGTAAAAAAAATCATAAGTATGATAAGCAAATATATTTGCCAAGACCATTTTGTATTGCATTATACATAAGAACATAAAAATAGATAGTGTAGGTCAGTTCAAAGGGCTGGCCAGTCAATCAAATCCTATCATTTGCACTAAAGATTTATTCTAAGAAATAAATGTAAAAAAAAAAAAATTTGCACCTTAGATTTTTCCAAGAATTTGCAGGTTATGGAGTTCTAGATCTGAAGATTTCACTCACACCCTTGTATTTTTGAAGTAGTGATGGATACTTTCTTCATTAAATTATTGTGTTTTTTCTTTACTGCATTTATTCTACTGAGCTCTAAAGTAACTGGTGGGAAAGAGTTCTGCAATTCAATGATAATGTGTAAAATATTCATCCTTTTATTTAGTTCAAATATTCATCCTTCTATTTAGATCAGGCAAGGTATCTGGTAACTGCATTACAATTTTTGTGCTAGGAGAAATATTGAATCATAGAATCATAAACTAATTTGGTTGGAAAAGACTTTTAAGAGAAGGTAATCAAACTGCTAGATTGAGTCCAACTTCAGCATTCATTTTCTCTGTATTAAAAATGTTATTAAAATATGCTATAACTTACATTATTTAGCTCCTTTTCAAGCTGAGGGATTTCATTTATTTAGTGTATCTTAGTTGTTCACATAAAAACCAAGGGAAAATAAATTTGAAAACTTTATTGTAAGTTAGGGATGTATTTTTCAGTTTTCGTTAGTTTTTTCTTATCAGCACTAAATTATATCATTCATTTTGTTACATGGCCATTCAAAATCATGATACCTTTCGAGATTTCATTGTGTTTTGTTTAACTTTTGGCCACCCTGATAAATTTCATATCAACAGCAACTTTTGTCCTTTTTATATTTCAACAATATGAATGCCCTTGTAATTGATGTATATTCTTGTAGGATTCTATGAATTTCTGTTTTCACTGAGTAATCTGAGCCTTTGTTTGTGTAATTAGTTTCATAGAATCTTTTCCTGTTGTGAGACCTTGTTTCAGGTCTTTGATACCACTGATCAAATCACCATGATCAGCCTAGTTATTGACGCTACCAAAAGACTCAGGTGTCTCCCACCCTGCCTGTACTCTAAAAGAGAGAACAAAAAGCAGCATATCACAGAATTATAGGATCATAGAATATTTAGGTTTAGAAGGAACCTTAAAGATCATCTAGTTCGACCCGTCAGCCGCGAGCAGAGATGCCATTCATTAGATCAGGTTGCACAGGGTGCCCTTCAACCTGGCCTTGAATATTTCCAGGGATGGGACATCTGCAACCTCTCTGGGAAAGCTGCTTCAGTGCATCATCACCTGCACAGTAAAGAATTTCTTCTTAACATCTAAGCCTTCTCTCTTTCAGTTTAGAAACTTTCGCTCTTGTCCTGTCACTATCTTCCTATATAAAAAGTTCCTCTCCTTCCTTTTTATAAGCCTTCCCAAGGTATTTAAATGCCACAGTGAAGTCTCCCTGAAGCCTTCTCGTCTCCAGCTTGGGCAATCACAGCTCTCTCAGCATGTCTGCGTAGGAGAGCTGCTCCTGGCCTGTGATGATCTTTGTAACCTTCCCCTGGACCCTTTATAACAGGTTCATGTGTTTCCTGTGCTGGGGAGCTGTCTGCAGTGCTCCAGGTGGAGTCTCATGAGGGTGGATTAGAGGCAGACAGAATCTCTCATTGGGTCTAATAATTCTATATAATATAATTCTAATAATTTAAACAAGGTGGTTTGGGTAGTAAATAAATCATTTAATGGGCTTGTATTTCCTGATCACAATAAGCACATAAAAAAACCCCAAACACATTATTTTGAGACAGAGATTAATTCAAATAATAAATCCAGTGTGAAAACTCAACAAGTTTTTTTTTTACTTTTAGTTT
>LTAT01000001.1:45236274-45247986 GCA_003286495.1 Chlorodrepanis virens | reverse complement strand
GAGAAGCTCAGATATAAAATAATATTATTTGTTTACAGAATTTAACAGTTGAAAGAAAAAAAATTATAAGGGCAAAAATAAGACAAAAAATATGAAAAGAAAGGATAATCTCACCAAGGAGAAGCAAATTATACATAACCCTCCAAATTCTCACCGCTAACCACTGATGACCAGCCAGTCCCTGAGCAATAGCAGCCCCCCTCAAACTTCATTTTGCCAGGTTTTATTGGTGAGCATGATGTGAAATTGTACTGAATATCCCTTTGGTCAGTTGGGGTCAACTATCCCAGATGTGTCCTCTTCCAACCTTTTGCAAACCACCAGCCTACTCACTTGCAGAGCAGTGTGAGGTGAAGAAAAGGCCTTGGCACTGTGTGCTTGACACTAAGCACTGCTTGGGAATAACTAAAGCATCAGTGTGTTACCAAAACTACTCCCAGCACAAATTTAAAATGCAGCCCAAGACTAGCTACTCTGTAGAAACTTAACTCTATCCCAGCCAAAAGCAGGACAATAAGAAATTGAGATGATGGAACAGGAGACCCAGATCTTTCTTGCCTATTTGGCATCCAAAGCAGCAACATTGGAACAAGTGAATAGTGAGGACTGCTCAGTAGAATTTAAATCCAAGGTAGAGGTCTAAGATGTGGTCCTCCATGTGTAACTGGTGGCAGGCGAAACATTTCTGAAAGAACATGCTGCGGTGTTTCATACAGCCAGAATGGCCCAAGAGGACTAAAATAAATGAACAAGTTATGCCTCTGGAGTCTGTTTCAACTGTTGAAGATTTCTTCCTTTAAGTATTCATTAGGCATTCAAAAAATTTCATGCAAGCTAAATATCTATTTTAAGGAAACAATTTTTATTAGGAGAAAGCATTTCCATAATAAAATGAAGTCTGACATTAATTTATCCACCATAGAATCTCATGCATATTTTTGAAGACATAGATAAAGAGCTGAGTTCTTAAAAATACAAGGACTGATTTTGTCTTCTTTCACAATGTGATAACTGCATTACTCCCATTTTTGCAAATCCGAGGTGGAATTCTCACACTGAGTGTAATTTCTCTGTCTCACACCAAAACCCTTCCTTCTGCAGCCACAGGCCCCCAAACATTTCTCACATATAGTACATCTCTTCAGAGATATCACTTCTTGATACTCAATCACTGACAAACATACTTTTGTCTCTTTTGATTAACAAACATCTCAGGCAAAATTAGCCAAAAATTAGTTGTCTGCTCCATGTCATGACACTTTCACTCTGGTCAATTGAGAGACAGTGGTACTCTGAGCTGCAAGTCATTCCATCTTTCTTAGAAAACTCTTTTAACATGGAATGGTTTGCTCCAAGGAAATGTCTGTTTCTTTCTAATTATTAAGAAAGCAACCAAACTGTTGGCTCACATCTGAATTATGCTTCAGCTACTTAAATATAGGTTTCTAGTATCATTACAAGTAGTTTTGGGGTCATTTTCCTGGCCTATAGCTGCTGTCCCAGAGGAACACACGTCTTCTGTGTTGCTGTCTCTTTAAATTGCAAGTAGTCAGAAAATCAGATAGTTTAATTTTTAACATTGTACAGGAAATGCCTTGAACTAAAATTTCAGAGCTATATTCTCTGTGCGTCCATAAAAGTATTGGCTCCAGCACATCTTGGCTTTGCAAAATAAAGCTCTGTGTCAGAACTAAGATGTAGAAATCCAGGCTTTAATCTTTTAGTATCCAGGACATATTCACGCTGCTCATGTAATTAATTATGGAATGAAAGTTCAAGTTGCAATAAAATTTGAAGTGGCATGAATTAGTTCAACAAAATTGAAACTGGGGGACCCTACTGATATTAGTGAAGTGCAGAAAGTTGGTTTTAATATTTGTGTCATTCAGCAGAGAGATTTTCATTACCTACAATTCCACAGTATTAATCCATTTGAAAGAGACACACTACTGAAAATTCATGACAGGAAATTCATGTAAGGGCATTTAAAGAAAACATACAACTTCAGTCATGCTGGTCCAGCATCACTGAATTTAGCAGTGCTTCCTGACTGCAATGAAACAAACTTATGTACAACTGCAAAATTTGCAGAAGAAATAGAACTAAAAAGTGTGAGATTGATCAGACTTCCAGGGGTGATATATGTTTGACCAAATGTAGGAATCTAAAGTGCAGATACCAGGACCATTGACATCTCTGAAATACCTCATGGAGAGAAATTCATCTTGCAAGAACATAAGTCAGTACAGAGATGAGTCCAGTTAAAAAAGTACATGCTTCCTTTCACTGACTAGAAAGAAAGAGAGTACAAAAAAGGTGTAACAACTTAATTAGCCATTTAAAATGAGGGGAGATGAAATGTGTTGCAACAATTTATTTTAATATATTCTTTCCTATTATTATATGCATGCATATATTCCTATGTCATAAAAACATGCAATTGTATACATGTAAGGTATAGAAACAGAATTATTTGGATTGAGAGGGACCTTAAAAATTATCTAGTTCCAATCCCTCCTCCCATGGGCAGGGACACCTGCAACTAGACCGGGTTTCTCAAAGCCCCATCGAACCCTGCCTTGAACACTTCTAGGGATGGTGCATCCACAACTTCTCTGGGCAACATATTCCTGTGCCTCACCACTTTCACAGCAAGGAATTTCCTCCTAACATCTGATCTAAACCTACTGTCTTTCAGTTGAAAGCTGTTCTACCTTGTTTTTTATGCACTTGTAAAAGTCCCTCTCCAGCTTTCTTTTAGGCCTCCTTTAAATACTTAAGGCTGCTATATCTCACCAATCTTCTCTTCTCCAGGCTTAGCAACTGAAATTCTCCCAGCCTGTCTTCCATCTTATGTCTATGGTATAGTAAATATCAACAATAATACTTACTATTTAATATTTCACTGTATTGTTATGCAGAAAAATTTAAATGATGTATTTTAAATAACACTGGATTCCTAATTACTATTTGGGAAGGGTTATTTTTTCAAGAAAATTTGCGGGGGAGTTCCGCATATTATTCCTTTTCTTGTTTTGCATTTGGGAAGTGATTTGAGAACCTACATGCAGATGTTCTGTGCCATATTACCTGCTTTACTTCATTGTATCTGTCCTCTGGCTGCCATTCTAGAATGGCAACTCCTCTATTCTTAATGTCAAATCTATGAAACCCAAAGAGAGTTAACATGGAAATTGATATGTCTGTTCAGATATTCCATTTTAAACCATGTTTCATATTTTTCTATAATTTTCTTATCATAGAAAAGTAGACACAAAATATTTCTCTCACATTTTATGGAATGTGGATTAAAACCTCTTCAAACTAAGTATTTGTATACATACAATATGTATGAAGGAAAAAAAAATTCTATTTGCTTCTCTAAAGAATAGATTTGATTTCTCAACTGCTTTGTAAATTGCAGAGAACACAGAGATCTTTTGTGTCATAGAGTTGTAACAAACTCTGTTCATCAGATTTTCATCCAAGTCAAAATTTTTGAAGAGATATTCTAAAGTATAATGGCCACTTTTTCACCACTGGATTTTTCTCACAGCATCAATTACAGGCACAATCAGTGAAGGACATTAGTTTAAGTTAGGCCTGGGGTCAAGAAAGCAGAAATTTATTTGAGAGTCTCATTTTCTTATTGCCTGTTTTAGGTACCAGATATGAAATTATGTAGGACATGACTTTATTTCAAAATTATTAAACACTAATGTAAATTTAAAAGCTGTGGGTGATCAGAGCCTTGCTTGAAGTATTGGTAAGTCCCCCTCTCTTATGCCATGTACTTTGTATTATTAAGAACATTCATTTTGAAATGTGGTTTAGGGCCATTGGACCTGTTCTTTTGCTGGGACAGATAAGCTCCTTGGTTTTGATTCACTTACAGACCTGCATTTGAAAAGAAGAATATTTTTAGGTCTCAAAAGTCATTTCAGAGAACTTTCTTCATGAGAAAGACCCTTCTGATAATCTAAATTGTGATTTTGGTTTTGGTTTTTTTTTTTTTTTTTGTCTGTCATAAGTTATTTCTGTTTTTACCAAAGCTGTCTTTAAATTCAAAGAGTAGCTTTATATAATTATAGACAACAATCACATTCTCCCTTAGCATTTTTTTTTCTATTCTGAACAAGACAAATTATGTTCTTTTTTGATTGCAAAATTCCATTTTAAACTATTAATTTTTTCTTTGTAGTAGCTAAGTTTGAGTTAATTCTTTGTGAACTATGGATGTTCCATATATGAACTATATATTGTACTTTGTATAAAGGTCCAGTAAAACTTTGAGCATAGACAAAAGTCCCAGTTATCTGTTTAATCTATATTGTTGGGAAAAAAAACCAAACAAAACAGATTAATTCATCATTCCTTTGTCACTCTCTGATGAAATCCCTAATTAGACAACTTTCTTTCCCGGTATTTATCTAATAATAGGGTCTTGTTTTGTATACAGTATTTTTGTTATTAGATCCTTAGTCAACAGTTTTACTACCTACACTGTTTAATTTAATTTTATTCAATGTTTTCCATTTTTTGTTGTTGTTGTTGTTGTTGTTTTGGTTTTTTTTAAATCTGTGGTATATTAATATTGTATGCAGACAAGTATTCAAAATTAGTTTCAAAGCTGTCTCAGAAGCTAATTTCATTTACAAATATCCAAATCTTATTCCAAGGTATATCAGAGAAATGCTTGTTTATTTTTACAGTTATTTCACTTATGTTTCTCCTTCCAGTATTACCTGTTCCTATCTTCCTATGAGATAGCCATGAACCACTCTGCAAGCTGTCCATTATTGCTTATCTTTTCCAACTCCATGTGATACTATAGCAAATATTCATTGACTTGGAGGAAAAAGTGATCTACCATATTTCTTGCAGCCAGAAACTATTTTTTTTATGACAGAAACTTCATGTTATTTTTGTATAATCTACCCTTGGTAAAATCAACAGAATTTTACAAGTAATTACAGCTTTCAGACATCTGCCTTAGATTTTTTTTTCTTAAATACCAATGCACTATTAGCACTTTTCTTGAATACTATTTTTTTCTTAAATACTAACGCACTATAATAAAATGAGCAGAATTTTTTTCCTATTTTTACCTCATATTGTTTTTGATACTCTTGAACCATATGACACTTCTCAGCTTTAGAGTTGGACCAACAATCTGCTTCTGATCTTACATGATGAAGGCACAGTGCTACCCCATTTAGCTATGATCCTTTTAGATGTGATCTAGCTTTTAGCTTTTGCACTGTTCTTATATCCCATTTTTTACTTACTTTCATGCTCTTTGACAATTAGTGATTCTGAAATCTTTTTATAGACATGATAGTGATGTCTTTTCACAGTTCTCTGTGCACGAAAATGACAAAAAATCACAGGTATACCTAGCCCATTTCCTCTCAACGCTGCTTAACAAAAAGGTCAGGCATTTAAAAACAAACAAACAAACAAACATGAAGTTAAATTAAAAGTAAATACTGAAAAAAACCCACAACAAAATAAGACAGTGCTAAACTAAAGAGGATGAGAGACCAATTTGTAGGACTAAAGCCGAGTAGTCCATGCTGCTCAGGCCTATTCTTCTCTATAGGAGACACAACTTTGAGAAAGGTGGATGTGGTGCCAAACAAGCAGGAATTGCACTAATACCTTAAATAATGGGAAAATGGTTCCTGGAGATCTTTTATTTAGCAGTGTAAAGTGTAATAAGTAAGAGAAAGGAAAGGAAGGAGCTGTATACTGCTCTTTTCCTTTGCACTATTTCCTTTCAGGCAGGTCCATGCTTTCAGGCTTGATTTCAGCCAGCTCAGTCACTGGCACAGAATTCTACATAGCCTCCTTTTATTTTTTCCCTAGGAGATTACTTTTTGTTCTGGGCCACTGTTCCCTGCTTTTCTGAATTAGAAAGTCTTAATCTCCACTTCTGTCTGATAAAACCACAATCTTTTGAAATTTCTTCTCCTTTTCAATATCAAGCATACTGCTTGCTCTTCCAGAAAATGCACAAACTCCCCTTTCTCCAGAGATAAGAGAGTATTAAAATGTTTACAAAAATATTGTCTGTCACTCTTGATGTGAATTTCAGGTGCTGGAAAATTCTGTGGGGATTTATATTAAATCAGAGGAACGAAGTAGGTCAATGAAGTTAACATCGAATATGTTCACATTAATTATTTCCCATATGAAATATCACTTCTTGCACAGACATTTATTAGTGTTGGATAAAAATCAATAACTTATTGAGATCTTCACATAATTAAGGCTTGCTTAGGGAATCACATCACTCAAGCAGGATGATAGGTCACTACATGGATGGAAACTGAAGTCTGTATTCCAAGTGTCCTTGCAGCAGCATTTTCAGCTCAGACAGGTGAAACTTCACAAACTACTGTTTTGCTGAATTTCTGTGATGCACAGTTATATTTGTTCATATAAAAATACATATTCTAGGCTTTAGAATTCTGTTTATCTAATTATTTATCACTCTTTTTTCTATTTATGCATCCTGCAAGCTTTATTAACAAAGTGTTACCATTCATAGGATTGCAGAAAGAAGGAATATTCCTATTTCTTAAGAAGGTGAAGCAAATGTTTGTTTGAAAAACAGAATAAATTGAAACTTTTCTAATGATAAAAAAAAAGACAAAATAAACTGTATTTTTCTCTCAAAAGGATACATTCTTCACAAAAAGTTTAAGAAAACAAATGGTTTGTCTTCTCTTTTCTTCTGCACTGACAGGTGCTGATTCTTTTGGGTGCCACAAGGATCAAACTCTCTCAAGTAACATACACATTCAATTAACTTTCTAAAAAAGGTAATAACTAGCTTTAAAATCTTCAAACCCTTCTGTTATTGAAATCCCTGCATTGATGCTTAGTGCGGCCATGGCTTGCTTCAGAGGTCCTGTCCAAGGGGACAGTTTTGGGTAATGAGGTCCTCACAGGTTTTATAAGATTTTTTAACAAGGGGTGTGATAGAAAAGGATAACTTTATAAGATGTTACCTCATTTCATGACAAAAGCAGAGATAAGCCAGTGTCTATATTGCTGTTGCCAAGTGGGTGCAGCCTCCAGGCTCTTCTATTACCATCAACTAGCTGGGTTCATATCCCATGGAGGAATACGGGCAGCACGGCACAATCCAAGAGATCAACTGATATGTGCAATCACGCCTTCTTAGGTCAGGTCTTGTGTGGATCATTAAATCCCCAAAGTACAAAATGCAGTCTTTGAGCCAGAATCACTGCCTCTTCTCTAGTTTGTGTGAATGAAAGGCAAAGGGTTCAAAGGAGGATACTGGCAAGAGACATTCAGTCCTGTTACTGAGAAAGATAAGTTATTTAGTCTTTCTTCAGAAGCTCAACTGGAAAGTTTTCATCTGCTAGTCAGCTATTTTTTTCCTTTTAATCTGTTAAATAAAATGAGAACTCCAGTGAATGTAAACATGTCAAGATGAAATTATCGATTATGTAGAAAGAAGTATATGCTATTAGGAAATAATTTAGATTATATCTTCATGAATGGATATAGAAATAAATTCAATCCCTTCCACTATAGGAAAGCTTCTGCATCACAGTAGGCAAATCACTTAATCCTCTCATTTCAAAAGAGGCAATTTATAACACATCTTATACTTTGTATGTCTGACATATTTATTACTTAATTACTGGGATAAATTATGCAGAAATGCTTATCATTCTAGGAAGGGGCTGAAGTTACTGACAGCTTCAGGCATGGAGAGAAGAAGGGAAGTTCTGAAAGATATGAAAAAGAAAAAAGCAATGAATGATGGGTGAATGTGGTTAGCCCTGTACCCTGACTATAGCAGAGTCTTCTGGAAGAAAAGGGACATGAAGTCACCTGATGGAAGTCTGAATTAGACATATCATTGATGAAGGATGCTCTATCCTAATTCTTCCTGGTTTAAGTTACATTGCTGTGCTACAATGGCTTAATAATTATAATTTTTTTTTTCAGTTTTTATTGATCCCATAAGAAAAATGGGAAGAAGAAGGAAACATATACTTAGGCTGTAGTCAGGGATTTCACATAAGTAACCCCAACCATGACATAAAAAGCCAGATAATGGGGAAAAGATTGCAAGGTATTATATGACAGTCTATTGTGGGATAGAAATACTAGAAAATATGGTGTATATAAGTTAACATATTCAAGAATGCACTAGTTTCCGACTCTTTGAAGAGCATGTGCTACAAACAGTGTTCCCCAGTTGTCAGTGCAGGATCCAGTCTGGCTCATTTGTTCATCAGTGGCTTGGGTAAAAGGGCAGACTGCTCCCTCAACAGGTTTGCTGCTGATCCTACACTGTGAGGCTGATGCACCAGAAGGGTGTGCTGTCATTCAGTGAGATAGGTTAGATTTTTCAGCAGAGAGAAACAATGAAGTTCAGCAAAGATCAGTGTAGTGGCCAGCACCATGGGAGGAATGACCCCACTCACTATTGCAGGCTAGGGATAGACATACTGTAAATGAGCTCTGTAGAGAAGGAACTTGTCCACATGGTGGACGAGTTAACCATGAGCTCTCAATGGGTCCTTGTTGTCAAGAATTTCAGTGTATCCTTTTCAGGAATGTCAGTGATATCTTGAACAGAAACACTAGATGTTTCATGGGAAAACTTTTCTGCAAGGGTGGCAGACTGCCAAGAGCAGACTGCCCAATCAGGGCAGTTATAACTGCTTTTGGTTATTATACTCTTGTTGATATGTCCTAAGTGTGAGATATTAATGTCTTCCTAGTAGGGAAAGTAAAATGTCCTTTCTTTGTCAGATTATCATTATCACTTAGATAACTAGTATCTCTTAGATAATACATCTAGACTCTAATCCTGTTATTAAGGAATTATGTATTTGTAAACATTACTCATTGTATATATTTAATTCAAGGAATCAATAATGTATTTTGCTACAATCCATCAGAACTGAAAGAAGAGATGTAAACTTTGACTTTTATCTGACTTACCCAATTTGTGTTACAGTTGACAATTCTACTAACAGAAAGTTATATAAATCAAAATTCAGCTGTTAACATAAAATTCTAAAATAAAAAATAGTTTACATTCCTTACCTATTCCTGGCAAAATGAATGTATTGAGAAAAAGGAGACGAAGTTTGCCTCTTGTTTTTGTTAACAATTTGAAGGAATTTAAATGAGACTAATTTTTTATTTTACTGGAAAGAGGAAAACATGACAGCCAGTGTACTCAAAGAATTTGGGCATGTCTTTAGAATTAGAATTGAAATAGTTAACTATTTAAAATAACTTAGCCTTTTAGATTTACAATTTCAAAGACCTGGATTCAGGATATAGATAGATATAGGTGATATAGATATAGATATATAGATATAGATATATAGATATAGATATAGATATGCATGCATGTATGTATGTATGTATGTATGTATGTATATAGCCTTGTGTTCTCTCGCTGTTGTAAAGAAGTGTCATCACTTCTTTAATTTCACTGTTTTCCTTTCAGTTTCATACCAATTAAGAGAAGACTCAGACCCTGTATATTGCCCTTGAAATGAAAACAAATTTGTTCACCTACCAATCTATAACATTTCTCCTGAGCACAACATTTTTAATGTTAGGCAAAAAAATAATTATACTTTTCAAAATCCTTTAAATTTAACAGTAACTGTAGAATGTTACTTCATGAGTTCTTCCTTCAGGTGGTGTCAGACTACCAAAGAGTATAAAAATCAAGGTTATTTTCCATAGTTAAGGAAACTGGACTTTAATTCCTTTTTTCTTTAATTAAAACTTTAATTTGATAATAACAACACATCAAACTAGCTCCAAAACACAGACCACTGCAGGCTGGGATTAGATGCAGAAATTACTGCCATGATTGAACTTCAACTATCTACTACAACTCTCTATGATTTTTATCAAAATATATTTCTGTTCTTATCAATGTCTTAAGGATTTTAATCAAAAAACTATTCTAATGGCTCATCCTAAAGCACTGCTTTATTCTATCTCATAACTTCTCTTTAGAAACCTTATTAATATAAGCTTTGTAAGTTAAAATAAAACATTAACATAAAGCTAGCATTTTACATTTCAGGGAACTATAGCATCACTTCATTGTCCTTTGATCTATCACTTGGTCTGTGAATGTATTTATACATGGTATTTATGCATTGATAGGTAATAATATTTTCTTTATTGAAAATACTTGCTGCAGCTCTATCATTAAAGAGTCCATGTAAAGAAACACCCTTGAAAATACACACAAGACCTAAAACTAAAGCGAGGGTAATGAATGTGAAATTAAGTCACCATGTAACAAACATAATTTTACATAAAGAATGAACATGCAATTATGTTCCTATTGATATGCTAATAAGTTAGTCTTCAGATGCTTAATTGGAAATTATCAAGGCAACCACAAATCAAGTAGCTTTAACTGCATATTTACAACAATGATATATTTTATTCATTCATCTGGTAATTTTAGCTTACCCTTTTTTCAGCAATCTATGCTACATTAAAGGTTGTTTGCCTTGTCTTGGGTTTTTGCAATGCTTATTAAGGCCAAATAAGCTGAATGCAGGCTAAATTCTGGCAGATCAGACTATGAGACAGAGCTGTTTTCTCTAGTATTTATCTGTCTTTCAATTCTAACTTGTGATTGTAGTAATTTGAAAAAAAATTCAAGGAGCCATGGAGGAGGTGAAATCAGAGTTCCAAATGATCAGTCTATCACAAAAAATTGTACTTACTGTTCTCTGGAGCCTGACAATAGGAGAAACAATGACAGAGTTCACAGTCTTTACTTTTCTTCAAAAAAATAAGTATGTGTTAAAGGTTTTTAAAAGTGAGAAAAAGCAGTAGGAAAAAAAAGAAATCAGATCACTTTTCCAGTTTAATTTTGTTTGATGAGATGGACACTGCTCACAGATACCAGGGGATTTAAATGAACACACACACACACACACACACACACACACACACACACACACAGACATTTTATGGACTTATTTTGTGTTTTAATAGAAAACATCTAATTGATAATTTAATGTACTCTATATGAAAAAAGAGTAATTCAGTAGAAAACATTTGACATAGCATTTGCAGATATTTATTTTGAAATAATCTATTTCTGACATTTCTTGAGCTTTGGGTTTGTTTTCTTTGTAATTGGAAAAAAATTAACTGAACAAGTGACAGCGTTTTGGGGGGAAATTATGAGATTTACTATTCCTAACTGATTCTTCAATGTTGTTTCTCTAGTTCAGAGTCCAAGTGCACTCACAAAGATGAGATGGATAGTTAAAAATTGGACTGTGAACCAATGAACATGGGAATATCACAGAGATAAAACAGCTAAATAGGGAGAGGACAAAATGTAAAGACAATTTATAAAAGGCAGACCTGTTCTGTCAGCCTTCTACTCTTCTTTTCAAAGCCTTCCTTCTTCTTATGAACCTGCACACTATTTATGAAGGGAGCATTAAAATTTGCAGGAGAACTTAGTATGCATTTTTTAAAATGTAACTATTGCATTTACCTTACAATACTGTGTATTTAAATTTTTCATGTGACCCATTATGTAAGCACTGCACATGCACAATAAACAAAGGCAAGAACACCACCACCACCAAAAAAACCCAAACCAAAACAAACAAACAAACAAAACCCCAAAACAAAGTAACAAACAAACAAACAAAC
>LTAT01000001.1:45195277-45206794 GCA_003286495.1 Chlorodrepanis virens | reverse complement strand
AAACCCCACCCCAAACTTATCCCCATGTAGTTTTACTACAATACTGGTCTTTTGCCTAATTTTTTGTTATCTGAGGAGCTTGCCTGCTTTGTTCATTTACAGAAAAAAAACCAGTACCTCCTCTCAGGTTTTTTTATGCATTCCATCTGTATGTGTATTTACAGCTTAAATACGTGTACAAACACACCTAGATATCTGAAATTGAAAGGAATCTATCTAGCAATACCTAATATTTTAGCATATACACTAAAATAAATATGTTACTTCATTGAAGAAACTGGATGGCTTAATTGGTGTGCATATGCACTAATATAATATATATCTTTAAATGTTGCTTATATAATGTTGCTTATAATTTCCTCTTAGCCTTACAGATCTCAATTTGGCCAAAGGAAATATCTGATTAAGCTGTCTACCTCAATGTATCTGAGACCTTTTTGTAGGATTGTTATATGTATGAGAAGTATTAAAAATAATCACAATTTAACCACACAAGTATTCCAGAATATCTCAGATAGTAACAGATTTTTATGTTTGTGCACTTGAATCAAGACCTGGTAGTCCAGTAACTACAATGTAAACTTAGGTTAATATTTTCTTTGTATATTATTTCTGTGTCTACATGTAAACATCTACAGCATATGTATCTGCAGTCTAGAACTGAATGGTACCCTTAGATGTTTTCTGTCAGCATTTTAAATAAATGTTTTTATTATCAGTTTAAAGGCCACTCATTGATAAACTCCATAGGAAAAAACTGTACTTCTGTACTCTTCTCCAATCTCCTTCCTAACCAATATTTAGACATTCAGAAAGACAAGGACAGAATGGAATAATTTCTTTTAAAACCTTTCAGAGTTGTCATTCTGAAATAAATTAAGATATGTAATCCTAGAATGAGGTTTAAAAAAATTATAATAAAATCTTTTAGTGTGAATGAAGATATATTTAACAGGCAGCAATAAATAGCAGAGCTGTCTGTACCTGACCATACCAGCAATAACTGTCACAGTCATAATTTTGCAATCATCAAAAAATAGATTGGCTTTAGACCCTTCATAATGTGTCCATCATCAGATTTTATAAGAGTTAAAAGCAGTTGTAATTTTCTTCTTTGCATCGCAAATATATTAGTTATTCCTACGGCAGCCAGTGAAAATGTCATTGATTACAAAGACAGTGATATTCTTAGAACTGAACCTGAATTGTTGAACTAACAGATTATCCCCTCAAGCCTAAGAAAGAAGTAAATATATTACTACTAATATAACATCTATCAGCAGTCTTTAAGAGAATCAAACCTTTTCTCAAATCCTACATCCCTTTTCAAAATTTTGATTTTCTCGTAGTTTGGATATAAGATGATATCTGAAGACATGACAGCTACATCTTCCACTGCAAACATAATTGATTTATGACAAAAACTGACTGGCAGGTAGACTTTAATGAAAGAGGAAAAAACTTCATATAATCATGTGCCCAGATTAGGCCTATTACTGGATGAAATCCCTGCTCTTCAAAATAAAACTCAGAAATGAAACTACAAAGAAAACTCTAATTCCCTTCAAGAGGGCTATATTTTGTATGTCAATGATTTGACTATTATGTATTCTCAAAATTCATTAAGCCAATTTAAAACTTCCAATGTTGTCCCAAATGCACACATACAAATTGGTGTATTTCAAGCATTGTTTCCTCCAATCCCAAAAATACAGAAGGTCAAGTAAACATCTCAGTGGACCTTGGCAGTGTTCATGGCGGTGAACAAGGATCTCTTGGCAAAACTCAGACATAAAAGTAAGCTATAGGCTGTTAGTGAAGGTTTAACACTCCCAGGAATACAGACACTGAGTGGTCAGGCACAGGGTCAGGAAAATCAAAACTCACCTGGTATAAAAGTTGGGCAGGTTATGTGAAAAGCAAGAACAGCCCTTTTGGTAGATAGGTTTATCAGAAACAAAACAAACATCAGGGAAAACGTGGACAGGCTGTTGAATGACACAGAAGGTTATTTGACACAATTCAAGGAAAAGGCCAAGGTAGGCAATACCTTTTTCACATTGGTCATTGTTGTAAAATGATCTTCAGGAGTCCCAGTCCACTGAGGTTGCTGGGAAAATCTGGAGCAAAGAAGGCTTTTCATCAATATAGGATCAACAAGTCTGGAAAGATCAGACATGTACATCTGGTCAATCTCAACATCTTTCTTTGTGAAAGTAAGAGGAGGTGATTGGCTTTGAGATGAGCTGAACAGTTTGATATTTTGACTGAAAATTTGACCCAGAAAAAGGAGAGAATGAGCATGACTTTACTATCTGAAAGTAAACAAGTCAAGTACCTAAATACAGGAATTTAGTACAATTTTAGATGTGGTGAGGTACTTGAAATGTCTCAGGTCTAACAGACATAACACGAGCCTTCTGAAGCAACAGCTGCAAGACCTGCTGTGATAACATAGAGAGGTAAGACCTCAAATCACACTATGTATGTATATTTTACCACCTGAATTTGTCCCTTAGCCTTCAGCAGTTGCTTCAGCAATAACCCTTATTTTAGAATATATGGTTTCTTTAGAATTAAAATTTGTTTTCCAATAATTATTCAGAAAATCTGGATAGCAAAATAATTTTTCAGCTACTAGGTAAGTCACTTACAGGTAAGCTATGACACCCATATGTCATTTACAATCATTCACAGACTTAGGAAGTTCAACACCTACTTTTTTTGCAAGTCTCTAGAAGCTGCAAGAGGAGACCTGATTTGTAGCTTAAGGTGTATATAGTATTAGTAAAGCAAGAAGAAAAACTAGTCTTTAAAATTCACCACTATACCATCTCAGATCTTCAGAGACTATAACCCCTAGCATTTTTACAGCTAATTGTTAGAGCTAAAGAGTTCAAAAGTATGTTCCAAGTCATTAATTAAAGGATAAAAGCAGTAAGAAAATAGTTTTAGCTGATATGTTCTACTAGAAGTCCTAATGCCTCTAAGTATCAGCAAATTAAATATACTTAAATAAAATATTTAGTAGAAAAATATGCAAGCTGAAGCACTGAGATGCAAAACACCAGACACAGTATTATGACACCCTCCTTAAAAAGAAAGAACAAGGGACATGACACGGTGTAATCAACAAAACTGACATTGCCATATATAAATGCACTTTGGCTTTACTCATTGAACTCATGTTTTAAAGAGCTTGTTAAGCTCAAAAGAGAACTTTGCATAGCATCAGAGGAATGCTACTCTAAACAGTATTCTGTTCTGTGCTGGCTTGGTGAAATTCAGCTAGTGAGGGCAAAGGAGGTAAATGGGGGCTGTACATTTGGAAACATTTTGCTGCGGTTGTCTAATTTTGGAAGATAAGCAAATCAAGAAAATCAAGATAATTGAGAGTATATTATACAGTTCGTGCTAAATGCATGGACTGCAAAACTCTAAATTCTGTGTATATCTGAGATTTATTGTCGGACCAAATAAAAAACAAACAAAATTGTTGAAAACTCTCATTCATCTCATTCAATTACTTTTTCTGCACACTTGTTGTGCATTCTTTTTAAATCACCTTGATTATAGGCTTGTTCTACTTCTTTGGTATTTATTCTGTTGTAGCTGAAGTGAAATGAAGCCATGAAATCTTCAGCTCTACACAAACTATTTGAGATTGCATATGGAAAAGAAATTATGGCATTTTACTTTTCTAGATACATTTCACATATTAAATTTTTCTATTTCTTTCAGACTTTCTGACATCCACATCCCCAGGGAGTGTTGGTATAATTAAATTGTGAATACAACAAAAATGCCACGAGACACCCAAGAGACCACAGTTCTACAGTAACTAGCAGTATAGTTACAGTAAAGTAACTATACTGTACTGTATAGTTATTGTAGAATATCGGCAGAATAAGTTCTTTCCAGGTGCATCAAGGTCTGCTTATCCCGTCCATGAACTTTTGCTGTAGTAGACAAAATAACCAACCTGTTGTTTAAGAAGAAGTAGCAGAAATATGCTTGGTTACCTGTCCCAAACAACAGAACTAACACTGAACAGTTTTTGTGTGCTCAGGGGCATAGTCAGACAAACTGTAGAAACAACCCTTTGACCATAAGGAGAGCAAACTTTCAGAGGTGTCCTGAATAAGAAGATACTGAGCACTGAAAAAGAACATCTCAAAAGAGACAACATTAGTGCAATTTGAATGGCCTGGTCACCAAGGAAGCATTCTGTTTCCAGTCTGATAGATAGGGAACTCATTAGGGAATGTAGAAAAGGAAGAACCTGAGAGACTCTGGAAGAACCTTAAAACCCTTTCTCAGTTCTACATTGGAAGAACTGGAACAACTGTGCTGATCTAGCCAGCTTTTCATCTAGATTCTGGGCTGTCTCACACAGAAAGGGGAAGTCATACAATCCATAAAGTTGTATACAGTCATGAATAAAGTGTTTTGGTTTTCAAACCACTCACATTATTTTATCTTAAAGAACAAAGGGAGTGTTTTCAAGAAATTGATGACATGTATCCCACCATTGCTAAAAAGCATCCACGACACTTCACAATGGCACTCATGTTTTACACATTCTAGAATTTAATTTTTTTCTTAGTGCAAGAGTCTCCCCTATTCTTTATGACCCATGACTCAGCTAGAATTTTAGTGTTCAAAAACTAATTTCAAAGTTTGAAGCATAAGTTTTTTTCTAATGTGAATCTTTTAATCAGTATAATTTCCTCAATTGAATAAAACATCTGTAATGTTATATGCTAGAAGATTTGTCCTCTGCTTCCAATAAAGAATAAACCATTTCCTGCCTTAAAGAAACTTGCTGGATAAGACGTCAGAGTATTCAATGAAAGTGAACAGTATTATCCCTACCATCATATATATCCCACTTACTTTCCTTAGTCATGCTGAAGATCATCAGTATTAATGAACGACTGTTTCACTACAGAAGAGAATGAACTGCATATCATATATTTATTTTCTTGTATCTGCAACTGGCTTAAGAATTGGGATTGTAAGCATTGTTATTTAAACCATGGCAGATAGAGCATGCCACCAGACTTCCACTTTTCTAATAATAGCCAAGTATTTTATTTTAGACTGATTAATTTTAAAACAAAACTCAAAGCATCATTTAACACATAAAAATGTCCTGGTTTTAGCATGAAATAAAAAGTGCATGAGAAAGTTGTGAAGAGAATATTTAAAGAAAAGCAAAAAAAAAAACCTTCCTGAAATCTTGTTATACATGTAAAGTGTTCATACTTGTTCATGAATTGTGCCACTTCAGCTGACATTGTGAACAAAGATCACTTACCAAAGAAGCAGCTCCTCCTATTTAAATAGCAGCCTTCTGACTTAACTGTGGCTGAGATCAAGTCTTAGGTTGGTGATTAGCCTCAATGTGGAGCAACCTCACATTTACATGAACAATGTACTAGTTAAAAAACATAGCTTCTACAATTCTCAAATAGTACTTTGTAGCCAAGGAGAATGGTCTATGATTAATAGTGATGGTTTTATGCTAATCATTCATCATTTATTCATAAACCTGCAGATGTTGGTTTTCTAGAAGTAATTTCATCCTTCCTGAGAAGCTGTAAAACTTCTACCCATATTGCATGAATATTACAAGGTCACATTCTTACCAATGCTTTGTTTAAAAGTCATGAAGTTTCTTTAGTAGCTGCTGTTGGATGTAGCTACTGTCTTATTTCTCTGTCACTAATATTCTAATTTCACTCTGTGGTGATGTGTGACCTGATATATCCCTCAATTGTCTATTTCCATTTGCTATATCTTAAATGGCACCACGTGATAGGAAAAATATCCAATGCATTTTTTGTGTGCACACAAATGTATTTAAGAATATATTTATGAGGTCACATGCAGTTTGTGTGCATGCATTCATATATAATATCTGCACATGGAAGTTGTAGCCATGCATTTGAATCCAAAGAATTCAGAGTAACTATCAGCATTTTTCTATCCCTTGAACAAAGCACTTTCATACACTGAAATTTTCACTGATTTTAAATTCTCAGTATTCTGAAGACTGAAACAGTGAGGAAACTTATTTTAAAAAAGGTGATACCTTGTTCATAAATATTCTAAGAAATATATTCTTCAGCTTTTATAGCATTATGTCTTAGAACTTGTGTTCCTATATAAAAATTTGTTAAATTTGTAAAACATTAATTTGCAATTTTATTTTCAACAGTTATAACAATTTTGAAAAGTCTTTGCAATTTTTTTTTTTTTACAAATTCTATTTTTAATTAAAAAGAACATTAAACTTGTATCCTGCCTCAATGTGCATTCAATTATATTATAAATTTAGAAAAGCCTGAACAGAATGAATGAATAAACTGCTTTCATTTACCTGGAGCTGAGTCTTATTTATAAGCAAGACCTGAGTTTGAATGTTATCTGGGAGATCCCAGATAGAGAATAAGTTGTAAGCAGTTTTGAAAAGTAGCAATGCAAAAATAACTTGGTAATTTTGACACCTCTAGGTGTCAAAATTTGACTTTGTAGGAATGACATAGAGTCTGACAATTAGTAATGCAAAGTTCTATAAAATGAATCAAACAGGTAATTGCATATTCCATATCAGCATAACCAATATTAGGCAGTTTGAATGTTTGAAAATTAAATGCTTTTTCAAGCAGTCTTCTAGACACAAACACAGCAGGGAGCATCATTCTAAATGAGCTCCCCAAACACCTACTTTTATTGGTTTGTTATGGCTAAGATATATCACTCTGTTCTCTGGTGAAATGCTTTCTTACTAAAGCTATATGAGTGTTTGTTCCCTTAAAAAAAAAAAAAAGAAAAAAAGTCATACATCTCATTTAGTGACTTTAGTGCATTTTTTCCTACCTGGTATTCAAAAGACAAATATCTCTGAATCCTCTATTTTCTAACACAGAATCACAAACTGATTGGTTTGTTTCTCTTTTTTACTGATTTGCCCAGTTTATTTGTTTTTTTCTATCCTATTGAAAAGAAGATTGAATATTTTGCTGTAGTCATCCTGTCCTTACAAGATGACTTACACCTCTATAGCACTATACAGGACTTATTCAACTAAATTTGGACTTCCATAATGTACATCCTTATATTCAGGCTAGGTCCCATAGGTTCCTGCTGTCCTAACTGAAAAGAAATAGGGTCTTTTAAAATAAAATCTAACTAATATTAAAAGTAGGTCAGATATATTGCTCCTTAGAAGTACCCGTTTCCCTTCATTAATTATAAAGGAAGCCTTGGTGATTAATTCAGATGAAGACATTTAGGCTATCCGTATCTGATGGCTGGCTCAGTTACCTTAACATAGCTGTCTGACAACATTTCAGGCGCCCTAGGTTATCCAAGGACACATGCATGAGACTGGAAATTATGGCACAAATCTCATGAGAGAAGCCAGTCCTTCTGAAGGGGGATCTGGAAGCCCAGCAGGGTTCATTGAGAAACCTCACATGAGCTACTTAGAAAAAACTCATCAAGTCCTATGGGTGTTTTCAGTTCCAGATCAGTTCCTGCAATTGAGTACCTATTGGATATTGTAGTAACTACTGAAATAAAATGAAGTACACTTTATCAACTCTACTGTTTTCCAGACTTCACAGACTGTACAAACGATGCAAACAATTACAGAGGCTAAAAACTCTGACTATTTGCATTTAAACACCTATTTTTACATGCTGGCAATCTGAAAGTAAATCTAACCCCTGAAGTATGATAAAATTAATATTGCTTTGAAGGGTGTTAATTTCAAATATCTTAGAATTATAAAATGTTCCTGTTTGAAGGAATCCAATAGATAATCTAATTTCAACCTCTCTGCCATGGGCAGGGATAACTTCTACTAGCCCAGGTTGCTCAAAGCCTCATCCAGCCTGGCCTTGAAAACTCCCAGGGATGGAACACCACAGCTTCTCTGGGCAACATGTTCCAGCGCCTCACCATCCTATCAATAAAGAATTTATTTCTGTTGGTGTCTGATCTAAACCTACTCTCTTTTGGTTTAAGGCCATTCCTCCTTGTCCTATCACAAGGCCCTCTCCAGCTTTCTCGGGGCATATAAAGCCTATTTAAATCCATTCACATTTCAAAATTCGATAAATAAACATTTTCCAAAATATTTCTGTAAAGTTTCAGCAAGTTTTAAGTAGGTAGGTCATTATTCATACATATACATGCTGGAATAATATATAACTTTGAATTAGATAAGATTCCACTTCTGATTTACTGTCTTTTTAAGAAAGGTAGTGAGCATATGGCCTAGTTGAGGCATGAACTCCGAAAATTACCTTTATTAACCAGTGATACCCAGGCAATTAGGAAAGAGCAAATACAGGTGATGGGAAGAAAGTAGGTGACTTGAATGAGCACTGGAAACTATATCAAGAATTATTTAATTAGGTAGGTAAACACACTTTACTAATCAGGCTTTTCTTGTGCAGTTTAAATCTCCTTCCTACAACCTTCTGCCTTCTCTTCAGTCCTTGTTCCAGTTCTTTCTTTCTTCTTTTCCTTTCTGTTCCTCTTTAATTCATTATTATTTTCTCTTCCCTTACCTTGCTTCTGGAAGTGCACGTACACCTCTAACTTTCTGTTTTCTCCTTGTTTTGTTTTTTGTTTGTTTGGTTGTTTTTTTGTTTTTGTTTTTTAGTATATTGCATTTGAGTTTTATCCTCCATTATTCTAATTTTCTTTTTATTCTAGCTTTGCAATAAAGGCTTTTATTGCTCTTTCTCCTTTGCTCTTGCAACTCTGATAAATCTACTTCATTATTTCTTTCCAATGCTTTTTCTTTAATTCCTGAAATATTTCTGAATTTCATTAATTCTTTACTAACACTTTGCTTTAGTAATCTGAATTTAATAATCTGATTTTTTAAATCTGATTTTAATTATGTTTTTAGCAGATTATACTTTTTTGATGTGACTAAGCAAAACCTTCTCAGAAAGAAAAAGTACCTTTAAATCTAGATGCACACTTATAGCTTTATTATAAAAAAACCTTTGTTTGTTACTGCTTTTGTCAAATTCTCTCTCCCTATTAGTAAATGATAGCACAGCTATGTATAACTTTCTGGGGTTTCTTTTTGAAGATAAGAATAAAAAATAGTTATTTTTTTCAGTTGTCCTGATATGGAGACTTACAGTTTTCTTATTTGTTTTTAATAAAGCAATATTTATGGGTTTTTTCCTTTCTGCTACACACACATATACATTTGACTGAAAGACTATATCCATTTAACCAAAGCCATCTGTCACTACCAGGCCAAAAATCTAAAACTAATGGAGAAGCATGTGCTTTAAATATGAACAATCTCTTCCCTGATGACAATGCCATTCTTTAAAAAAACAATAGTCTCAGAAGAATACTAAATGCTGAGGAAATGTTTCAGTAGAAAATAAATCTACTTTAGCAGATAAGAATGCAAGAAAAAGAACAGAAAAAAGTCTTCTTAAGTCACAATGAAATTCATAGACTTAAGTAAACAGCTAGACAACTGTGTTATCAGTCGTGGGCTAAATGGTGTTCAGAACAACTCTAACATGAATTTGAGTTAATCCCAGATGAGTTGAACGAAGTAACTGCATGAAAAGTTTGAACAAAAAGAAATAAAATTATTGTAGTTCTTTGTATTATTAATGCATTCATTTTTTACCATATTATGCTGCAATGAGTTCCTCCCCAAATTTGTCACTTATAAATTCTCATTTTTTATTTTTCTGAAATACTAAGAAAGACTGGATTCCCTGCCCTCAGTGAAATTTGAGGACTCTCGGGAGTTCAGATGTTGTCTGTGTTGCAGACATTGTGTTCCATTTCAGCTTCCCCCCAAAAAACCCAAGTACAATTTGCATATATAAAGAACTGCAGCTTATTAGGTTTTAAAAAAATGTCTTACAAGTAGCCAAACCCTTCTGTTTCTCATTAAATCTAATTCTTATTGAGTTATCCTTGGTTCTCACTTTTTCAGCCAATGTGCTCTTGCTGAAAGTATATGGTTGGGAAATATTAATTGTTGAACGTTTCATAGTAAATACATTCTCTTCCAAGAGCAGAGACAGACCAGGGACACAGACCCTTTATCCAGTCTCAAACACACACCAGTTGTCTTGAATATACCGTAAATCTTTGGAAAATTTGTCACAGTACTTCTAAGGAATAATTTCCCACTTTTAATGGTATCTCAAGGACTTCTCTTAAGAAGTATCTGCAAATATAACAGTCTCAGCTAAATTTTATTGCCTACAGAACTAATGTCTAAATCTAATCTAGTCACTCTAAGGTTCCTTTAAAATCGAAAGAGACAAATAAATACATTTTAGTTTGATACATATTAAGATTACTTCCCTAGAAAGAAATTAATTCTGCTCTAACACTAGGCATATTCAGTTGGCAAGATGAATCCCACGTAATAATATTAATTAATTTCTTTTCAGTTATTATTTATTTTCAGTTTTTTTTTCCTGTCTGTTTGTTTCTAGATTTTATCATCTGTGTTTTGGTTATCTAAAAGTCTAGAAAATAGTATTCCTTGACTTTTCTTTAGATCCATTTAGTATCTATGTTTTGAAGATGAAGGAGTTGAAATTATTGAGTTGAATTCTGAGAAAAGTTTATACAAAAAATAATGAACCTTAAGACAAATTTCTAAATATAAGCAAGACTCTAGCACTGCACACAGAGATGTAGCACTATCAGTACAGAAATTCCAGGGTAAATTTTTTTTTTCCTGTTTATGGGAAAATGTTGCACAAAATGCTTCCTTGGCATAATGTTAAAATCAAATTATTTTAATTACTCTGTGTCAGAGTCTGAAATTGTAAAATTAAAAATATAAAAAACCAAAACTGTGAGTTCGTAGTAGTAAACCTGTTTATTTAAAAATAAAATTTCCCACAAGCAATGCCACCAATTAATGAAATTTGCCGAGAATATACCTATTATAAGTCTTATATATAAATATGCATCTTAGAACTTCTTTTTTGCATTCTTTGTTGTATCAAAATGCCAGTTATACCTCTAATTTTTATTCTTTTGACAAATTCTGTGGGGCAGATAGTTCATTTTTTAAATCTTTGCAATATAGGTTTTTCAGTAATTAGCTTCTGTTAGGCCTAGTGTGATCCCAAATATGAACAACATTAAAAGAAAAATAAATTTCCACTTACATTTTTGTGGTTTAGCCCAACCACCATTTTGCTTGACATGCTTGTGTTAGATAGAAAGTTGGTTGTTTCTATAGCTACTATGATTTCTTAGTGTTACTCTGTAAGAAATACTGTGATCTTATTTTATACCAAAGGGATTATTTTGATGAAAGTGTGATCATGTAAAAACAGTGTATCAGCATGAAAAGCATTATGATGCATTACATGGAATCTCTTTTATAGACAAACGAATCAACCTAGAGCCAAAGAGGGGAAAAAAAAAAACCTTACAAAACAAACAAACAAACAAACAAACAAACAAACAAAAAACACACAAAAA
>LTAT01000001.1:45185210-45195264 GCA_003286495.1 Chlorodrepanis virens | reverse complement strand
AAAAAACAAAAAAAAACCACACACACACAAAAAAAAATCACGCCTGTATTTAATTTTGAAATAAAGGTGAGCAGCCAGGGGACCAAACATGAATATATGAAACTGAAAGGCAAAATATCTGGTACACTGAACATAGCTACTTATTACAGCATGTGAACAGTGAAAGGGAATTTTGACTGTCAGCATACAAGCTGTTCAGATATTCATTCATCTTTTATTTGAAGAATCTCTAACATAGCAGATGCTTTTTTACCTCTGAAAAAAATATCATGCAAAATGGCAAACAAGAAAAAAATTTAGTACTTCAATTTTTTTTAATAATAAAATATATTTTAATTTTACCAGTAAAAACTGAAATGTGCATTCTATGTACCTGTCTATCTATGCATACATTTATATGAACTCCATAAATTCCAGGGAACAGATACTCAAAGATTTTTCTTGTTAGTAAATTACTGTCTCAGGTTTCTATAAATAAACAATAGTTTTGAAAAAAACCTCTGCCATATATACTCTGATGTTTAGAGAGAAAAAATCCTTTTCAATTTTTAAAGTACTCCTGTATTGATGCAGTTTTATGTAATGTGTCCAGTTGTTTCTTTTTAGCCACTAGCAGAGTTTTCGTAGCTCTGCAGTAGATTTAAAGTTAAGAACCATTGTTTCTGACTTTAACCTTGGGACACAGTTACAATATAAATATTAAAGATTATAGTAGACATGAAGAAGAAAAGAAAAAAAAAAAAAGAAAAAGGATCCCTACTTCCTTCAAATATCCAGAGGTTAAGTGCTTCAAAATTCACAGTGCACAAGAGAGTAGGAAATCTGATGTGGAGATATTCTACTGTGAGGAAGGGGGCTGGAGTGGATTTGTGTTGCTTGCAAAAGAAGAAATGTTGCATTCTCCTTTGCAGGCTTGACATAGAACAGGAAATTTTTTTTTTTTTTAAATGAGGGTGCTACTATGGGTAATCCTCAGTTTATTCCTTTCTGCATGTGGGAAACACAGTAAAAGTACTTGGCTTCTGAAGTCAGACATTTTCTAATGCAAGTCAGTACTTTGATGACAAATGTCTCCATGATTGTGGTTGATCATAAAAGCATAATTTATCCATTTACAGAAAATTAAGTATCATTCTCATATATTATTTTTCTCTCCCTTTCCTCCTTCAGATGATTTTTGTATGTATCCACAATGCAAAAAGTTTTGCCTGTTGTTTTCACATTTTCCACACTATTTTATTTTCACTATACTTTTCTACAAAAGTCCGATAGAATATAAAAACTATTGGAATTATACTGCGCGGTTAGTAAAGCAATAAATAGAATGAGTCCCAGGCATTTGCAGGTAGTCATGCCATTTGATACTGCAAAAAGAAAAAACAATAATAATGCATATCTGACATTTTGTTATTGCAGCATTTCACTTCACTAATCAGGCTTCATTAACAATGTAACCAAAACAATAAATCCTTCATTGTATTCCCTTTGTGTGTCATTAAAGAAATAAACACTAGTTACATTCCACAGAAAAGAAATATCTGTAATACTCACAAAAATATATTTTTTTTTTAAATTTGGTTGTGATGTAAAATGATTTGTGTAACCTGCACGTATTAAGTTTAGGTTACTGAGAAAAAATTAGATCTCCTACTTCAAATGCTTGGTTTTCTGATAAAAAAGTATAAAATATTGACTGAGAGTGACTTGTTTTTCTGACATGAGGTCATTACTAATTACTTACTCTATACCTCAATAATGACATTTTGTATGCAAATGTACATATGAATTAAATGACAATAATTACAATATTGTTCCTCTAATTCTGTGAGAGGAAGAGAGAGAGAGAGAGAGAGATTTAACTTATTGGCCTATTTCATTTCAATACTGCATTACCTGTTACAATAAATGCACAATGAATAATTTATATGAATATGTTTTCCTTTAATTATTTTACAGGTAGTCCTTGCAAACAATTGAAGTATAAAAGACAGACTTAAAAATCTCTGCATCTCAAGAATTTGTCTCTACACTGACAGTTTGTAAATGCAAAGGACTTTCAGATCCAGTAAAACTACTGCATGATTACTGTCCATAATAATCTATACAACATCATGTTACCATATTTATCTGATGAAAAGATTTCTTCTCTTGAATAACCCCGAGGTTTTACCTCTTGGTGTTCTTGATTTCATACATGAGACATACATGGGAAAGCCTCAGCAGATTAAGAAGGAAGGCAATATAGTGGTGCCACTTTCCTATGTATTTCTTTCCCCAGTTTTCATTTTGCTTCCTGACATTTACTCCTGAGTGTCAGGTAGAGCTGATATGGTTTTCTTTGATTTAAATTTTATGAGTGAACCAGTTTTTCTTTGTACATATTTCTTATTTGATATCACTGGCAATCAAAAGCAGATAAACAACCTCCAGGGTATCAAAAATATTGGTACAGTTGTCCAAAATGTTATGATATTTGATTGATAAGAAAGATTTTTTTTAGTGGGTGTTTTGCTATTGAATTCTAGTAGGCATAGTTCTATAGTATCATTTTTAAAGTTTGCTAAGATTTAGAGTTTATCTTGTTATTTTTAAGACAAGAGTCATTATTTCTTGATGTGACTGTGAGGTCATCTTCATTAATATAAAGAAATTCCTTACCTTCACACTTTTATTTCTATGATGTTTAGGCTCAATGTATGTCTCATGATTAATAATGGATCTTATAAGAGTTTTGCAGATATTAATTTTACTAATCAGATGCAGCATCCCTTCGTGGAAGGGGACAGTACACCCTATATCAAAGTTTGTACTGTTTTTAAGGAGAATCCTAAAATCATCTCCATTTTATCATCATAAAGAGATAGTAAAGGCTGCTGGTCTGAGGGGAAAGTTTTTACATATTTGATAGGATGGGATATTAATCAAAAGAATGCATTAATTCAGTATGTACCTTTTGTCTTCTACTTAGCATCCAAAAAACATTGATACATGCAAATGAATTCTGGAAGCATGACTTTTTTCGTTATTACTTTTTCTCAGGAAATAGCTCAGCTTTTTTGTGTGTCTCCTGCCTATTGAAAAGATTCATTTAACAAAAAAAAAACATGGAAAAGGTCAGCTGAATTTAAAATGCTTTCATTAATATTTTTTCCCTTTTATTTTAAAAACTGTAACAAAGAATTTTAGCAAAGAGTTTGAATCCTTTCTTGTCTGTAATTCGGACTGGTGCTGTTCATGCACTTAGATACACAGCAGCCTTCCCTTTTCTGATTTAGAAAGGAGTTGTCATTATCTTGTCTAAGTGCTGAGAAAAAAGCTTTTTGAGAAAGTACATGCATTTGTAGGACAAATAATGCTGTCTAATTATGAGCTACTGTTGCCATCACAACCTGGTGCTATCTGCATGCACACATACAACACATACACACACACACATTCTATGTCTCTCCCAGTGCATATTTAATTACACATAAAATCAGGAATCTTTAGCCCAGCTTCCATATGGAAATTTGTCTTCCTGACACTAGAAAATTACTTCTGGAGTATTTTATGATATGTATAATCTTGCAACAGTCCATTCTCTGTTAGAGGAAAGCCTAAGCACCTCATCCTGTCAAGTAAAAACTTTGTTAGACAGGATTTAAGGACAATGAAGGTAGTTTAGATGTCAATGTAGTAAACATACTAAAACTTCACTCAATTTAGTTTAGTTTACAATTTAGTTTAGTTCACAATTTCAAAACAATGAAAAAACATGTTATATCAACAGGGAATCAAGCATAAAAAAACCCATTAAACAATACCAGGTGAAAATATTAACAATTCCTTAATATCGTCAGTTTTATTTTGTAACTGACTAACATTAAAATGTCATTCTTCCATCATTGGAAGCCAAACAGATGGAATTAAGGACACACACAGCTTAAAGAAAACCAAAAAAAACCACACACAAACCACACAACTTTAAAACTAATTAGAGATTATCACAAAAAAGATTTCACAACCTATGTTATGAACAAGAATCTTATGCAAAGAAGCATGTTAAAGAGATCCCTGAACGAATGTCCATCTCTATAGCTTCACCCAGTGAAATGCTAACAGAGATGTATGTACTCCCTGGCTTTGTTCTGTCAACCAGCCTAGTGCATTCAGAAATTTCTCCTACAATCTGGGTGCATTGCACCCCCCTTTCCTGCATTTACACCAATCCTTGGAAAAGACAGTGTATATGACGTAAACTCAGCCTGGTCCGTGCATTTTTTTTTCAAATAAAGTCAGTTAAGAGAGATGTAATGCCACTGTTGTTGAACTAAAATACACAATGTGCTTCATAAGATTAAAAATAAAAAGTTGTTCTTTTTTTTGACATACAGTGAAAAAAATACAAATTTGATAATGGAGACTAATCCTTACCAAAGACATATTGCTATGTATACATATATATATGAATATGTATATATCCTTCTGTGAGAAAAGAGGGAAACAAGTTGTACATTTTGCATTTTTAATGTATCTGAAAATCACATAGATATGGTGAACCACTTATTTAATCTTTGCAGTGTTTTTTGGATGCAAAAGTTTAGTACAAGTAATGAGTTTCTTTGGGTTATCCAGTTTAAAAACCTGTAAACTGTGGTTGTGTAAATTGAGGAAGGAACTTGAAAAGTTAGAATAATATTAAGTTAATGAAAAGTATATAAACTTGATATATCTTTGTAATGGTTGCTGGTTTTGTTTTTAATTTGGGAAGGTCAACTGTTATTTTGTTATTTTAACTTTTTCTTCCAATATCATCTTAAATTTAAGAGGAACATTTTTAAAGTTTGTTTTTAATTTGAAAAGAACTCAAAGGTTAAAAACTAGCTATCAAGTGACAGAACTTGGAATTCAGAAAGAAAATATTTCGTACTATATATTTATCTATTGCAACCCAACATAGTGAGATCTCTTCTGTCATCTTTCTTCTTACATTGACATGTGGGAACAAATGGCACAGATAAATTTCTAAATGGGTAACTCCTCTAAATTTGGAAGCAATAAAAAGCATTATTTTTTGCAAGGACACTTTTTCTTTACAAAGACACTAATGAACTGAGCTGTTAAATCCATTCTGGATTTGGTTGGCTGCCAAGATCAAAGAATCATTATCATCAAGAAGTTTTAGCTCAGCAGTCATAGAATATATTAGGGAAGCTGGTATATCAGTCTGGCATTAAAGAGAAATGCCTCAACTGGTAAATTATTCTCAAAATAGCACTTCTTTATATAGTATCTTTTAAAGACAGAAATAAATAAAAAATAATAGGTCTGAGAATCATCCCTTCAAGTCAATTCTCAGAAATCTAGAAAAATGAAGTGCAGTCAACATTATTAACAGGACTGACCAACTTTTCAAGAAAAGATGACTACATGTAAAATCCTACATGTAAGGGCAGCCGTGTATCAATCAGGTAGGGTCATTCTTAGAAAGACAGAAGCTGGTGAGCCAAAAATTTGATAATTAAAAAAAAGAGAGAAATTTCTATTTTTATGTTCTCTACACCTAAAACAGAGAGTCTTATAATCCACTATCTGCTCTCCCTCCATCCTTGTTGAAGAGAACCAACAGCCACCTCTCTGTCCTACTTGAATTCCATGAGGGTATTCTCCTGCCAGAAGCCCAAGAAAGCATAGAGGAGACACTGGATATGCATCCAGTTAAATAATGCTGGCTTGTAAACAAAATGTACCTACATATCCGTTCTCCTGTCTTCTATAGTAATTTTGTTAATGTTGTTTCCAGTGATAGGTATTAGTTACTATATGGTGCATGGAAACATACAGGAAGGATTTTAGAATCACTTTTTCTTCTTCTCTCTCTCTCTTTCTCTTTTTATGGACAGTAAACATGAATCAATCCATCCTTGACTATTTCTGCCTCTGACTGAAGAGTTATTTAGTCTCCAAGTTGAATATATTTGTTTCCTTCTTGAATATTTGCAGATATTTAGATATCATCATGATGAAGACAGCAAAAACCATTAATTCCTGCTACAATGCATACACATTGATTTATAACAGTAGCTGGCATCAGAAGTCATCATACCACAAGTGTACTTGTTCAGCTCCTCCCCTGTTCCTCATCTGAAGGCTTACCATAACAGAATTGAATCTGAATAAGCGCAACAGAGAAACTGAGCATTGTCTGACTTACAAGGCAAAGTTTATGGTTCACTTGTTCTTTCCATTGCATATAGTTTTGAAAATCTACGCTATTGTAAAATGTATTAAATTCCATATTAAAACCAAAAAAAACAAAAACAAACAAAAAAACCACCAAAAAACCTAACAAACGAAACAAAGCAAAACAAACAAATAAAAAACCCCAAACCTCTTGAAATTAAAAAGTTTGATTGATTTACTAGTCATGCAGTTATCTTCTCAAGAACAATGCATTCCTCTTGTTCCTTCAGCAGAGTACAAGACGATATACTTACAGAAAATATCTGAAAAGACATATTAGTTCAAAATATTTTGTAGGATATCTCAAACTCAAGGAATTTTTTTTTAAATAAAAAGAGAAAGAAAAGTCCAAACTTCAAAGCTACAAAATATCTCTCTGCAGTTACATATTTTCTAAGAAAATATGGTTTTGTTTGGTTTTTGTATGTGTGTGTTCGTTTGTGTGAAAATTACAAATTTTCCTGATCAGAGGAATAATTTCCATTGAATACAGTCACAGTGAATAGAGTGATATTTTCACTCCATCCCACAGAATAAAATGCTCATTTGAGGTCCAAGTCCTGCTCAGTATTAATTAGATCTTGATCTTTAGTGAAGACTTCTTATGTATGCTACAACAGTTTTGGAGAAAAAAATCTACCTACAAAAGAACAAAAAAAAAAATTTCCACAATTGTACCATTTTCCTTTTGGTTTCTCTTAGTTACTGAGCAAAAAACCCTGCTTTATCACAATGCCAAGAAGTATGCATTATTTTATGTGATTCATATTTTTCTTATTTTTTTAAAAGATGTTGGTATTAATGAATTAGATATCTTAAGCAGTAATATTTCTAATGCTTAAATGTTCAAACTGCACCATGGTAAAAAAAGAAAAAAAAAAGAAAATTGAGACCCTTCAAAAAAAAGAGTAGCCAAAGCTCATATCTTGCTTGGGGTTTTGTTACTTTTGTTATTTTTAAGGGAGAAAATGCAGTATTTGATTGATTTAAAGGTAAAATTATTAGTTAGTTTTTTGAATCTTATTTGATAAAACTGAGAAATTATCAAAAGCAAGTACAAAGATGTTTAAATTATTTGTCTTTTTTTCATTATATCTCTATATTTTAAAATGATCAATTGCATTACTTTGGATCAAAACCACAGGAATTGTGTGGGAAAAAATCTATCTCAAACTCATATTTCATGGAAAGACTATTTTATATTTCAGACTTAATGATAAAACAAAAATGCACAAAACACTGTGCATGAAAGAAATGTTAGAAATATATGTACACTCATGCTTTGATAAAATTCTCCATTTTCATTCTGGAAGAGTTGCAAGTGGATTAACTATGTATAGAAGTATACAGTAAGCTAAACAGCTAATGCTATCTGAAAAGGATTAATAGACCTGTCTTTCATTGCAGTATATTCCCTCATACTCTGTTGCAGAATGTAAAAATACAATATTTTTCTCTGGCTTGGGGATGTTGTTTTCTTGTTTTGTTCAGCTTGATTATTTCTCTGAAATATTTCACTGCACTTACCAAAATGCAAGCCTTTCTGATTTGTGTTCTCCAGAGGGAAAGCTGGAATGTTTAAGCATCCTTGATAAAGTTGAATTATTTACAGACTTGAAGTAATAGTTGATGTGTATCATTTACATTATATTATTTACACTTCTAAATAGGTAGTAATATTTAATTTGCAAACATGCCACACAAACCCTCTTTATCTATATAAATTATACCTGGAAATAAACCAGAGCATATTGTGAAGAACATATTGCAGTCTAAGGGGTCCAGATATTTGTACTCATTGAACAGATATACATAAAGTCCTTGACTGTGAAATATTCAGAAAGCTTTATTCACACCCACGATTGAATACAGTAACTACCATCATGTCAAGGCTATGAATCGAGATGTTAATAGCCCTTTTGTTTACCCTCCAACCATCTGGAATATTTAGCAGATTCAGGCACTCAAAACATGGATGTAGCATGCTCAACTGCTACTGTCCCTTTCAGCTGGACAGCTTTTTTAACACAGCTGTTAGCCTGAATTTTCTCCATATGGAGTGATATGGTCCACCTAGAATATATAAATTATTTGGAAAATTCGTCCTTTCTCATTAGTTTTACATTAAAAAGTAGTTTATTTAGACAATTAAATTGCACATAACATTAACGTTGGAAAGTATGTTGGAGATTACTGCATTGAATGAATCAGCTTATTTTACCTGGCACACAGCAATATAACACTATTACCATGCCATTCTGTAGATATTGCAGCAAATATCTGGAAGCTGGAAATTAGGCAGTAAAAGCAAACATTCAGGAAGATAACACCATGTCAGAACCACATTTCAGAACATGTTATAATTTGTTAATTGTATTTGGTTTAATTAGTGGAAACATATATTACCTTCTTTTGAGCAACTGCAAATTTTAAAGGAGCTGTATTTTTTTTATCCTAGATCACAAGACAAGTGGAAATACAACTCTCGTGCAACTGCTTAAAAAAATGTGTAAGAAATATATATCAAAGAAACCTAAAAATATAGATAATATATGGTTAGCGGCATTTTTTTACCTTTCTTGGTACAACCTGGCTGAGAACAAGTTTGGAAAGTACAGCTATTGATTAACTAACAGTATAGAGAAAACATTTGTGTTGAATGTCTAACCATTTTTGTGTAGCTAACATCCCCTTGTTCAAATAGGTTAAAAAAAAGGTTCTTATTATCATGGCACAAAAGGAAAGAATTCATTCATGATATTACTTGGACATTATAATATTAGTAAAACAGAAGGCCATATAACAAAATATAATTAAATTGATTTACATGAACATTATTCCTCTTTGACTTGACTGAAACAAGACAAGAGAATTCAGACACATATTTGAAATCTCAGGTTAAATGAGATTAAACTATCAGTTTTTTTCCTGAACTATTGAAACAATTATTTTTAAACTTTTTTAATATTTACATAGTTTGTATATCCTTATGCAAACATGAAACCAATTAAACAGAGTTAAGAAGTCTTACATTAGCTAAGAACTATATGGAGGTGGATCCTTTGAGTATCTTGTTGGGACACTGATGTGTGCTTTGGGAAGATATAACATTTTTCTCAGCTTAAGGTAGGGTTTGACAAACCACTTTAGTCTTCGATCAGATTTACTAGCAGGAGGAGACAGATGAACATATAAGATGCTCTGTTAACATTCTCTGAAAGTTTTGAAACTTTTTGAAATCCTCTGAATTTGAAACTTTTCAAGACCCAAAAGAAGAGAAGTTGTCACAGGGAAAGGACAGTGAGAGGGGTGTGTGTGAATGTCTGTGCATGTCCATGTATGGAGCACATTATGTAGACGAGTTAGACTATATTTATATAAGCACTTCTTACACATTTTTTCCTCATTTTATCTTTTTTTTAATTTTCTGTATGATTATGCATTTTTTTATTTACTCACACTAGTTTATCTCCCTTTTTGTTGTTTAAAATTCTCCATCTATTTTGATGGAGGTAAATTGCTATTTTATTGCACTTATACAGTTTTAATGCATTTGGATGATCTGGTCTTATGCTTTTACTTCAAATATTGTTTATGTAGAACAGAGCTCTCTAAACATTTTTTTACCTTTCATTTAATTTCCTTGTGATTTCTGTTGCTATTTCTTGAGTTTAGTTATGATTGTGTCTTTAAGATCAATGTTTTATGTTTACAAATACTCCTTCTCCTCATTTTAAGGTTCATAAATTCTACAGTTGCTCTTATTGAAGTTGCCTTCTGTCATCAAAATTTCCACTTACTCATTTCTGTGAGCAATTAAAAAAAAAAAAAA
>LTAT01000001.1:45142697-45169770 GCA_003286495.1 Chlorodrepanis virens | reverse complement strand
CTTGAATGATTTTTTGGTTTTGTTTCTGTTTGGATTGTGAGTTTGTTTTGGGGTTGTATTTTTTGCAAGGCAGTAGAGTTGTTGTTTTGGTTGTTTTTTTTTAATCACTTGAAATGTTGAAATAATATCATCTTACACATCTTAAGAAGCATTTTTAAAACTCAGTGGATTATTCCATTTTTTTTACAGGTGCTTCTCCTCACAACATGTTTCTTACTTTATGTTATGTTTCTTACTTTATGTTATTATTAACTCTAGAAGAGCAAGACTGTATTCTTGCTGAATCCGGTCATGAAAATTTTTAATTTCCTTTTCAAATCAGCTATCAAAGTCATCATGGACACAGACAGACATAAAACCACTTATATGTACTTAGAGAAAGACAACTTAGTATTTTCTCTCTTAAGTATTATTAAAAAAATAAGATTACTTAAGATTAAGAAAACTGATAAGCTACTCCAAAGAGGCAAGTTTCTGTAAACTTTTTTGACCACACAGATTGTGTAATATGAGGAGACATATTGGCATGGGAGGATTTCAACAGCTTATTTCTTGTTCTCATCTTGTAATGGCTGTTTTGAAATGTACTAATTGACTGAATTAATGGCAATGATAAGCATAAACAGGGCAATTCAACAAATGTTTTTTAACCATCATAATGATTTATCAACTAACAGCAATTAATTTTAACGCACAAAGTTTCCTCTTTCTTGCTGCTTTCTTCATCTAAATTTCCACTGTCCATAAAATGAGGAATAAAATGCGCCCTAAAATTGTGTTTTGAAGAGAAATTAAAATTGATTGCCAGAAGTGTCAAGGGAGGCAGTATTTCTACATTGAGATAATGAAAACTTCTATAACATCACAATTTACAGTCTAAATTTATAGTTCATTATCTAGGATAATTGTAATGAGTAGTAAAAATGTGGGTTTACTGGGTATCATACCAAGGACTCCAAGTTTCTAGGTATCAAATTCCAGTCTACCGCTATTAGAGTGTTAAATAATGAACTTAATTCATTAAGAGACTGAATTCTAGTCTACATAATTTTTGTAATTTTTTGTCTTTTCATTTTGACTAGAAGCAAATATTAGTGAAAATGTTTTGAGATATCCTTTCATGAGAGATTCAGAAACGCTTGAATCTGTCCTCACAATAATTTGAAGGGCAGTGGCTTGTGTGTTATTCAAAAACAGGAAAGCAGAAGTAGATTAACTGGTAGAAAATCTACATTCTGAGGAGCAGAGGACAAAAGGATGCGGTAGAGATAGAAAGAGAGAGGGAAAAACAGAATTATAGATGACAAAAAGTTTGAGGACAAGTCTCAGGATTTTGAACTGAATTTTACTTTTTTAATTACTTACTGGCTCAACCACAGGGGTAAGTGGTACAAAGAATAAGTAAACTTTTGTGTTTTGGGGTGGCGAAGGAATTAGATCTGCAATTCTATACTCAAAGGCACTGAGGTGAAAAAAGATTAAGCCTGGTATATTACCAACAGGAAGGAAGTTAAGTGAAACATAACATCAGAGCTGAGCAGAATTCATTAAAAGTAGATAGCAGGTACTAGTACAACTGAATGGAAATATGTATCTTTTCAAAACTCTATGTCCTTGTTCAACCCATAATTTTTTTCCTCTGTGCTTTTGAGTTATGACAGTAAGGATCTCTGGTTTTTTATATTATAGCTTAATGAAATATTTTATTCAAATTGGTATATTTAAATTCATGAATATGTAGGAATCCACTCCAAAACACTGAGTTATAGCTGAAAGGACAACAAAATTTCACAAAAAATTGCAGTACAGAGAGAAGCATCTAGAAAAAATTTCACTTACAAAACATGTAATTAGGACTACCATGTAATTGCAAAACCAAATCCTTGATGGTATCAGACACCCCTGCACATGTATCTGAAATTATCTTTGTAAAATTGTTTGTCTGTTCAAATTTTTCCTGCCTATTAAATTGTCACATTATAATAAAAAAGCTAGAAGGGGAACATCTTAATTAATATCCATTGAAATGAGAGCTCTTAATGAATTCTTTTAGAAGGTCATTTCTAAATTCTCACACTAGGGTGGTGGATAGAGACAAAATAAAGAGACATTGACTTTAGTTTGTCAGTGGAATCTCTATTTCAGGGCTACACTGTTCACCTTATGTCAAATAAGCCTATGTTTTGAGATGAAGAACTAAACTTAATGTTACAAAGAAATATGTTGAAAAAAATTTTCAGGCTTGGAAATCACAGACTTTCATTATGATAATTTGCATCCTCTACAGTCCCAGATTAATATTTAGGAAATCTGAACTTTTTAGGAAATCAGAACTTTTAATTTCAGAGAAGAGTAATTGCTCTATCAGTAAAATACAGGGGACATAAAGGAATCTTTTCCCAATTATCAGAGCAATCTGAGATGTAATGCACTGTTTCACATTTATCTAAAGAGTTTTCAGCTTATCACTTTATACTCGCAGTTATCATCCTAATTTTGTGTACTAAGCAAATTGTCACACCTTATGAAAACAGCGTCACCTATCCAAAGTAGTGACAGGTTTCTATGAAAAAAAACAGAAATGGTAAAAACTTCATTTTTTACCTAAAAACACACAAAAAAACCCCAAAACCAAAAATGAAAACATTGTTTTGTTTTGTTTTGTTTTGTTTTCTTCTATTGTACCCATTTCAGACATAAGAAATGTCAAACATCAAATTTGGCTTAAAATCCAGATTTTTAACTACCTGCATCTGCAAATATATCCAGTATTAAATGACCATTTCTTTCCTTTTAGAAACATTGCAAGAGGAAGTTTTCCAATTGGGAAACTCCTGAATATGAGTGAAAATACATTAATCTTCATCTGGTACTTACATGATCTCCTAAAAATATTATCATCTTGCCCAGATTAGGTAAAAATGTGAAATACATTCATAGTTTGATAGATTTAGATTCAGAACTGATGCAGCCCCACAGACTCACTTTCACGTAGTGCTACTGGAATTTGCAAACCTGCCTTCTTCTATAAACAAACACTATCTCTAAGTATTATATAGATTCTATCATGGTTATGCAATTATTGACTTTTTCCTCTGTAAGAAGGGTCAGTTTGAATTCTCTTGGTGCTTGACTAAATCCTAAACTACTTGTAAGGCAGCTGAAATTCCGAAATTAGGTCTTTCACAATGTGTCCTTTACATTCTATATAAACACAGCTTAGTGTTTTTCTAATAATTTATAATTGGGGTTAAAGCATAGAACTTGCTCTTTGTGAGAAAGCAAAACTAAATTAATCTTCTGAGACAGTAATAAATGTGGACATATCTGGCACAAATTCTATTTGTCAGGATCATGATGACAGGAGCAAGGAGAAAGAAAGGTCTCTCTTTAGTGGATTACACCAAAGGTATTCAAATAGAAGAACATGTTTGATTTGTTTATTCTATTTTTTTACCTTTTTTATCTTTGTTATATTTTTTAACAGAATAACAAAGTATTTTTTTTCCAGTTATGTTTTGAAGGACTTTTAGAAATATGAATCTGATGAGAAGTACCCATGCCACAATACAAAAGAAAGATCATGACAATTCTCCAGCTTTGTGGCACACACCAGGTGCCACAAATTTACCAGTGGGTAAGGACTGTTCATTACACATTCTCATCAGGCCGAACAAATACACCAGACCATGTGTCAAGGACTGTTATGCTTTTGTTATGCAGTGCACTTTGCTAAGTTCTGAGCTCCCACCACAAACTCCTCAGAGGTGCTCAATCAGAAGCCACAATGCAATACTCAAAAGGTGCTGCGTAACAAGCCACAACACACAGACCTCCACAATCTCCTCATTCCCACAGCAGTGCTCAGTATAGAGTATGAACTCGAATATGACAGCTGTTCTTTGCCCAGGAGATCCCCAGGGAAAAAGATAAATGTCTCTAGTCCTTAGATCCCACTTTGGTCCTGCCATATGGATGGTCTAGAACTGGGGTAGTGAGACAATGGGACACTTTATTTGCTTTTCCACCAAAAGTTTTATAGCATAAGACTCTTCTAAGGTGCTTTTGCAGCATTAAAATGCTTCTTAACACAATGACTAAAATTAAAGCATATTATATTAGCTATTAGTGTGCCTTTCAAAAAATTTAGAAGCCAATCTTTTAGGTTTTTTGAGGAACATTGGAGAATACTCACAGTCTTCAGATAAGAAGTGGATAGTTATTTTAGTCTTTTAAACTGAAACTTGATGTACCAAAAAAACAATAAAAGAATATGAAACTCCCTGAAATAGTATCTAAATGTGGAATGTGAATTTAGTTTTGAGCTCATAGTACATAAAATGTTATGTACTCTTGCAGTAATGTTTCTAAGAAAATTATGTTTCATAGGAGTGCAGTCACTGATCAGACATAGGACTTCAAATAATGTTCTTTATGGTGAGAGGGGAGAGCAAATCTAGAAACTGTGGTCTATACACTGTTTATTAACATATTGGAGTTTATATTTTTATTTCTTTGCTGCACTAGCTTAATGGGTACATTTTACAAATTCTTACCAACAGACGAATAAAATGCTACTTGTAAATTCTTTTCATTGTAAATTCTTTAATTGTTAATGTAACTCAGACTACATAAAGAACCTAATACAATAATGAGCTATTAGTTATTAAAATTAATTTGATATGTATCAAAGTATCAGATTAGCATTAATACCTTGTGCTTTAATTAAGCTCATGAAAGCCAGCACAAGATAAAGATGAAATGAGCAAACAACATTATCTAATAACATTCCTGTTGGCAATCTAATAGCACTTTCTTCTGACCATTTAGGAGCATGTTTTCTATAGAAGTCATTCTAATTGCTCCAGAAAACTGAAAAACTAGTTGCAAAAATCAATTGGTAAAATCCTGCAACCTGTGTAAAATTTTGCATCGAAAGAAAAGGAAAGCTCATATTTATATCAAATCTCTATTTCATGGTCTTTAGCCAATTTAACACACAGTTTTCAGCATTTCACTGTCATTAGAAATTTCAGTAAATTTTATTATACTGCTTGGTTTGAAACATTTTTGTACTTTTCTCATGTGATTTTTGTGACGTGATTTGAAAAAAGAATAGGTAAATGAGGCCCAGATCAACATGGCACTTTTCTCACAAGCATTTTTCCATTTGCTTTCTTTCTAGCATACAGCTTTCCAAGTACAGCTGTAAGGGCATTCAACTGAAGATGAAGCTAAAAGAGCAGAAAATAGTGAAGATAGCTGCTCAAGGTGCGGTATACACACTGAGCAAAATTGTTAAAAATCGCACTTTAGAAATTTAAATGGCAGTCTATGAATGGAAGAAAAGGTGTACAGCAGCTTTTGTATGGTGTTCAGCAAAACCAGGACAAGTCTAGGGACCTAAAATCATTCATCATTCAAATCCTTCTCAGGTTCAAACTCTAAATGTTTTGTAAGCCAGAACTTAATAAAAAGCCAGTATCAGACTAAGTATCCCAGCTCTTCTAGAGGCCCCAAGTCCTGACAGGTTTCTGTCATTACTTATTCCTATTTTGAAAGACTGAAAATTTAATTTTAGTGCAACACATTTTGAAGGTTGCCAGAATTGCTTCTGAAAACCATCTCATTAGCACAAATAAGCAAAACAGGAATAGAATTTGATAGGGAATCTTACAGAGAATTTATAAGTCTTAGGAGACTCTCTTGTCAGATTTCTTCTGTCACTTTGCTGCCTGGTATATTTGTGTACAGACACACACACACACTTGCACACACATAGATATTCTTCTAACAAAGTTTTGATTATCTATACTCTTTACTTCTTTGAAAATCTGTATAAAAAAACCCTGCTAATGGCTCCAGAGATAGTAAATGCAATGTTACATTTTTCTTTCTTTTTCTTCAATTTCTAAAAATACATTTCTACAGGATATGCAGTCTTTTGATGATTTTGGACAGAAATTATTTCATTCAAATGCATATAGTAAAGCATGACTTATTAATTTTAGTTGACACATATTGATAAAATATTTTATCTATAACAGTGTTAAGAACAGCAAAGTACACAGTTATAATTCACTATAAATTATCTATAAGAAAAATAGAGTTTGGTGGTAAAGGGCATTCTGATTCTGTACTGGGCTTCATTTTAGTGAGAAGTTACAAAAGAAAATTCCTAAAAATCCCTAGTAGTAGTATTGCTTGGGCATAGTTTGAGGTTACAAAGTGATAACCTGAGTGCAGTTAGTCTGGAACTACATGAATACATGTCACTTTTGGGGGTAAATATTTTATAGCTTGAGAACAGTTGTTCTTGCCATCCACCCAAGATGTGTGTGTCACTCAGCTGAACTGGACTTTGAGCAATGGATCATTAAAAGGAGTTTTTTGAAGGCTTCCTGAGAACTCAAAATGCACTTGGCCAAGTGATTGACATAGTTTCCTGTCAATGTCAGAACTATCTCTATGTCAGTGAAAGGGATAGGAAGTATTTTTGATCTTCAGTAAAGCAGGAAAGAAACAGAAATCCTTCCAAGCCCTTGAAAGTGTTACAGTTTAAAGCACTTAGATGTTAACAAATGTGCATTAAGCAGAAAGTTCGCTTGGATACCTCTCATTATTCTTAAAATACTTCTGTAGTGGAAGGAGTAGGGCTTACCTGCATTGTAAATTCATCAGTTTCTTCTCCTTTCCTAAGATGCCTTCTCTACTCCAACGGGTCAGTCATTGAGTACTCCGGATAGCATTTTCTAGAGATGAATCTCTCATTTTTCAGTGCTCAAGCAGATAAAATTTAATGTATTACTTATCTAGATGGATGAAAGCAGAACTTTTTTAAAGAACTTTTATTTCTTATATCAGAGTTTTCATGTACCTAATCCTTGATTCCTCCAGCAACAACTTCATTCATAAAACCTGAGGGGTGGGATTTGTTTTTCTCTTATTATTGTCCCATTTCTTCTATATTAATAAATTCTGTCACTACTTTTCAAAATTATCTTTCTTCTACTTGCAAGTAATTTCTCTGTGTTCATAGGCTAGGTTATTTTTACTGTCCTATTTTTTATGTCATCATTAATAACTATAATTTCATCTGCTATATTTTTCTTTAATATGTCAACACGCATAATGAAAATAAATCTATTCAGGAAGTAGAATTTTTGAAAGAGAACTTTTTTTTTAAATTTCTTTTTTTTTTTTAATCAGCAGGTGCAACTTCCTTTACAAACATACTCATACACATACATATTCCTGTACATACATACTTCAGCCAAGAAACTCTTTAAATTTTAAATACATATTTTCAGTAAGACTAGAAGAACACTGAGGGCCTTAAGAAACCAATTAATGTTTTTTAAAATTACACCATTTCTGGATACGTGAAATTTCTTCTTCAGAAATGTTCTTATGGACATACAGATACTGACAGGAATTATTAATATGGCCACTAATTATTTCACCTTTGAAATCTAGAAATTTTAATTGATTTTTGGTGTTAAAACTTGCCTATCTACCTAGGTTATACATTAAATCCCTATATGTCTATTCTTTACATCCCTGAGGATAGCATTTATATGGAATATTAAAAAAGTCCTCTTTGAAAATTCCAGTTTTACTGGAATCTGACTATATCAGACACTTCACTCCATGTCTTCAAAATTCCATATTATAATATATTCCTGAATAATCTTTCCTAAATATTTTTTGTTCACTTCTTTGACAAAAACTTTTCTAATTTATGTAGAGTAGAATTTCAGTATTTATTAAAACTTTTCCTTTTTTTAATTTGGGAATTACTATATAGATATATATTACAATGTATATCTATATACCTATATCTATCTATCTATCTATCTTTAGCCAGAAAATATTTTTATTGTCAATGCAAAATACAACAATTTCCATTGCAAAGTCTCTAGAGAACTGATAGGGCACAAGTTCTTTGATTCGACAGGATTCTCCAAATATCCTCTTCACCAGAAGTGACCTTTCAATCTTTTCTCAGGAGTCTTCCCTGAGTTCTCACCTTAGATCAGGGGCCACATGGAGACACATTCTTATACTATCCCTGATACTATTTTATCCTGGTTTTGCAGTACCTGGGATCCACTTGAAATGCCTTCCTACAGATTTCCAGCGTCTGCCAAGACTTGAAATCTGATGTATTTGTAATACTGGTTCAACAAGCCACCCTGTCACTTTATTTTAGCACTTTCCTAGGAATGTGCATTGACAAGCTCTTCTAGGCTCATTCCATCTGTCCAGGATAATGTTTTGCTTCTTTCTTCTTTTAAAGGTTATTTATTTAGTGATGGTCATCAACGGCTTTTTAAAGTTTGCAATGCTTAGATATGAAAAAGGGATTGTAACAGATCAGCAGGCATTTGAAATTATTGTCTCTTTATGAATGGTAAGAGGGAATTTCAATAAAAACACCACATTTTCAGTTAAATTTAAAAGAAAAAAAAAGTTACAGGATCCTATGACTCAAAATTAGAAGTAGTCTAATTTAGAATCCGCTTACATCCTTTATAAGGAAATTATTTAACGAAAATTAATGAACATAGTGTGAAGAATCCATCTTCAAGTGAGATTTTGAAAATTGCTGGTTTTCCTGTTAAAGTATTCTAACAAACTTTCAGAACCCGTTGTGTACAATAAAAGATGACTATAGCTGTCCTGTGAAAGAGTACTCCAAAGTCAGATGGATGATGCATGGTCTTAAAAGAAGCACTCTTAGTTAAATTGCTCTGGCTTCTATGTGTAGATTTTAGTAGGGCAAATCTCATTAAAACAAACAAACAAACAAACAAAAACAACCAAATGAACAAACCCCACAAAACCAACATAAATCATTTAAATTTAATGCATATTAAACAACCTGTATGAACCATAAGCAGAATGATACATAAACTAAAAAATTTGCTACAAATTACCCTGAAGAAAAAAAATGATACACTGGTTTTCAATTTCATGTGATCACAGGAAATGTGAGACAGATTAAGAAATTTCTAGTTAAATCAAAATTTCCTTAACTAGAGAATACTCAGGAGTTTTTTTTCAGAAGCAGAAAAGAGAATTCAACTAAAGTACAATTACTTTGGACAAATGGCAATTTTATTTTTTGTTTTATTAGCTGAGATATTATCCTGAAAATTTCTGAAGGAATATTTTCTATTGAATCTTCTCTTATCGTCAGTGATCAGAGCAGGTTACAAAAAAGGATGTCAGCTTAAGAACACTTTATGGCATCATACCTGTTTCACTGGCCTGAACTCAGAGATTGAAACCACAGCTTTAATTCACCTTGCAGTCTAGCATGTATGAATTCAAATTTGTTTGTATTCACAGCTCTCAGTGGACAAAACAGAAGATGTCTTGACTAGGTGATAGCATCCCCTTCAAAAATTGTCCCAGAAGTCTCAGGCCTCTAGATTTTTTTGATTCCTACCTTACCACTTTCATTTAGACACCCTTAACTCTGATGTCTGTACATCTCAGACACAAACTAGAAAATCTTGATTTCTTCATGGATAATAGAAGATATTATTTCAGATGTAAATATCCACACGGGTAAAAGCCTAGAGTTAGATGATGTGAAATCCACCCTTAATTTCCAAGAAACATGAATTACACAGCTTGAATCCAATTTCAGGTATGTGAATCCCAGATACATCTATGTTTCATTTATTCTGCCAAATTGCTGGCAACTGTTGATACATGGAATAGCAAGAAACTAAGTTTCTAGACTAATTAAAAAAGAAACATTTTATGTTCAATGTATTCCATGTCAAAATTTTGAAAAGTCATTTTTTAATCCTCCGAGTACTTTTGAACTTCCTTAATAAGTTATTTAGAGATCTGGAATGTGAAAGTTTGTCTTGTATCTCAAGTCATCAGGCCCACACTCCACACTACTTGTGCTCTTAAAGCTATTTCTTGGTTTCTCCTCTCAGTCACGGCTGAAGTTGACCAATAGTTTCTATTTCTAGAGTGCCCATTTGCCAGGTAGAGGTACTGACTTCTTTCCAGCAGAAAGATGAAGGACCTTCTTTGCATCTCCAACAGGATGCTGGGATGCATCAACAATGGTATCACCAGCAGAAATAAAAAAAGGCACTTTTTTCTCTGCTCAGTGCTTGTCACACGACGCATGCATTGCTGTTTCCAGGTTTGGTCCCCACCAAGCAAAAATATGTTGGTAGGCTGGAGAGGATTCAGAGAAGGATCACAAAGATGATCCAAGGACTGAAGCTGCCATATGAGGACAGGCTGAGAGAAATGGGTTTGTTCAATCTTAAGAAAAGGTGGTTTTGAGGAGACCCTGTCACCCTATCCCACTATTTAAAGTGTGTCTACAAAGAAGTTTGCAAGGAGTCACCTGGAAAAGATGAGGGATCATGAGTCACAGTTGATCTTGGGGAGATTCTGACTGGACAAAAGAGGAAAATTTTTCACAATGCCATTGGAACAATGACTTCACGAAAGTGGTAAATTCCCCAATGCTGCACACTTTTAAGACTCAGTTGGACAGCATGCTGTGCCATCTTATCTAGATTTTGTTTGTGCCAAGAAAGGTTGGATTAGATGATCCTTGAGGTCACTTCCAATCTGATATTCTATCATTCTGTATGTCATGATTTGTAGCTCCTAACCTTAGCTTGGCTTTATACAAGAAAAAACTGACACTTTGAATCATGAGTCGTCTTCTTTTTTTTGGCCAGAGAGGGTGTTCTTGACATAGACTGACTTCATTCCACTGTGCTGAATTGTAAAGTCTGGATGCCAGCTTTAAAGAGGGAAAAATAACTTTATTCTCCAAGAGTTCTTATAGATCTAAACTGAATCTCCTTTCCAATAGAAAAAACACTAAAATGTTATCTTTTGAAAATTAAGTACTTTCTGTTTGTTTTAAAACATAGCTTGTCTCATATTTATTCCTGAATTAGACTGGTTTGGAGGATCTGGATAGAAACAATACCACCTTATCCATAACCAATTCTAAGAGTCATGGCAATAAACTAAAATTACTGTTCATTAATTTTTTGTGTGTGCTTCTTAAGAAAGTTCTATCAGCTTGAATCATAAATACAATACAAAATAGGCTTACAATTAAGAGAGAATAAGATTCACCTCTCTTACATTTCTTCCCCTTCTCATAACGGATCTACCAATCTTTTCAGAGACATCATAAATCTGACTCTGGGTTCCCTGGTTCTCTATCTTTTTTGACCTTTTTAGCATAGGAGCATGTGCCTGAGAATGCTGTCTCAGCAGAAAAAGACAGCTTTCCTACAAGACCAAGCAGTTGGCTGAGGGAAAGTGCATTAGTAAATTGGCTGCTGTATGCCAAGGAGAAAGCAGAAAAGAGAATGAGGCAGGCTTTGTTTGGTCTGCAATTCTTTAGAAGCTGGTGAATTCTGTCTGGCCCCTCTCTGGGGGCCTAAAACAACTCCATAATGACCAAGCAGGTAGTTGCAGTTAATTAGCCCTGAAGATCACAAAGTAAGTTTTTATTGCTCTTCAAAAAGGTCCTTAGATTCTCCCTAGATATAACAAAAACTTCTGTCATCTTTCCATTCCCTTTTCCTTTACAGTTTCTATGAGAAATGTTCCACTTGTTACTTAAGTCAGCTTCTGGCTGAAGTGCCCTATGAAGGGAATACTACACTTTCTGATTTGTAATAGCTCACATATTCTGCTCCAAAGGACAAGAACTCCTGCCTCTCACCCCAGACAAGAGAAATTAGCACTTTTTTTTCACAGTACATGCTAATTTTGTTTGGGGTAAGGTTTATTTTCTTCATTGTGGCCTGTATTGGGCTGTGTTTTGGATTTGTGTCGAACACAGAGCTGGTAATATAAAAATGCTTTTATTATTGCTGAGCAGCTCTTACACAGAGCCAAAGCATTTTATGGCCTTTTATGCTGCTCATACTCTACAGCTGTCAAGGAAGTTGTAGGACCATAGCAAGTTGGTAGGAGACACAGCTGGATAGGTAACTCCAACTGACCAAAGGCATATTCCATACCATATGCTCACTATATAAAGTGGGGAAGGAAGAAGAAGGAAGAGGTAGGATGTTTGGGGTGATGGCATCTGTCTTCCCAAGAAGCTGTTAATGCATGATGGTGCCTTGCTCTCCTGGATAAGACTGAACACCTGCCTGGCCATGGGAAGCAGTGAATTAATTCCTTGTTTGCTTGTGTGCATGGCTTTTTCTTTCTTTATTAAACTGCCAATCTTGACCCATGAGTGTTCCAGCTGCTATTCTTCTGATTCTCTGCTGATCCTGCTGGTGGGGCAGTGAGTGAGTGGCTGGGTGCGACTTGGCTGATGGCTGTGGTTAAACCATGACACATCTTAAGACAGTCTGAGAGATGCTGAAGTGTCATGAAATTTTGCATTCCATGATCCTTTATGTTCCACCCCATACAACATATGTACTAAGTAGGCACAGGTTAATGGAAAACAGTAAAATATCTGCGTTTAAATCCTAAATATATCAGGAATTTTATAAAAAGAATCAAAACTTCATTTACTGAGAAAGAAAAAATCACCTATAACTTAATGAGACAAACATCTGATGGGAAAGCATCTAGAACTGAAGGACAGAAGGAAGAGATCAGAGATTTCAGGTGGTTCAAAATCATCTAACATTAAAGACTGCAGTGAGTGGGTGAACAGGCTAACAGGATGCTTGAGGGAACAGCAATATAGAAAGAAAGATTTGCCAATACCATCTTGCTTTTGTTTCCCCCAAAACCAATTTCCCTGAAAAACAAATGCAGTGAAGCTCTGAAGAGAATGCACTACTAGTTACTGTGAATAGTATGAATGACAAGGCTAGGAGTGTGTTGCTGGACTTTCTCTTGTGAATCTTCCAAACACAGTATCAAGGCAGAATGCCAGAAGTAGGTGTTCAATTGACATCTGTATTCAGTAAAAAATGGCATCAAGCTGAGGTGGAGAAAAGAAAATATGTGCTCAAATATTGTCAGTTCTTTGTTTTTGTAGTATTTCTTGAATGGGGAGACTAGGAAGAATTTCACACTTTTTCAACAGCCCAAATACATTGAATGAGATCTTGAGCAATGCACAGGTGTTTTGCCAGTATTTGTCATGATTGTCCTTCATGGTATGATGCTGATGATATTCATCATATGATCATTGAATAATTTAGGTTGCAAAGGATCTCCAGGGTCATATTGTCTTCATCTTACTGCAGTCCCAAATAAATAATGTAGTTCAAATTCTCTTCAAAAGTTACCTGGAACTTTAGACTAAAACACTAGGATTCAGAGTCTGCTGGTATTAATATGCTTATTTGAGGGAATCAGTTTCTCAAAGCTTTGTAGGAAGCTACAATAATGTTTCAAAGCTGAAGAATATCTGTTCATTTTACAGCCTAACTCTTGCATTGACCCTATTGAACCATAGACAGTATGACAGAAATCTCAGAGACAGTTTGTGTACTTTTTCTTATTAATTCTATTACTGGCATCTGTCAGTCTTGCAAAGCAATATATCAAAAGGCAAGGTCAAAAACTTTATTTTTTTCTGCCTAAAACAGAATGTAAAATGATACAGAGATATCATAGTGGGTTGATCCTGGCTGGATACCAGGCACCCACCAAGCTAATCTATTACTTCCTTCTACAAGTGGATAGAGGAGAGAAAGTATAGCGAAAGGTTTATGAGTGAAGGACCAGGATTTAGTGTACCTAGTTTTTGACCATAATTATCCTCAGTAGATGTGTTCTCCCCTTGTATTCTTAACATCTATATAATGTTACTATTCTCTTCTTCATTACTGAGAATGGGTGGCATTGAACTAATCACCTGTGTGCTGATTACAAAACATTCTGTTCATTCCTCATTAACCTGTATGAACCACTGAGAAATATTGAGCTGACCTGACATATTTTCTTTGTCCCCTTTATGGTTTGTCAGGCACTTAATCATTATACTTCCATAGAAATTACTCATAACTTTGTCAGTGTGCATTTTTATTTTCACATTGCTACACCAAACCCATGAAAATTTGGAATGCTCACGTGCAGGTCTAATAGAATAGAGTAATTTTTTTCAAAAGCAATAGTTGCAATGTGGAGCAAATTACAATGACATTGAATTGAAACAACACAGAAAGAGAAATTTCAGAAAGACGCTCATCTTTTTTTAGATAAGGAAAATATTGACTATGACAGCTTTGACAATATTTCAAGGGTTATATATGTTGCTTAGTTATAATTGAGTAGATCATAGTTAATTAGGGGTAAACTGAGAGAACCAACCCAAAAGAATTAATAAGGCTCAATTCATAATGTTTGATTTACTCTCATGAGTGTGCTCTTGTTTTCAGGCCTTTTGGTTGGAGTTCATTCCACCAAGATTTATTGCCCCCATCTGAACCAGCCCACATCTGAACTCTTTTCACAGTCAGTTGTGGTGGGGCGACCCTGCATGGATGTCAGGTGTCCACCAAAGCTGCTCTTATCATTCCCCTCTGCAACTGGACAAGGGAGAGAAAATATAGTGAGACTCATGAGCTGAGATAAGGACTGGGAGAGATCTCTCACTGAATACCATCATGAGCAAGGCATATTCTGCTTGAGGATCTTAATTAAATTTCTTAATAATAAAAAAATGAGAGCATGATAATGAGAAACAAAATAAATCTTATTAACACCTTCCCATCAGTCCTTCCTCCTTCCCAGGCTGTACCTCCTCCAAGTTTTCCAAGAACTGCTCCGGCTTGGGTCACTCTTCCGTGGGGTGCCATCCTTCTGGCACAGCCTGCTCCAAAATGGGTGCCCCACATGGTCACAAGTCCTACCAGGAGATGTGCTCCAGTGTGGTGTCCTCTTCACAGGTCTGCAGGCTCCTGCCAGAATCCTGCTCCAGCGCAGGCTTCTCATGAGTACAAAGCCTTCTTTCAGGCTGCTCTGGCATGGATTTCTGACCCACCTGCTCTGGTGTGGATCTTCTCCCAGGGCTGCAGGTGGGTCTCTGCATCATCTTTGCCCTCCATGGATTGCAGGGGCACAGCTGCCTAATGACAGTCTTCACCATGATCTGCAAGAGAACCTCAACTCCAGCCCTTGGAACACCCCCTCCCCCTCCTTCTCTGCTGACTCTGATGTCCTAGCCAAAAATTAAACCAGCTAAAACTATTACAATACCTCAGATATAAGTGTCTACATTGTATCTGTCTACACTTGGTGAAAAATCCTACTGGTGTCTGAATGCACTTCCAACTTTATTTAATTACTGGTTTTTTGTTTTGTTTTGTTTTGTTTTACTAGTTGTTCCTATTTTTAAACTTTTAAAAAATATTTCTTTTTATTTTCCCGTTCAATTTGCTTCAAGAGTGATGCCTGAACATGTATCTAACTGTATCTACTATTGAAAAACTATACACACAAATACTTTAATCAGTAGGATTTTTATCTATATTTCCCTTTTTTTATGTTGTCTTAGCTTCTCCAAGATAAAATAATTTTCTGGAAATAATTGAGTTGTGATGAAGGAAGCATTTTATGTATCAAGATATACCACTGCACTCCTACAGATTCCTACTGTTTATACTCAGCTATCCTGATTCGTCTGAGAGCATGATACAGAAATAAATTGAGAAGTGGTGATGAATGATTAAAGACAAGAAATATGTAAGGCTCTCTTCTTGCACATCAGCAGCACATTACACTGTTGATCATAAGGCATCATTATGCTGACATGGAAGAAGACATATCACAAGAATATACCAGTCTCCATTTTCCTGGATTGATCATGACAGAGGATACATTTCTACAACAGGACTGTCCTTCTGCTTCTGGGACCTGGGACTCACTAAAAAATCTGAGTTTTCTCTATAAAAAGCAAATATTTTTTCTTTTTTTTCTTTTTTTTTCTTTTTTTTTCTTTTTAGGATATAAAACGTCTAAGTAGTTGCACCATTATTGTATTTGAAAAAAAAGAAAAGAAGCAACATTGTAGGCTTCCATGTGTAATTCAAGCTAATATGAATTGCACTAGGAAACAGTAAAAATAACTTACAGTTCTGGTACAATTTCCTTTAGCAGAAAGCCTCATACAATAAATTTTATCTACAATTTTAGTATATTTCTGAATCCCATAATACGTAAAATGAGGAAACATAGCAGCAGCCTGATAAATTTTTTATGTATTCTGACTGGATAAACAGATTCAGATGCATCCCAATGCATGATGACTACCATTAGTCATAGTCACCTCTTTATGGCCTCAGCCTTCTGGAAAATTTAATCCATTTGTTTTGCTCTGAGCATAACCTGACAACCATGAATACAATAGGCATTTGTTCTTTGCCTGCACCAGTCAGGTCACAATGTGCAAGTGTTCACAAGGCACATTCAGTGCTGCTGAGCAGGGAGCATTGTGGTCACGCTGATGTCAGATAGGAAGCTGAAGTCATGCAAGACAGGTAACTGTTATCAGTGCCTCGTGGACATCCATTTCCACAGAGGCTGAGGAATAACACAGATTGCAACACTTCTTAGTCTCAGTGGGAGCACAATTTGGCCTTGCTCTCTTTAACAGGGTAAAACTGAGCAGGTAGGTTACAAACGCTTAAATCAAACATACTAATAGCTCACCCCAAACTTCAATTGCTATGTAAATATACCCATACCAAAAGAGTAAGAAAAAAAAGAGAAATCTGCAAATTGTTGTGCTTTCAAATCATCAAGGTTTTATTAATGCAAAATCTACACAAATATTCTTAAATTTTGGAAAAAACACACTGCCACCAGCAAGAAAAAAAACTTTATTCAGTCAGAAAGGGCATAAGTGGAAGTTAGTATTTTCTACCCAAAAAACCAAACAAAGACAAAACCCTACCACCCACCAAATAAAGCCCCAAAAAATCCCTCCCCAAAAACCCCAAAAAAACCAAAATAAGAAAACCCAAGCAAAGAAGAGACAAAAAGAAGGGAGCAGATGGGAGAAAGTGCCTATCCTAGGCATACTGAAAGCTTTTACCTAGTAGCAGGGCTGGAATAAGGTCCTATATTCTCAAGGAGCTTTCACCATTTTAAAATCTCACCATCAAAAAATCCCTTCCCCAAGAAGAGAAAAAAAAAAATAAAAATAGAAGATAACAAGGGAAAAGCCATGCATATTGTTCTTTCTTTTAAATACTTAAATACAATTTAGGCTAAAGAACACCCAAACTGTATAAGTATATTCCTATTGTAAAAATTGTCCCAGTTTTTGTAGTCAAAAAAAATTGCCCATGCACTAATGAAAATTCACCTTATCACCCTGCCTCAATGTGGACCAGTGGTCATGTAATTTGTAAATGTGAACTGTTACTTTTTCTGTAGATGGACTCATGTAACTCCAAATGTGCTCTGTTGGAATACAAGTGAAGGAACTGTTTTTCCTCTCTGAAGGTGACAGGACTGTTACTTTGTGTTTTGTAATTAGAACATATTTCTATTTAGGTGTCACTTAAAGGACAACAGGTTCAAATTCCTTTGTAGTTCTGTATTGCTCTTTTGGATGCAGGTGTAAATGTTTTGGTATGTGGAAAGAGCTGCAGGGGTTTTGGTGGAGAGAGCTGCAGGGGTGGCCTCTGTTAGGAGCTACAGGGGCTGCTCTGATCCAAACACAGACATTTCCAGCTGGCTCTGAGAAACCCACCACATGGCACGATTGAGCCCAGCAGCCACCACGGTGGCAGCTCTGGGAACATGTATTTAAGAAAAGGCAAAAATTTCACATAAAGAAAGGAGAAGATTTTCTGTTCTTTTCACATTTTGCGAGGATAACAATATTTCTAGGCACCCCAACACACATACAAGAGGAACATGGATTGAACGTAATGATGAAAGTGCAGCAGTTAGGAGACTGCTCATATTCTTCTGCTTAAAGAATGAAAAAATAGCTACATAGATAGCCACTCAAATGGAATAAGAAGACTAAGCTTTTAAATCCTATAAAAGCTTCTTTCCCAATCTAAATAACCTCTTATTTCCCCTGTATATAGTGGGTGATTGGATACCTACCTCACAGCTAGTTGCCTCCACTCCTCAGGTTTAACCTAAAGTGTTTAAATCTGGAATGGAACCCAAGAGGTACTTACCAAACATAGGCTTATTCCAAAGTTTCAAAATAAACTTAATTACAGGACACAAGGGACTTCTATATACACAAAAAAAGCCAAACAAAAGAAAAACAAAACAAAAAAACCCCCAAAAACTACAAACCCACAAAAACAAAGAAACCCAAAAACCCCATAAAAACAAACTGTAGCTGCAGAAGAATATGCATAGCACACTGAATTTATGCATGAAAGTGGAAAAATAAACAGACATACATAGAATGACACAGAGATATCTGTGCAAACACTGATATGTTTAAGAAAAGTAAAACAGACATGTCAGATAACCTTTTAATACTCAGTAAAATCACACATTTTATGAAATTTTTACAATCTAGTGGTTCAGTTTTATCTTATGTATATATGTATATAGATATATGTGTATATATATCTATATCTATATGTATGTAAGGCTGATAACTGAGTAATTTCAAAGTCTGGGTACTCCTTCAAAATGGAAGACATATCTTCATCAGTAGAAGAAGAATATCTTTCTTTTTATTTCACATCTAAAGTTGATTTTTTTTCAGCACATTAATTCTCAAGACCAATCTTTCATAAACACAAGAGTTCAGCTTGTAATGAATTTTTAGAACAAGAGATTAGCTAGTTTTATTAACCTAGTGTGCTGTAGCCTGATTACAAAAAGAAGAAGGAATTATGGAAGATTCTACAATATTTTAATGGCTCATAATATTGTGGTTGTAGATTGGCATATCTATAATTATAAAAACTAACTCCTCTAATTCAATGCAGACAAGAAAATTCCATTAGCAACCTACAAAATAATGCACTATTTATATGCTCACACATAAAGTAAGAAAACAATATGACAAATTGTATTTCCATTTTGGTTTGTGTTCTCTTCTCAGAATGAAATACAGGTCATAAAGAAGAATATCGGATCATAACACCAAGTATGGTCTTGAATCGCTTGCTGTTCTTTTCTTGTTTCTTCCTTGTTCAGTTAAGCCACAAATAGTTATTTTGAAATTATCATTTTTCTCCGCAATGTCTAGGTCAGTACTGCTCACCTTAGCTTCTGAACTTTCTTTACATCAATCTGAAAATCTTGCCTTTTTCAAACTATTTCTCTGGGAATTCAACAGTCTCTGTTTCCCCAAAACTGTTCATCATCTTTTCTGCCCCTTATCCCTTCCATCAAGGTAAGGGAATAGGGGTAGGAAAACATAAAAGAAACAGAACCCCTTTCAGTATGCAAGGGTCATAGAATTCAACTCTTGTCAATCTCTGATTTAAATTTGAGCTTGTGATTTTACTTTCCTCACATAATCAATAGGGAGAAATAAGCACCTAAAAGGTTGATTGATGCATCAACTATAAAAAGCATCTCTAGTAAAGTCAGCTGAACTTTGTTTGGAGAATTCAATTTCTCTGAAATGACTTTAAAAGATGTTTGAGATGTAATAGCTTTAGATATCTGATTCAACATGTAAGATTTCCATTAGGTGATTTAGGGGTTTAAAGTCATGGTCTTGGCTTCATCTATTAAGTCAGTAGAAAGACAGAATGATATGGTTGAAATAGAGTAAGAAAGAGGCATGGAATTTAAAAAAAAAATTGTTTATTGACACATTAAAATAATTGGTTTAGACCATGGTCTCTGTTTTTATAATATTGTATATTCATGAGATCATAGTGTTAAAAAGGGATAAAATTATTAAATGTGGAAAATATCTAAGTCTGAATTTGTTTTGAGTTTGTGGGTCTTGGGCTTTTTGTGACTTTTTTGTTTATTTGTTTTTTTGTTTTTAATAAGCTAGGATACTCAGACAATATTAATGAGTGATGAAGCAAAAGAAGAATTAATGAGGAGGTGCATTTGCTCCTATAGGAAAATAAGAAAATCCATGAGTAAAATTAATGCTTCATTCATCCAAGAATTGTTTACAGTAATTGATTATTATGCTTTTTTATAGAGGAGTTCAGCTTTAGTCTATTTCAGCTTTAGCTTCAGTCATTTAAAAAAATCCCCAAATTTTGCCATGACACTTGTCATGAACAAAAAGACACAGGAATAAAGCAGATGCAGTGCTGGCATATTTTGCCAGAGGACAGTTATGGGGGCAGCATTTATCTTACTAAGTATTTGTGTCTTTGTTACAGTTAGCTGGAGTTGTTAATCTGAGACAGATTTATACTTAGGGGAGAATCACTTGTCAAACTATGACCAATGGATGCAGATGCAATCCTGAATTTGCAAAACACAGTGCAAATTAAGGCAAAGTAAATTTCTATAGAGACTTATCAAAAGCTTGGCAAATGTGTGTTTGATAGAATTTTCTATTTGGTTGGGGAAGCCTGTAACTTCTGACCAGGTTAATATCAATTTACCTTGGTAAACCCACCTCCCTTTGTCCTGCTTTTCAAAATATCTAAAGAAATTTTTAGATGTCAAGTCCACTAGCCCTCCAAAGGAAAACGAATACCAGCTGTACAAGTGTATAGTTTGGGGAAAGTGATAAAAATACTACAATTTAAATTTAGAGATGTATTGTTTTACTTTAAGGATGCTTACAACTGAAATGGAGAATAGATCTGAGGACTGACCACTTTGTTCAATGTCTATGATTAGTGGCACACCTTCTGTCACATACAAATGTATTTCAATAATATTTATAGTGAACTAGGGCTCTAAATCAATTACTTTTATTTCCATTTGAAAAGACAAGAAAATCTTCACTATGTTAATGCTTTCCACTAGGATAATGACACACATGTTATTTGTATTGACATTAAGCATTTCTTGATTTTAAAATGTTCAATTATATGTTGTTTGAAGCTAATTTCTATTTGTAATTTTTGTTGTTGTTGTCATAGAATAAATGTTGCAGTATGACTAAAACATGCTGATTTCAAAGATTAGGGAGTAGAATCTAGGCTGGTATGTCTTATTTAGTGAAATATTTTTTTCTTTTGAATAATTTATTTCTAGTTTAAAAAAACTCCAACACCCACATGCTGTGATACAGAATTCTGTGAGGCAGAATTTAGTTTTCTTTATAAAACTACTGGGAATAATCAAATCAAACATTGCAATATTTCTGTCTTCTATTACATTGATTTATCTGAAAGGCATAGGGAGATTGAGGTAAGAAGGAATCTTTTCTGAGTTTGTTTCATTGTATTTTCACTTACAACATATTATTGTCAAATGCTCTCAGGCATGGATGACATGCCCCCAGATTAGAATTTATTACTGAGTTATGCTGTGGCATTCATCAGTTTGCCTCTAAGATGGTAATGTGATGGTGATGCTAAGACTGGAAAAAATAAACTCTGGATTGAAGTCAAAGTGAATGAATTTTTTGTATATCTCTAAAATTTCAAATATGCATGAGGAAATTTTTTCCTCTCCAGTTTTTAGAGATGATACTTCAAGAAACTTCCAAAAAAGTGCACACTGTTTTGTTTTCACAGTGTTGCTGCCCACGTTGTCCCCTCCTTGTTCCTGTAATCTATGATGCAATTCATTTCCCAACCTGTTTCCACCTCTGTTCTGTTTCTTCACTCTTGACATGACTCACCTTACATGTCTACCCTACTTCTGTATCAAAACCTCTCTTTACCATATCCTTTTAAATTATACTCTACAATTTCTTCTCCTCTTCTGCATCCAGAGTTTCTATGACAAAATAATTGATAACAAAGTTTAGAGAGATGGTGTCTGCACATGAAGAAACACTACAGAAAAATACTGGCCATCAAATAAGTTCTAAAAAGACTAGATATTTCTAGTATAGACACCAACAAATTGAAATCTATTATTAAGTACAAATAAATTATATGAGGAACATATATGAGGAACAAAGGATCTAAAAAAGAGACATAAAGTTGAGAACTCTAGTGCCCTCTCCTCAACACCAAGAACAGATAAAATTTTCTTTGGAAAGCTTGGGTATTCATATAATATCTTATCTACCTGTCTGCAGAGATAATCTTAGAATCCTTTTTTCCAAAACTGCATATTCAAACCTTCTTTCCCATTCACTTTTAAAGGAAAGATGGTTTTCTCTACAGCCTCCTGTTAAAAAAAAAAAACAAAACTACCAAAAACCCAAAAAAATGTCTTTTGCTCAAAGTCTACTTCAGTCTACTTGCCTGCTTCAAGCTGCCAAGTCCTTTCCTCAATTTCCATACTATAAAGGACTTTCTTTTACCACTTAAAAATATCTGATTTACACGACTGATAAGACAGTCTAAGTTTTATGGATTTTCTGGAACACCTAGTGAGCATACAATGCAGCAAATTGCAGAGTAAAGGCATTTGTGTGACACATAACATTTAGAAAATCTCTGTCTTCTGGAGCTTGAAGGGTGCTACATTGCTTTGTAGAGGAAGGACATCTATTAGTGAAATATTACTTTCACAGGGTGATAGGGGGAGTTTTCTTAACAATTTCTATTTTATGTGTGTAACAATTGTTTTACATGCAATGCTAAAGGGTCAGATCTTCTTCCATAAATAGAAATTATGAATATGCATTATGCTGTGCCTGTAATGGTTAGTTAAAAGAACAGGGATCTGCTCCAAGGCTGTGTGACACTGAATGGTTTATGTCAATGCTATTTGGGAATAATCTCATATACAACAGACACTTTTTGAAAAAAAATAGCTGCAGGATTTCAGAATGAAGCTGGAGAGCTCCCCCACGTTGAAGAAAAAATGAACTTCCAGGGGTTCTCTGAGTGCTTTTGTTCAGGCTGAAAAATATGAGGAAAGCAAGATAATTTTAATTAAGAAACATTTTATAGTTATCTTTGTTTGGATTTTTATTTACTTTTTTTAGAGAAAAATAGAGCAACTTAAAAATGAGTGTTAAAATAACCCATCAAGAAGAGTATGGAATCAGTCATCACTATGTTTCTCAAGATGTTCTGGTGCTTCAACTCTCCTCCCCAGTCCACCAGGATGAGGTGGGAAAGGGAGGGGGCTTGAGTGAGTGGCTGCCTGTTTTTTTTCATCTCCATCTGGGCTTAAAACTACAACACAAGAGGAAAAATTCCATTTTTGATAACGGTCCACAATTAGTTCTCAACCATCTTCCCTCAACCAACCAACCAAGCAAAAAACCCCAATGTTTTTAGCACCTCCAAAATGATGCCATTAGTACAAATGAATGAACACAAGTAATAAGTGGAAAATTATGACTATTTCCTCAGGTATTATATGTACACACTCTGTTGGCATGTCATAGTTTCATCATAAGTTGTTAGCTTCTGAAGTGCTCTACCAAAGCTTTAGAAAATTCTTTGAGAAAGGTCAATTTATTCACTGATACATATATTGTATTCTGCCATTTCTGTGTTAGCCTTGCAGTAAGTACAGAGGTATTTATGCCACAGTTTCCAAGTTCTTCTGGCAAGTTTTCAAAGCTGCTTTATTGTTACTGAACACCGTGAAGCACTTCTGCATCGTGTTCCTGTGATCTAGCTTTCCATTTCACTCAAGTTTCATTTGCTGATACAACCAAGCTATATATTTACTACACATTCAATTCTGGTACTTTGAATAATGATGTCCATATAGTACAAGGGAATCAAAGAAGTATTATGAGGAAAATAGAAGAAATACACTCACCTCCTCAACAGACCTCAGTTTATTAATTTAATCATTGACCAGTTTACATTGTCTCAAAGTACTAGAAGAGGAAAGCAGGAAGTCTTCCTTTAATTCCAGAAATTACTGTGAAATATTCAAATTTTTACTTGTAACGAATCTTGTTGTTCAAATATCAGAAATTACATTGTTTTGTCTTAAAACCTAATTATAGACCGGAAGAGACTTCACATCAATAAAACAACAAAAGATAAAACAACCAATTTGCATAGAAGCATTGTGAAGTCCTACTGATGTTTCAAAACTGTATCCAGTCTACCTTGATCTCATAGACTATTGGTTGCTAACATTTGGATCTTCAAATAAGTTTTCTAACAGTTGAGGAGAGTGAGGAATTACTGGACTGAAAAGTGCCAGCTGGAGGAGTCCCCCTGGGTTGTAAGAGTTTGCAAGATGTAACTTCCTTGGACATTCCTTCTCTATTTAGTTATTGATTTAGTCTAATTAACAGTAATCATCACTTCAATCTGAGACTCCTACATATCCATAGAGAAGGGTAACAAAAAGAATTGTCTTAAAGTGATAATGTGTAGCGTAAGAGATGATCATTAAAAATGTTTAGGAATAGTTGTTTTCTATGAAGGAGTAGATAAATGCTCTATAAAAACAGGAAAAAATAAGAATTTTTTTTTTCCAGAACATATATGTAAAATGAGGTAAAGAAATAAGAATTAGATTCCTCTCTCTTTAGGCAGTAAAGTCAAGAGAAGCAGGAATGTAACCTTAAATATTTTAAGCAATAAAACCATGTTTATCTCACTATAAAAATGTGAGATCTTGTCATAGTTTTCTTCCCTCTCTGACACTCAAAACCATTAGATTTTATCACACAATAGTGGAGGATTAAACTTCTGAATTTAAAGGTTCTTCTTAAACTTTTCTGAAATGGAACAGTACTTTCAAAACAACCTTTAAAAATCTTTATGTTAAAATATGCAGCATAACTTTCTACAACTCTGGAAATTTATTGCAAATAAAAAATAGCCAGAATTTTCAGAAACTTGTGCTGGTCTTCCATAACCACCAGCACTTTAAAGGGTTCAATCTTATTTATATGGATTTCTAAGAAAATGCTGCCTAAGCTGCCCATTACTGAAAATGCGGTGTACAGAATTTTAACTCACTCCAAGCAATTTAACATGTCACTCCAGTCTTGAGGGAGAGTCACAGTGCAACTGCTTGTCAAATATCAGATTTATTTAAAAATTGCTTTAATGACTTCTACAACAACATACAGTTTTGGATACAACCAGGGCACAGGAGTGGTAGTGGGGGTGGGAGAAGTGAGTGAGCAAAATGTGTGTCATAACAGAAATAGACCAGTGTAATAAAGAAGCTTGAATACAACATCATCTGTATAGGAGAATAAAAATCAGGGTTTTTTTTAAAGAGATATTGATATATTTAACCTATTTGCATTGCTGAACCCTGAAAGAGTTATGTTTGAAGAATCCTAAATAGAGTTTCTAAGTACAGCTGTAAGCAATAAGAGGTGCCTTTGGTTGTGTATCCCAGTATAGATTACTCCTCTACTACGAAACACTTCAAGAAACAGCCATCTTTCTGGAAGAAATGGACAAATATGAGAAATGGAAACAATATAAAGGAAATGAGCAAATATGTAAAAGGTTGACCTATCTTCTTAAATAAAATATATACATGTATGTGTATGTAGAAGATATGTGAAAAAATGTACACATATACACATATATATATACACACACATAACAGCATGTATACAGCATGTATATCAAGCACGCTCTATACAGATCTAGTATTTATTTTAATTTTTTATTGGTTTTGTAGTGTCAGCTCCTCCTTAAAATTTTTACTTTTGTGTTTGTTCGTCTCTGTTCCTTTTTCCAATCACTCCAGTGTTATCACATACCTTCTGTACATTATTATCTTTCTTTTTCCTGATGTACAGACATTAGTCCACTTTCAAGTGAAGGCAATGTTAACTTACTTTCTCAAAGAACTTGTACAGAAATATATTAATTCCTGAGAACCATACAACTACTTCAGCTCGTTTTGATTTAGTGGCAGACCTGAAATACAAAATGTGCCTTTATAGAATAAAAAGCATTCTGAGATAATTTTCCATCTAAGAAACCTAGTCCATCCATGATTTGGTCTTACTAATAGTATAAACACACCGTCTGAATCAGGATTGTAATATTACTTAGCAGAGGTTTTATAGTGCATTGTATGTAACATATTTCTGCATACATTTCATGAAAGCTCAGCTGTAAACTACTGCAAAATTCTTGCTGTTTATGCAAATTTGTATATTTTTTGCATAACCTTAAGTCATCGAGGACTTTTTTCTTTGTTGGTTTGCTGTTGGGCGCATATATAAAAGCAATGGCATATGCATGACCACAGAGTAGCTGACATGCTGTACCCTCATTCTTTAATCTCCCAGTAACTTGCTTTGTGGAGCACTGCCTTCCCTCCTGACCCCATTTTGCTATGCAGTGAATGCTAATACACAGTTGAGCGGAAGAGTCAGAGGGCAATCAGATACTTAGGAGAAAAGAAGCTAGAGTCAGGCTGACAGGAAAGGGTAACTGCACCAGAACTGTGGTCTGTTCCACTGAATGAAGAAGACAAAGGAGAGACACCATCAATCAAGTTTATGTTAAGTATGAGATTAAAAGCTTTTTGTGTTACATTATCAAAAATGTTATATTCAGAATTTCAATTTACACCAGCAGCTCAGTGTGTCACTTCATTTTTGACTTCATCAGGCTTCTGAAATTCTTTCAACAGGAGGAAAAACAAGCTGTTTTCTACTTTAAGGAATACAGCCTTCTGTGACACCCATTGTAATTTCAGCTGATGTATCACAGTGCTGCTTAGACTGAGAAACACCAGTTTAACTAAACAACAGAAAAAACTTATGCTTACTTATTACTAATCTTAAACTTATTACTAATCTTATACTTTCCCTGATGTTTATAGGATGAGGCAATGTAGAACATGATTTCATTTGTGTTTTTATTTTATATGTGAACAGAACAATTATGAAAAAAAAAAAACTACTGCAGAAATCATAGACATATTTGTTAAATACAAAAATCTTTTTTTTTGTGAGGAAAGGATTCTTTTTTTTCAATAGACTCAAAATCTAAGGAAAAACTCCCTTTATCATTCTCTATTACTTTTCTTACTTGTATAACTTTCTCCACATTGAGCTGGTTTATACAGTTTATACAGTTTCCCTCAAGCTTATTCATGAATAACTTATGAGCCCATTTTGTCTCAATTTCCATATTTTTGT
>LTAT01000001.1:45123212-45142687 GCA_003286495.1 Chlorodrepanis virens | reverse complement strand
TAATCTTAAACTTATTACTAATCTTATACTTTCCCTGATGTTTATAGGATGAGGCAATGTAGAACATGATTTCATTTGTGTTTTTATTTTATATGTGAACAGAACAATTATGAAAAAAAAAAAAAAAACTACTACAGAAGTCATAGACCTATTTGTTAAATACAAAAATCTTTTTTTTATGAGGAAAGGATTCTTTTTTTTCAATAGACTCAAAATCTAAGGAAAAACTCCCTTTATCATTCTCTATTACTTTTCTTACTTGTATAACTTTCTCCACATTGAGCTGGTTTATACAGTTTATACAGTTTCCCTCAAGCTTATTCATGAATAACTTATGAGCCCATTTTGTCTCAATTTCCATATTTTTGTTTTTAATCAGTTTCTTTATCACAGTTTAGGGATGCATTTAGGCTATTTCTTACCACATTCAAACTGTTCCAGTGTGAAGTGTATATATTTCATCACTGTCTCAGTGCAACTTTAATTTAAAAATTAACACAATTTATATCAGTTTGAATGAGATTATGCAAGTATTTAAATACTACTATTCCACTAGCTGAAACTTTAGGATTCATTCTAACACTGTCTCCAGTGATGTATAGGTTGTCTCTGCTAAGAGCAGGAAAGCCTAGATAAGCAAAATGACTCACTAAAAACAGAGTCTGAGTCAAGATTAGAATGAGCACTAAAGTTACCACACATTTTTCAGGCTGTTTTAATCATAAGAACTTACGCTTATAGAATCACAGAATTGTAAGAGTTGGAATGAACTTCTGGAGATCATTCAGTCCAATTCCAATTCCAAGGTAGGGTAACCTGGAGCAGGCTACACAGGAATGTATCCAGATGAGTTTTGAATGTCGCTGGGGAGGGAGATGCCATGACTTCCCTGGGCAGCCTGTCCCAGCGCTCGGCCATGCCCAGTGTAAAGATGCAATCCCTCATGCTGAGGTGAAACTTATGTTTTACTTTATAGGCTGCCCTATTGTTTGGCACCACTGAAAGGAATCTGGCACCATATTCTTGACAGTTGCCTTTGAGATATTGGCCCTGCACAAGTCTAGTCAGCCACTGTTGCATAAACCATGGGCTCCTGGCTACTCCTGAATGTGATGAGGTTTTCCTGATTCAAGAAATCCCCCTGTGCTCTGCGCAAGGGCACTGAAGTGAACCACTGCTTATTGTGCTGGAATGAGAAATGCTTACCTTACCAACTGCCAAGTCCTTTTGAACATCATACTAACAAAATGGTGAAGTAAAATGAGAAAAGTACAGACAGAGTCATTTTGGATTCAGAACATTGTTGTACCAATAGGGCCACTGCCTGCTCTGCAAAGGGCAGTCTTGGAGGTGTTTATACCAGCCATTTAAGCAGTGAATGCAAGCTGTATTCCTAGGGCTAAGGATTCATTCCTGATTTCCTTGTGTTTGCAGTTATAATGAGCCAGGAGATTACATTAAAACTTACTTTCATTTAAAACCAATTTGATTCCTGTAGTTCGACATAAAACATTTGTATTAAAACATACAGATCAGAATGTAAATTCAGAACAAATAGAATTGTAGTATCATAGACTGTCCTGAGCTAGAAGGGACCCACAAGGATCATTGAAAGTCCAACTCTAGGCCTACACAGGACAATCCCAAAAATCACACCATGAGCCTGAGAGGATTGTTCAAATGCTTCTTGAACTGTCAGGCTTGTGCTGTGACTGTTTTCCTGTGGGTCCTGATCCAGTGCCCAACAACCCTCTGCGTGGAAAGCCTTTTCCTAATATCTAAATGAAATCTCCTCTAACACAGATTCAGGCCATTCCCTTGGGTCCTGTCACTGGTCACCACAGAGAAAAGATCAGTGCCTGTCCCTCCTCTTGCCCTCACAACTAAGTTGAAGACTGTGATGAGATCACCCCTCAGTCTCCCTTTCTCCAGGCTGAAGAGACCAAGTGGTCTCAGCCATTCTTCATACAGCTTCCCCTCCAGACCCTTCACCCTTATTACCCTTCTCTGGACACTATTGAATAGCTTTACACCCTTCTTTTCTCCAGAAATAAATATTAATGAAATGTTTTTAGGTTGTTGGCAGTACTGCATTTCAACACAGTTGTTAATGAAATGTATAACAAAAATAATCTTTTTTCTTTTTCTTTTTTTCCCCTAAGATGGGACTAGATCTATATTATTCTTAAAATCAGTTTTATATTTCCATGTGTATGGAACACCAGTTGATAATTTCTGTGATTTTAAGATTTGGGTGAGAGACAAAGGAGAAATTCAAGGTGTTTGGGGTGCTAGTAAACCTAAAAGTCCCTGAGCATAAAACCTGGGGCCTTCACCTACACATCCATGGGCTCAGAAGTCCCATTTCAGCCTAGGTCTTCAGTTATTATCTGAGTGATGTTTTAGTCCAAGTGATCTCCAGCTCACTTGTAGCAGTACTGGATCCCATGGATCCTGATCTGAAGGCTGTTTTCCTGGCTAGACTTCAGCGCTTTCTGGTCACTGTGGACCTGCCTCAACATCCCAGGGCTGTTTCTGATCTTCACTCACCTCATCAGGCTTGATCTCATGCTCTCTAAGCCTGAAAATTACTATAAACCTGTCTTTTTCAAGTGTCTGCGACCAAGGTTTTAAATCTAAATTAATTTCCATGGAAATTATTTTGTTTGCTTTTCTGATTTCCTAATAATTTACTTGCATAGTAATTTTATGCAGGAGCTCTATTATTTGACTAGAAGCAATTGGGAGATATTTAAGTGCATACCAGTAGCTATCAGACCAGGAAAGCCTGGAAAATTTAATGGAAGGTTACAAAGTGTGTAGCACGACAAGGGTGGTGAAGCATGTTCAGACTAAGTAAAACTGGCAGCATAAATAGCTTTTAAATGGATGTATAATCTTTTTAAAGGTTAGCTATTCATTCTCTGGCTTTCATTTTTATCTGACTGAAATAAAGGCCTCTATAATTCCAGTGAGATGTGAGATACTCTGGGAAATTCACTGAAAAAAGAAAAGGAGTGTATTCCTCAGTACCAGAAAACAGATTTTGACTATCTGAAGTTTGTTTTCAGATGTGTCTTTTTCCAAGACATTGGTTGATTTTCTTTCTCATCCTATTATTCCCTCTTTTATATGAGTACATCTTGCCACTGTATATATTCTTTGAACTTTACTCATTTTCAGTGTTATTTTGACCTTTGTGGCTCTCATACTTTCAAATGCTCCCAAAATTTCAACTTTCCTTCACATCTAAGCAATTAGGTAAAACATTACCATGTTTTACACACATTGTTAGAATTATGAACCTCAAAAAATATTTTTTCTGTATTTATGGACATATAGTTAAGTATCATTTTTCTAATCATCTCTATGCACATGTGTTCTATGCTCTGGATGAGATTTAGGGTTGACCTCTGAATATGCACCACTCAATCATCCCCTTCATTATGCTTTTTCCCTCTCCTCAGCTTTTTCCTCTCTTCCTGCCAAGTTCTGGTTTCTTTCATAACAAACGTAACATCTTGTCAAGAACTATGTAGCAGGAAAAAAGTCAGGGGATTTTCCCTTTTAAAACTATTAGGGACCTCTCTCTTTTCCATCACCTTTCAAAGATAATAGGCAGCATCTGCACAAAGACACCTTCCACCTCTGTTACTAAAGGATGCTGTACAGGTCTATCAATTGAAATGTGTTTTCATGAGTAAAGGTTGCTTAAGTAGTCCTTGATCCTCATCCACTGCTGATGTTTTTCCTCTACCAGGAACCCTTTCATTAATCACAAAAGCCTGAGACACCTTGTTGGTGAAGACTAAGGAGAAAACGACATATCTAGTGAGGCTTGCAAGTCCTTTTTTCCTTTCATCTTCTACATTTAGCAAGCAAACTTAACACTTAAGTTTTCAGGGTTCATTTTTGAGCTAATAGTTTTCAGGATAAAAATTTTATTGGAATACTTTTTTTTTTCCCTCCTTGAATTTGATTTGAATACGCATAACATATAAGTTCCTTACAGAGGTCTCAGATGCTTTCAGGCAAAACAAATTCATTTTGTTCTCTCGCAATGCAAAAGAAACTGCAAAATAATGCCTTTATTTTTTCTGTTGTTTTGTTCTGTATATATTTTGTTTATTACCATAATTCAGATTTGAAAGTATTTTACAAATGATTAATTAGCATCAGTTTTCCTCTCCATTATATTGATTACATATATAAATATTATTTATATTGCTTTATATGCTCTAATTATGCTAGTATTACACTACCCTATAATTGAAAATTTTGCTTGGAAGGAGAATAGTCTTAAATCTGTACAACGAAAAATTCAAGGGGTTCATTACTGTTGATTTAGATTTCTGAAAGTTGTAACCAAGGAGAACATTTGCATGAACCTATGTGTGTGTGCTATGAAAAACTAAAACATTTTAGGGATGTAGTTATTTAGTTAAAAAAATATATTTGATCACATGAGAACCTTAGGGCTAGCAATCTGGAGAAATGGAGGAACAGTCTCATCACATGATCATTTCCAAATTTGACATGACAGGACCTAAATTTCCATTACTGAAATAAGTATAGAATTATTATATGGATGCATCATGTGGCATTGTATTGATCTGCTTATTCATGGTAGTTTCATGGATTTCATATCCATTACTGGTGCATAGAAGTTAATTCTCACTATAGTTCAAAGCTCAGTTAGATAAATCTGAATTTTGTGGTGTTTGGCTTAAAGAGTATTCAGTGATGGTACTAAAATAATGCTATGCCAGCAGTGATACATGCTTGAAATGATTGAATTTGAGCTTCATGTGACATCCAGCACCATTAATCAGCATCCAAATCTTGCATTTTTTGCCATGTTGAATCCTTTTTAGATTTAGATTATTCATTTTAACTACTTTTTCTTCGTCCAGAACTATGGAACAGCACTGAAGAGTAGTTTTTTTTCCCAAACATATGTAACTTTTACTTTGAATGTATCTGAGAACTCATCTTTTCACAAGATCACTAGGCAGCTTTGACATCCACTTGCTGCAAAGCAGATATGAATTTGAATATGTAGGTTCTCAATCACATTTGAAAAGTGTTTAGGCATGTAGCTATGCAGTATTAAATATTTCCAGAGCACTTAAAACTTGAATTTTTCATGTGATTATAATTTTTTGAAGGCATCTTCTGGACATAGACCTAGGTATAAATGATAATTATTACTAGGAGAAGACGTTTGCTGTAAAAAAAATTAGTAAATAGTACAATGGTTAATGTGAGGTTGACAAACCTTTTCAATAAAGTTATGGATCATTGAAATGTAATTATTATGGAGGACTTCACATGCAGATTTTCAGTCTTAAGGTAGAAATCTTTCATTTAACAACTAAGGATGTACTTTAGGATGAGTTTATCAACTCCACCATTTAGAATATTTATCTTTTTAGATTAATTTCTGGAAAAGAAGTTTATCATAACACAACAGTTATCTGGTCTTTTCATATGCACAAAGGCACAGAACACGTAGGATAAATGCATTTTAAAAGAATAAAAACATTTTTTTTCAGCTCACAGACACAGTAAAATTATGGATATACAAAAGAAAACTAGGATTAATGCAAGAAAGGTTATGGAAGTGAAAAAAAAAAAAAACATAGACAAAAGAAGAGAAAGATGAATACAGCTCTAGCCATATTCACAGGGATTGACCTTTCCTGATAGAAAACCAGTATATGTAGCAAATTTTATCTATATTATATATCTATAATTCTCCAGGGATTCATCATCATCCACATCCAGTCTTTCACTGTCTAGTGTGTCCTCAACTCTTCCTACACAAAGATAGCAATGTTAAGGCAACCACAGCTTTTCTAGGCAGTTTTCTGATATTGACTCAATATATATTCAGTTTTCTCAAGTTGTCTCAAGGTGTCTGTGTGCAAAAATGTATCAATCTCAGTGTTCTGTGACATAGTTTATGTGTATTGCATTTAATGTAAGATGCTACATTGTTTTTTCCATCAGTAGCCAAATGCAAATTTTCAGCAAATTAATTCTGTAGATGGTATTAAAGAGATGCCTTTAATATAATTGAAATACATAAAAATCACAGTAAACTCAATTTCATGTGAAATTATTTTATTTAATATCCAGAGTATTTATCTCTTTAAGAATGTAATAAAAATGCATAATCTTATACTACAGGTAACTGTTAGTTATTTTTTTCTTATATTCAGAAAATAAAGTGTAATATTGAGTTGAAATGAGTCTACAGTGGCCTGTCTACAATGACAACTTTTATGGGTGGTTTACCTGTAGGTGATTGATAACTACAGAGTGATATCACTCTATTTATCTTTACTTTGTGCAATAAATTTATTCTGCCTATAACTGTACAAACACTTAGGCATGCAACATTTTGCACTCCAGAGAGAAGGTGTAAATCAACACCAGCTATTTAATTAATGGCTAGCGCTTTTCTGAACAGCTGAATACCCTATTGTTACTTGGCAGTCACAATTCACTCACTTCATCCTGTGCTTGCTTTATGTCTCAGTCCTTCACAACGGAGAAAAGCTCCCCTGGTCAAATCAGAAATTGAACTGGTACACTGATAGAAGAATTTCTTCATGAGATTACTGTGGGGAGATGCAAGCAAAATCATTAATGTATTAAAAGCACAAATTTGTAGCAAACTATTGAAAAAATCTGTTACAAGTTTTCATCTTACATGGAATCACTGTTATGTTGGTGAAAATAACAATTATGCCTCCGATTATAACGGGAAACTTTCAAAAGACTGTGTGCGTCAGTTTAGCTGTTTAAAATGTCCTAAGAACTCCAGCAAACAAGAATTTTAATTACAATTTCTGACATCATTACTAACCAAAAAAATGACATAATTTTCCCAGGTCTACAGTTTTTCACATAGTTATAGTCATTTTTATCCTGCGACGATCTAATAGTCTCAGTAATAGCTCTAGCATGCATAACATAATGTATATACAAATATAAATATATATGTAAATATATATGTAAATAGACAGGAAGGTAGTGATGAAAAATCATAAAAAGTTATTTTAATAATTTTCTGAAACCTTATCAACCATACAGCCTAGGGCTGAGATGACACTGTTTCCAATTCCATACAGCCTTACTGCCTATGTATTCTAGTAAAGATACAAGTCCAGCACTCTCAACTGGTCTATTGGTTGTGGATCTAAATACTCTCAGTAGTCACAAAGATGCATTATGAGTCTTTGTAGTATGGCATAGCCTCATTTTACTTATGATCACCTTGGCATGTATAGGTGCAGCTAAATTTTAATAGCCTAAATTGACTCATGCAAGGGAAGCAAAGGAACAAACTTCATATACAAAGCCAAGAATTTCTTAGTAGTCAAATCGAAATCTTAATTAGCTATTTATGTATACACATGTACATAATTTATGTAGATAAAATTATCACAGAAAGGGAAGGAAAATATAAAACATAACAGGAAAAGGATAGTCTCAACAGCAGCAATATTACAATAATTGTACACAAAACTTCTAGTGTCTACTTTTTTTCACTGTTGTGCTCACTCTTCCAAAATCCTTTCATGTACTTAGGTCAACACTTGAGTCTTCAAGATGCAATTAGTTGTAACAAATCACCAGCATATTGAGTCCTTCTCAGAGCAGATGCCATAATTACAGTGAGATTTTCCTTTTCTTTACTATAACATGTTTTGGGACTGTTTTTATATATATTTTTAACATGCTCTGCCTGTTGCTCGCTCCTCAGTGGGTTGCACTTCTACCTAACTTGCACATAAATTATGAACAGTGTGCTCCTACATATATTGGATTCTTTTTTCTCTTTGTTACCACTAAAATCTGTTACCAATTTCCCCAGGCTGGATTCCTTTAGTGACCTGCAATTGACCCCTGGTATGTTGTTCAATAATACAAAAGCCCTGAGGCCTCTCATATTATTCCATGCCCATGCTTTGAAGGCCTTTGCTGTCATCATATGCCTGCACTCTTTAAGTTGCAATTTTATTCTATCATTGTAGGCAATTTATGGTACAGAGAATAACCACATTGTATTGATATTATTTTGAAATCTATGATTAAATTATTATATGCTTGTAACACAACAATAAAAAGTAAGCAAAAATAAATACTTGAATATTCAGTTCTTAAAAAGGCTAAAGCAAAGCTCCAGGCAAGCCCAGGCCAGCCCAAATTCAGACAAAGCAAGCCTGACAGGTCTTAATCTTGAAGCTTCCAGGAGCTAGCACAAAGCTTATTACTACAATAACAACTCTTCCTTTGCTAATCCAGTAGATTATAATATATCCCCCCTATAGACTTTAAAGAATTTGCTACCAATTCTGCTTATCAGGAAAAATTGATGCAATCTGAAACTTCTGTGACTAATATGTTCAATCATTAACAAATTCAAGTGTTCAATGCAGACATTATTTTAAGTTTTATGTTACCTGAAGTTCACCTTGTGTCACCACTACTCAGATATCAGAACCATTAAATTTGCACTTTGACAAAACAGATGATAGACACCAACACCAATATAGTACTGTTCACCTAGATGTATATCATCACCCCAAACCCCTATTTAAAGACATTCTTGTTCATATTGCCTGATCATTTTGTCCATCTGATTTTCACAGGAGAGTAACAAATCCTTTCAGGAAAAGGATTCCAGAAATGTCATGCTACTGCGATGAAATCTCTTTGGAGATTTTTTTTTAGAAAACTTTCACTTCTTGGTGATTCAGAGTTTTGTCTGAAAGAATTTCACTTTCACTTCTCAAAAAATTTACTATTTTGGATTTATTTCACTGTAAAACAAAAGTGTCTTCTCTGCACTTATTAAAATTATTATCCTTTTCATTGATGTCAAAAGCAGACTGCAGATTTCACTTGTACACATGCCATCACAGGTGCATTCCTAAAAAGAAGTTACTCAGAAATGGAGTAGTATAATAAGGTGATTTTACTACAATAAGGAATTCTAATGTTTGTTTTGAATCCAGTGATCATATTTCTTCCTTATATTTACTTTCCAATATAAAATTATTTGATTCATCCCCTTCCAAATCTTCAGGAAGCACTGTAACATATGTTGAGATAATGAATGAAGTCTTAGTGGCATCTAAAACAAATAAAGCTGAGGAGAGATTAGAGACTAGTGTATATTTATATATTGCAAATATATATTTACATATTTATATTGTGACATTTTAAATATGGGCTATGAGTAACACTGAGAGTTTAACTTTTCTTCTTACGCGTCTAAGCACAGAAACACCCGTAAGGATTAACCTGTCATTAAACTGAGACCTTGCAAGTGAAGATGCTGGCTTTAGCCTTTACTTGTGACTCCCAATCGTGAAGCAACTTACAGCTTTTTTTTGTCATCTGAAAAGTTAAAGATGTAGAGTATGATCTGGTATAGGACAATCTTCATTTTCCCTGGTTATTGAATTGTGCATCCTTCCTCAGCCTTCTCCCTTTTCGGTCGTACTTTGTTCAGGATGAGTGTTCTACACAGAACATACAGGCAATGAATAATAACTACGGGATTTTAAAGTTCACTGAAGGATCTAGATACTAAAGATCACCTAACTAAATGAAGCATTTACCCTTTTATTGTTCTATATACTGAAGAAACAATTCTCTATATATTTCAGCATAGTCCTTCTCATTGACTTTGCTGAAGGTTATCTTTTCATAGTGCCTCTTGAAAGAAAATTGCTTCCATAAAGTCCTATCCTTCCTTATAATATTGTCTTCTATAAAAAAACTACATGCTGCTGCCGCCATTAATATTATAAAACATAATTTTCAGTTTAAAAAGATATCAATTGTATTATTAAAAAGATTTAGTTTGGGTTTAAAGAAATCATTTGACAAGATCAGCTCAGTAGACTAGATTGGAAAAACTGTGCTTTTCTATCAGAAATTTGTAAAAAAAATCCATAACTTTTAGAAGCTTTTTTTCTCAAAGAATGATTTGGTAATTTAAAATCAGGTTTTTGTCAAATTTAATTTGGCAAAATTAAATTTGGCTAGAAGTGATGCAGGATTTATAAGTTTCATTTCTTCAAAGACAGGAAAAAGGGATGAGAAAGCAGCAAATTAAATAATATGTAAATAATAAATATTAATATATACCTATATTGATAAACACACAGATCACTAATATAGTATTAAAATTCTTTAAAATACTATTGCTTAAAGCAATAGTGTGCATTTTTGTTTTAATCAATACTACAATATCATTGATCATGACAATTAGTATGTCCTTTTTCAACCCACTAATGAAAAAAAAAATGCTATCCACTCCCTCTTATTTTAATATTTTTAAAAGAAATTTAGTCAAATTATATCTATATGACTAATAAAATAGCAATACTTCTAAAATATTTTGGAATACTTCATTCTATATTCTATTACATGTAAAAAAAACCCAAGTAACTTTATTAAGTAAAGTCCACATATCATGCTTTGAGACTTGGTTACCTGTCTATCAAAGCTGTTTAAAGGAAGAGTTCATTGCAAGGACAGTGTGCAAAAACCTTCTCTTTATTTGGAAGCAGGTTAGAATTTCTAATGACCACTAATTATCAGCAGCCTCCAAAATAAATCTTAATATGCCATAAAAAAACCTGAACCAAAGTAAAATTCTCAATATCAAGGCTTAGATTTTAATGGTATTACTGATTCTGTTTATTTTGAAACTAATAATGCAGTTAATGAAAATAATGATTACAAAGGATTGAGGTAGAAAAGAGTTTCAACCTTGAAAATAAAAGAAACAATCCAAAATTTGCATATTTTGAGTGTGTGGGAGGAAGGAAAAAAAAAGTACTGGATTTAAAGAATTGAGTAAAGAAGTAGGAAGAGATAAATGTAGAATGAGTCTCAGTTATGCAATGTTTGCTTCAAACATGCTTTATTCAAAAGGAAATGCAGCAGCTAAGTAATAACACAAAACCTCTCTAGGAGCTGAGGGGAGTATTAGCAAACATAGTTGTTGATGCCTCTGAAGCCCTTAGCTAGGAAAGAAGGATATCCTGAAATGAGTCAATAACATACATAGAAACTTTTTTGAATAAAAAAGAACATTAGGCTCAGCCTGTTTAATCAATCTTAACAGAAACTTATATGAACATAAACTCAAAACAGTGTAAAGGATGTCATCTCTTTAAAGAATGCTATCTCTTGAAATAAGATTATGCATTTGAAACTCCAATTTTCATTTCAAAAACAAAGCAATTTAAACTGTCCTAATGAAGTCTTCTCTAGTCTTTCTGGGAAAGGTCATAAAATATATGATGAATCTGGCAAATAAAAAGCATTAGAAGCAACAGAAAACTAAAAAGTACACTTTCACTTCTGAATAACTCAATTACTCCCTTGATGAAAATAAGTCTTAAACCAGCACTGGTGAAGTCACACCCCAGATACTGTGTTCAGTTGTTTTGCCTGTTTCTAAATTCTTTGGGTTTGGCTTTTTTTTTCCTTCCATGTAAGCTACTTTATCGTTTGCATTAGCTAGGTACAGAGATAAGCCAAATTAATAACCTTTTAACACTTTTTTTCATTCTGTGCATACAAAAGGGAATATTATTTTTTTAAATTATGTTTTAGATTCTTTTAAAATAGAAGTATTTCATAAATTCTATACTTTACAGACATACAACTTTGTATCCATATAAATTTAATTTTTCTACTCCCACAAAGTCTCCAAAGAAAACCACAGTTAATAAGTACTTCTAATATTTGTTTTGGTCTTTTCAAAATTTAGTTATTTTAAAACCAAAATTGATCTGATCGTGATTAACATTAACATTTTTAACAATTATTAGAAAACACATATATTTTTTATTAGTTATAAATACCCATATTTTCTTGAGAAAATGAGAATCGTTACTGGAAACAATGAAATGCAAAAGATAGGAAAGAGAACAGAAATAATCTAATAAAAAGAACACAACAGTGTAAGGAGGATGATCTATGAATATCAGTTTAGGGAGATTTTATTTAGTACTGCTGTTGCTTTAGTTTATGAAACATCTAAACTTCCATTATCTTCAAGTAAGTGGGCCTTGCTTTTTATGTTTGTTTTTAAATCAAATTTGGACACTGATGACCCCAAAACACCTGGGATGTTCATTATAGTTTCTGCTTAGATTTGGCCATTGGACTTTATTAAAAGTTGATCTTAAAAGAATCAAAACTGATTTCTACTATCTGAATCTGTTGGTGCTACAAATTTCTGAACAGTCATTCAAACTGGAATTGTAGTCATGAAAATAACATTGAAAAACTGGAAAACAAATAGCAAAAGTATCTAATACCTGGAAACAGGAAAATGCAAATGACCTGAAGAAAAGTAAATTGAAATCACATTAAGCATTAAGTTTAACAAAAATATCTATGTTTCATTAGAATTGCATAGTTTGGGTTTGTTCTTTTTTTTAATTTAGTGACATATGTAGACTTACTGGGAAATCGGTCCTCATACAAAGAGATTATCTTGAGTTTAATTTCATCAATGTTGCAAGAACTTTTGTGCTTTATAATTTTATTTTGTATTAATATCTTTCCCCTTCGGATTTTAAACACTAAAGTGTATATTCTTTTTCTAATAATTAATAAAGTCCATAAAATCTCAATTTCAAATAAGTAGCTCTTTCCTTATAGCATTCCACGTTAAAATGCTTAGTTGCATCTTTTATTGCAAATGATCTTCTTTAAATATAAGGGGTTTTATAAAAATAAAAATCCTTGAAATTAAATATGATTCATACTTGGTTCATTATCCAGAATGATTCTTAAAGTCTTTTAAAATGTATAATCCCCATTGAAAAGATTAAAAATACTGCACATATGAAAATAAAGTTTTATTGTATAATTTTGAAAGCTTTTTCCTTGTGAATGTTTAGTTATTAAAAATCATTGCAATTAAAGAGGCAATAATTTATGCTATGCAAATATACTTCAGAAAGCATATTAAAATCTAAACATTTATGCATTTTTTAGGAAATATTTTGAAGTATGGCTAAGAAAGACTTGCTCATCATCCTAAATGGCAGACACCATGTGGAAAATTTGAAGGTAAACAACCGATGAAAAAGAGCTATTTCTTATAGCAATTATCATCAAGTTAAGTTTCGAGGAAAAAATATACTTTATCTCCCCTGCATTCTTACCTCCATTAACAAAGACATGTGTGGAAAAATATCCATAATGTATGCTTGTTCATACTGTTACATGGTGGTCATAGTGTTATATGGTTACCTCATCAAATTTTGAGGTAAGAGAATAGCAATAACTCAAGTAAATATTGCAATAGGTTTTGGTAAATGCAAGTTTACAGTGCATGCATATCATTAATAAAAACAAGATTTCCTTTTCCCAGCAGCTATTTCTGAGAACAGCTGCTCCACAATATATATAGTTGATTTTATTGCACAATGCAGTTCAGTCACTTGAAAACATTATCAACAGATGTTCTCAAAATACTGGGATTTTTTAATGTAAATTACTAATTGCTTTTGTTCAAGAGGAAAGTTTAAAATTCCAGCTAACATTGGAAACTATTTCTTGAAATCATCTACTCAATCACTTTGCTCAAAAAAGGGTTAAATTCAAAGTTTTATCATGTTGTTCCCTCTCCCTCTCATTACATCTCTTGTGTAAGTCCCCAGCAGTCTCAGCATAAGTATCTCCTTCAAAGCAAGATGAGTATCTGAAGACTGGCTTTCAAATGGCTATAGCAAGACTTTGTATACTCTGATCTCTGTGTCACTTCAACTGTGTGGCATTTCAATTTAGGAGCCTGGAACCAGCCTGGATCATGACCAAAAGAAAAAACCAAGTAACAAAGCAAATTATGAATACTGGCAATAGTATACTTAATGTAATCCTATATGTGAAAAATTAACTGTTTAATTATGCTGCATTCAGGGGAAGTCTTGGGTACAGAGTTTTTGAAAATTTGCAAGAACTGTTCCAGGCTGGCTCAGGATTCATTCTTTCTTTAATCAACAAAGGCACAGTGGAAATTAAAAGATGAGCTTCACTTTCCCTTAAATTATATCTGCCTTTTATTATATCAGATATTTATTTCTTGTAAATTGTTTACATAATCTCTTCAATTTTATTCATACTGAGGATTTAAAGAGGTGCCTACAATGGCACAATATATTCTCACACATTAATCACAATTATTTTGTACCTTGAAAAAAAATGAGCAAAATTCTGTGATGACTGACAGTATAATGGGGGAAAGAATTGTTGTTAATTTGTACAGTTTCACTTTAAAAAGAGCTTTATTTTTTGGCTAAGGTCCCTAAAAAGAGGATCCTGTTATATAGTATAGGACAGTAACCATGATCAGATTCAGTATTTAACTAATTTTTTGAGGCAGAAGAGTTACTAGTGATATGTGCTGCAAAATAGTTCATAACTGGACAACAGCTGTACCAGCATAAAGACTTAGGAGGGCTAGATGAGAACATATCTGAGTCATGCCTCCATCATCTTCCTCCTACTAGAAACCCATGGGGACAGATGGGCACCTGAAAACCTTGTGGGATTCAACAAGGCCAAGTGCAAGGTGCTGCTGCTGGAAAGTGATTTAGAATATGCGGACTCACTGAGTTCTGCACACATGTTGGGCAGCTCTGCCACTTTCACTGCAAACACTGCTGCTTTGGAAGGAAGCTCTTTTGCTTTGTTTCTTTCATTAGTCTTTATTCTGGTCTCCTGACAACATAGTTGCTATCCTATGTCGACATTTTATTTGTTAATCTGTCTTCTGACTTTTAAAATGGAATTTCTCTCCCAGATATTCCCTTGTCCTCACAGCACTTAGAGTTTCTCAGTCAAGGGAAATTTTTTTTTAAGTAATGCATTAATAGTTTGCATGCTAACTGTGCCAGTTTTCTTTCTTTTCTGATATCAAAGGTTAGTATTAAAATGCAAAAAAGCCATATTTGAACTGAAAGGTAGTGTATGGAATTCAGGGGTAGGTGGTATTTTCCTTTTTTTTATTTCTCATATAACAGGACAATTGATAAAATGAAGAAAACTATTTTTTAAGGTTTCCCTCATGCAATATCCTTCATGCTATAGGTGGCCATCATGTCTATCACTCTCCCTCCTATTAGTGAAAACACACATTCACCTCTTAACTAGAAATGGAGTCCTATGTTTTGCCATTCCAAAAATTGTATTTCTAGGCGAAATAAGTAGCAATAGATGCCCTGCAGTTAAAAAATATTAAATTTTAATCCCTACTTCCACTCTGGGGACTAATATAGAGGATCATGTCATCACAGAAAAAAGATGTTTTGCAACTTTTGCAGATAATTCCCTCAAAAGATAGCTCATTCCTGAGGCATACTTAAGGGAATTATAAAGCTTATTTCCAACTTTTTAATTAAAAAAAAATTTCTATGATCATTCCTTGAAGTTTGTATCAACTCGCTGGATCTTTTGAGATTAAATTTTCACTCTCAATCATGTTGTCTTTCTGAAAGCCAGACTGCTTTTATGGAAGAAGAAGAGATGCAGCAACACCCATTTCATCTAGCAGATGAGATAATTCAGCTCTTCTCATATGCACAAAGGCTGTTCCACCACTGTGACAGAGGAGACAGGGAACTAAGGACTAAATTTAAGTCCAGGATAAAGGAGGGGTGTAGCAAGGTGTTTTTAAGATGCAGTTTTATTTCTCCTTGACCTACCCTTGTTTGATTGGTAATAAATTAAACTAATTTCCTCAAGGTCTGTCTGTTTGCCTGTGACAGTAACTGCTGAGGGATCTCCCTGCCCAGATTTCAACCCCTATTTCAGAGGTTTAATATAATTGAACTGCAAGGGGTGATCTATGGCTTTGTAAAGAGAGAGCTGTGTGATCAGGTTCAACTTGTATGAATAAATTTTATATCATACTGCAACAAAATGTACCTAATTTGTATAACAAGCCTATTGGAAACTCTATTGCATTTGGGGTTTTTGTAAATGACTCACTAACAGCCTAGTGTTCTGAAACCTTAAGATGAACAATCTTTAGACTTGAACTGCCACATATCTTGAAAATTCATTACATATAAGGACAACTTGCTTTCTTCTTAAGAAATGCTGGCCAAGGATGTCAACATGAGCAGCTTTTCAGCCTCTTGAGCAACATTCTTGCCAGTCAAGACTATCAGTTGGTGTGCAACCTATGATTTTCCTTGGTGTTCCTCCAGAGACCCTGTCATGGTAATCTCTTCAAAACAGTTGCTAACAGTCAGAAAATTGCTGTCTTAATTGCTGTGTGTAGATTAATAAATATTTTGGGGTTTGCTTGTGTTCTCTTTCTTTAAATCCACTTAGTTTTTACCTGTTGTTTTATAAGTTAGTTACAGATTGTCTTCAGGTCTTTTTGTTCTCTGCCTGCATCACACCTTATACTGTGGAAAGTAGTGGGAGGATTGTTGTTTGCCTTGGCTTTTGAAGGGTTTGCACATGAACAGAAAAAAACAAAAAGAAACAAATGCTGCAAACAGAGAGTGTTATGGACGTGTGGACTAGAACTACCATATTAAAAGCAGATTACATCATTCAATTCTAGTCTGAGTTCTAATAGTACTGTCAGTTTAGTGTAAATAAAAATAGTTTAATATAGTGTAGTTTAATAAGTTTATGATGAAAAATCATGTAACCTTATCTTTTCTCTTTTTCAAAAATGAAAATTAATCTTAGAAATAACTTCTATTCATCAGCCTCTGTGTGTCTGTCCTCAATTATTTCATTCAAACTTCCTGTGTTTAAAATTGTGATAAAGGATCTTTGTCTGCTACTTATTAATCACAGACACAGAGCATATCTCACTACTATTCTTTCCAATAGAAAATTTAAATTTATTGAAGTTCTTTTATTGGATTTGAAATGTTTCCATAGAATTTACAAGTTGTGTGTTTGATAAATACACGTAAATTTTTATTATCTAGTAAGGGGAGAGAAAAGGAGGCACAAGCCAGATGATATATGATGTGTGAACTGAGAGCTCTTATAAGACGATCGACCTACAAAGAAATTAGAAAAGAATAATCAAGATGAGTGATGAATAAAGAGGATCTACTTAGTAAAAAATAAAGAATAATTCTTATTTGCCCTTATTCACTCATGCCATATAAAAATATAATATTGTATCATTTTCATTTCAGGTAATACTATGCTACCATTAAATACAATGGTCCTCTTCTCGTCTGTCCTGCGTTGCAGGGGTGTAGAAGATAGTGTTATCAGATAAATTTCCAGTTTGCATACATGACAGAACAAAAAATAATTGAGAACCAAATGATTCTGCAAAAACAAATAGTGTTTTGCCCTTTATGAAATCAGGAAATACTGAATTAAAGTGTATTGGAGCCAGATGCCAAAGTTGTGGTAGGAGATGGCTGCAGGGGTGGTCTCAGTGGGGAGAAACTGGGGCTGCCCATGTTTGATATGCCAGGTTCCAGCTGGCTCCAGTGGACGCACCAGAGCCAGCTAGAGCCTGGCATATCAAACTGAGGACCTCAGCCAAAATGGTGGTGCCTCACTTAAAAATTATTTAAGAATGGATAAAAATGCCATGAAGAGAGATGAGGTTGGAAGAAAAAGAGTGAGAAAGAGCAGAACTAAGACCAAAGCCTGAAGAGAAGGAGGAATTCCATGGAGGAACGGATTTTTTCCCCTGCTGTCTGTGTATAATCCAGCCAGCTCTGGGTAAATTTGCCAGGATGTACGAGCAGCGGATGTTATCAACACAACCCCCATTTCCCATCTTCCCCTGAACTGCTCTGGTGGGGACAAGATAGAGGAATTGGGGATGAAGGTGTGAAGGTGAGCCAGGGAATAGGGGGAGGAAAGGTGTTTAATACTTGTGCTTTTGTTTCTCACTATCCATATCTTGCTTAATGGGCAATAAACCAAATTGTTCCCAGTCTGAGTCTGTTTTGTCCGTGATGGCAATTGGCAAGTGATCTCCCTGACTTCATCTCAAGCTATGAGATTTCTTGTTCTCATGTTTTTCCTGTTTTGTTCCCTGTTGCCTCTGGCTTTTATACTCCCAAGTAACTATTACATATGAAGAAGCCTTGTTTTACTGGAAAAGGCAAAATAACTCTGCTTATTTGAAGAAGCGAATGAATTAGTTTGATTTGCTTGCATATTCAGCTTTTGCTTTGCTTATTAAAAAGTTTTGCAAGCCACCAGTTTTATCACTTTTGCCCTTCTGATATTCTTCCCTGTCCCACTACTGGGGAGTGGGATGCTGTGCTGATCTATTAAACCTGTTGCAGTTTAAAACATTATACCACATTCTGTCGAGAAGTCCTAGCTTCAGCCCTTTTAACAAAAACCTAGTATGTAGAAATTTGCATTGACATAGACTCCAAAACAAGATAAATATGTGGTGACATTACTTTACAAGAAGCTTAGACATCTCTATAAGATTAAGTCATTCCTTCCTGTAGGACAAAAGCTGATTTGAAATCTGCTGACTTGCTGCAGTACCAGGTTGCAATTCAGTATGCCAACTCTATCTTAGGAATTTTTGGCTCCATGCTCTGTCTGCCTGTTCAATGGACAACTCAAAGCAATACCATATACTCAGATACATGTTCTTGCTCTCAAGAAAAAAAAAACCAAAAAACACAAAAGGTGATTTATCTGTCTTTATTGCCAATTTATAAAGTCAAACAAGAAATCCTGTTCTTTGTTCTTTATAAAAAGAACTCATACCAATTTATGAAAAAGGCAAAAAGACTCTGTACAGTTTAATATGAAAGAAAGAGAGAAAGAGTATAAGAAAGAAATTTAAAAAAAAAGAGAAAATGACAGTCAGACAAAAACAGGAAGTTTTTTTTGTTTTTTCATAACCCAAGGGGAAGTTAAAGGAAAAAAGTATTTGAAGTCTATTTAAGATGTAATTCTATAGTAGAATTTGAAACCAAAATCTTTGAAACCTAATGGAAGTTCCATTGCATTTTAAGTGTGTCTCTGGCTACCTCAAAGTCACAATGCACATATTCAGCATGAACAGAGCTCATGGCATAATACGGTATGAATTCAATTTACGCAGATCATGTCTCGTCGTCTTTTTCATTACTCAAGTGCTCTCAGGATGCTTTTGCTGCTATTTGTATTCACCCATGCTAATAAAATTCCCTGTGGTTACATTTTTGTTACAAAGCATGGTAATTTTCTAAGTGAAGAAAAAGGATCTTATTAAGATATATATTGCTGTTAGTAATGTGACTTTTACTGCAGGTGTCAGAATGACTCAGGTAACTATTCAATGAATCAGGCCCCAAAGGAAAATGAGAAGTATTACTGAATTATTGCTGTCAAAACTAACAGAGGCTTTATATTACACTGACAGTATGTGCCATTAAAAAAAAAAAAAAAAAGAGGGAAAAAAGAAACAAAGAAAT
>LTAT01000001.1:45091746-45106795 GCA_003286495.1 Chlorodrepanis virens | reverse complement strand
CTCCCTCCTTTCTTCCTTTTTTTTTTTTTTTTTGCATTCACATTTCTCTCAAGGTTTCAGTTTAACACTGTAGTTCTTGCAGATGAAGAAATGTAGGAATATGTGCTTTAGTCTATACTTAACAACAAAACAATTAATTCTGAGTTGTTTGAAAGGACACTTAAGGATCACTAATTCATTAGAATTTTAAATTAAATATTTGAAGTCCAGATATCTGGAAATACAGGTGTATCAAGACTGAAGTCCTAGCTTTTGGTAATAACTAAACAGTGTTTAAGATGTCAGCATGTCAGCCTAGTTCTCAACATTTCAGAACAGAAGTAGTACAGATAACACTGTTTCATAGCAGTAGAATAAATACTATGCAGTTACACTGCACATTATGTTTTTAGTTCCGTTTGCTGAGATTTTTCTTAAAATACTTAACGTGTATTTGGGGTGCTTTAGTTTTTGAAGATAATTGGCATGTACATTCAATTTTCTATGGGGATAATATAGAGGCTATGCTGGATTCTGCGCCCAGGATGGGGTAACTCTGGATGTACACACTGGGGAGTGAGACATGGGAAACAGTGCTGAGGAAAAGGACCTGGTGGTCCTCATCAACAGAGAGTTGAATGTGAGTCAGCAGTGTCCTGGCAGCCAGAAGGGCTAGCTGTGTCCTGGGGGGGCATCAGGCACAGCATTGCAGCCAAGCAAGGGAGGAGATTGTCCTGCTCTGCTCTGCACTGGGGCAGCCTCACCTCGAGTGCTGGGGGCAGTTTTGAGTGCCACCATATAAGATATAAAGCAATTAGAGAGTGTCCAAAGGAGGGCAACAAATATAGTGAAGAGTCTGGAGGGGAATCCATGAGGAGTGGCTGACTTCACTTGGTCTGTCCAGCCTGGAAAAGAGGAGGCTGAGGGGAGACCTCATTGCAGTCACAACTTCCTTGTGAGGGGAAGGGGAGGGGCAGGCACGGATCTCTTCTTGTGGAGACCAATACAGGACCCAATGGAGTGGTCTGAAACTGTGTCAGGGGAGGTTTAGTTTGGCTATTAGAAAATGTTTTTCATCTGGAGAGTGCTTGGGGACTGCAACAGGCTCCCCAGGGAAAGTGGTCACAGCACTCAGCTGACAGAGTAAAAGAGCATTTGGTCAATACTTTTAGGCACATGGTGTGACTTTTGGGGATGGTGCAGTGCAAGGCCAGGAGCTGGACTCAATGATCTTTGTGAATCCCCTCCAGCTCAGCACATTCTCTAATTCTGTGTAAAGTTTTGCTGAACAACAGAAACATCGCAACATCTGGAAGATAAAAGCCAAACTAGGAACCATAACAAGGCCATCTGTCAGGGTCAGCCACCAATGACAAGATGCGGTTTATTTCGCAGATATCATCGATTTCTTTCACTGAAATAGTCAAGGGTCTCTTACAGACTCAAAGTCTTCGATAAGGGCTTCAGATGGATCAGATATAGTTGAATAAATAGTAATTTTAGAGATTTAGGATGAAAATTTGTAGTACTGCTATGGACAAAAGGAGAATCATAAGCTATTTCACAAGCATAAACTCTCTGGAGGGTGCTGAAATTGGCTCCCCATGTGGCTTTCTTAGATTTCATTACTTTGATGAAAATGAAATAAATGCAGAATATAGGTGAGTTGTTTATTTTCTAGTACAATCTTAATCAGGAAAATCAACAGGCTGTCCTTTGCATAAAATGTATGGAATTTCCTACACACTGCTGCAGATACAAAATTGTTTGTGAAATACTTTTCCAAGAAATAAGCAAGTTTCTTAACTATTTGAAATAGTTAATTGAATCTATTTTCAAATAATAAAATTTGATACTTGGGAGGGGTTAAAAAAAAAGTTTTCTTTAGAGATCAACTGAGAGCAGATCAAATCTTTGGTGGATTGGATCGTTATGCAGAATTTTTTTCACTCCCCACTAGCTGTGTGGGATGCTTATAAAAATGTTGTTCCTTCTATTACAGAAAATTAGGATAAATATCAAAAATATAAAGGGAGTAAATCCCCATTTCAAGTAGTTTCCACTATAACAATTATATACACACACACAAAAAAAAAAGTTACCACTTTTTTTTAATAAATTTTAAATCTCATAAATTTTATTGAGTTTTGCTAGAATGGCCATATGGCAATTTGAGATAATTGCATTACACAGCCTTTCAGAATTTAAAATTCTGATAGCTCAACATATTTTTAATATTTTTTAAAATAGCATCACACTGCATTTCAGAATTGATCCTCTGCATAAAAAGTCGTTTACTACATTGGAGCTTTCCAGAAATATCATATAAGACTTCAAGGCACAGATACTCTTGGGATGTCTCATAACAGGTTGGGAATTATGTAATTCAAATACAAAAACAACATGAATTGCTACCAGCTTTTAAAAAAACAGGAATTGCTACAAGATAAGTATGATTTCAGAGATCTTCCTTAGTAGCATTTTTGAGACAAGATGGAAAATAAACAATATTTGTTATCTTTTTATTACTCAAGAGAAATAGTGACTGGCTTCAGAATTTCTCCTTTTTTATGTAAGCAAAAGATCTAGGGATTTACTGATTTGCGTTTGTATGTTTGTTTGTTGGGGTTTTTGTTTTGTTTTGATTTTGTTTCTGTTGTTTTGTGGTTTATTTTGGTTTTGTTTTTGTTTTCTTAATTTTGTATAAATAGCTTTGATTAACTGCTTAAGTTTATGAAAGTTATTGAATGGGTAAACCTACTGTTACAAACTCTATAATTATCATTTCCTTTCCAAGAACATATATAACAAATGTTCTCAGGATTAATTTACAACATGCTTTCTTATACAGTTGAAAAGAAAGACACTAAGGGAAAAAAAGTTTAGTAGTAAGCAATGTTCTTAATACACTGCATATTATTTTGAAATACAAATGAAGTTAGATTTAAATAATTTATTAAGCACCTAGAATTAAGATACACCCATGAAATAAATTAGTGACAGCAGAATTTATCATTGAAAAAACAAAGTTTTTATTCACAAAAAACTCAAATAAGGGTGACTTAATAGGACTAGGTTTTCAATTCATGATAAAGGAAGAGCTAGTGAATGATACAGCACATTTCACAGTTTAAAGTATTCCTTTTTTCTGTTAAATTGGCTTACTACATATTAGTATAACCTAAAACTTAATGTTGTTCAGTGCCACATTACATTTCTGATTCAATAAACAAATGCCTTTTTGAAAATTTAGTCTAAACTTTTTAAATTGTTTTAGTGAATTTCTTACTAGATGTTTTAATATTTTCCTGTTGGCATTTTCTTGCAAAGTCATATCAATTTTCATATCTAACTTCTTTAGAAAATACACACAGCACGGTAACCAGTTTCTTCATAATATCACATTATGCAAATGGTTTAATTTGCAAAAAAATATAGTGGACTTCACTGTTTGCATTCTAATAGCAATTAACCAGAATCTCTAAACCAAAATAATTTAAATTTTAATTATAAATGTAATGGCAGACATCACATAATGGAAAAATAGAGCATGGCCATGTGAATGTCTGCTTGTTGCTAACTGACTGTCAATGTCAACCTCTTTGAAGTTGGTTGTTAATAAAAGTGAGGTTGGAAACTCTGATATTATCTAGGAAGGATGTTGCTCAAGGCATTTGGATATGTTGGTCTGTCCTGCCAGCCCCTGTGCTTAAAATCTTGTCAAAGTAGGATGTTACTTTTTCCTGGTCTATGAGATATGTTGGAAGCTGGATATTAAATCCAAGATATCCAAATTTAGAAGACAATTGTCACTCCCCTAATCATATTTATTTCCATTCTAAGAGGATTTATGCTGCTGGATGACAAGTACTTTCACAAAACTGGCATAAATTTAGTCTGGATATGTGAAAATTGAGATAATTTTAGTATTATGTCTCAAAAAAATTTACAGCATATTTGCTTTTTCTATGCACATAATTTTTACATTTTGAATAAAATACTATCACATGAAAAAACAGATTTGTGCAGTGGATATCAGAATTTGATGTGTTTCATTCCTGATAAAAATTAAAATTTCAAAACCTAGGTTTAAAATGCTGTGTAGTTTTTATATAAACAAATGTGTGTGTGTGTGTGTGTGTGTGTGTGTGTGTATGTGTGTGTGTGTGTGTGTATGTATACAAAACCAGATTTCTTTAGTATAATAAAAAGGGTAGCAGAAGGGGGAAACTTCTGTTGTACTTTCATAGCACAATTTATATTATATTTGCACAACTTCATTGCAAAACAATTTATTTAGTGTTTCACAGTGGGCTGCAAAATAACTCCTACCTTTCTTGATATGGCAACATTATGTTCCCAGCTCATGTTCTGCAGTTGCCTGTCTAAAAGCCTGTGGTCATTCAGATAATTTCAAATGGCAATCATTTTGCCATTGGTATATGTGCAAGGTCAACAACAAAGAAGAGCGAAGAAAAACCCCAATAAGAATATATGAGATGATAAGTCAAAAAATGACATTAAGCATCTCCTGTGTTGGTAAAAAAATATTTTAAATTATAAAAATGGATATGATGTCCATCAGTTATTGCTTTACCACCTTGAAAATCCCCTCAGAGGAATAAGGGAAAAAGTGTAAAAATCCTTCTCCTGCTTTAGGAAATTATGCACTTTAGTTCTGTGCCGTCTTTAAAAAAAATGTAGACCATTCTATTCATAGCTCCAAGATACATAATTTTGTCAATTACTTGGTCATTATCATCCCCTATTATAGTATTAGTGGGGAAAAAAGTCTGTCTTGAAACTCTGAAAAAGTGATCCAGAATTCAAACCATATGACTGAACAATAGATCCACAAACAAAAAGGATTTTTAGTATCACACTTATGCTGATAGTAATTCGCTGACTTTTGTCCCATAATTCTAGGTTTATATAGTCATTAAAAATAAACACAGAAAACACAACATTCAACAGGATGGTGTGAAAAAAAATGACACAAAACACAGAACAAAAGGCAGAAGTGCCTTAAAATAAATTGAAACCATGGAGAGATAATGTTTTTGTTTCAGGTGACACATCATTAATGGCTAGTTACAAAGGATTTATAAAAATTAAGGGAAAAAAAGCTGTGACAATCCTTGTGTGTCTGTTGTTTGAAAAGCAGGATTCTGCTCCAGAATTAGACTCAAAATGTGCCAGTCTCAGAACTAGGTGTCTAGGCTCAGTTTTAAGCCAAGCAAGATGTAAATGCTGTCACTAAGATCTGAACAGCTGTTTAGTGCATCATAAAATAAATAATTTAGACAGCTGTGTCACTCTTTAAGCTTCAATGACTGCATTTTCTACAACGTAATTCGGTTATCCATTCATAAATGTCTAATGCTCTTTGAGGATCCATAAGGCTTTGGAAACATATGCATGAGGTTTGCAGGAATGAGACCAAACCTGTACAAAATCTGATCCCTCCAGTGACAGCTTCTGGACCCAACAGAAGAAATTCCAGAGCACTTCAGGCAGCATCTCCTCCTGCACAACCCAATCATGTTTCAAATTCCTCTTCAGTCAGAGCGGAACTTGAACAGTTAAATTATCAAATTAATTTCTGAAATACAGAATTGCCTACAGAGAAGATGCAAGAGAGAAGGATTAAGGGTAAATTGTGATTTGCTGGGGATTTGCCAAAAGGGATGTGCTGAAAAAAAAAAAAAAAAAAAAAGAACGGATTTTAACCATAGCAATTTAATTAGTATTCTTTCTTTGAGATTCCACATTAGAAACAAAATTTATCTGACTAAATGTGTATACCTAGTTCAGGTGCTGACTCTTAAGGGTCTAGTGATGTTACAGTACTGTAAGATATTCAGCCTGACTCCTGGGTGACACTTTGGAAGGTCTTGTGTGTCTTTAAGTTCTGCGCCCTTTTATTTGTGCCTGGGTCTCAGATGCTCAAATGAAACCTATGTGGTAAAATTAAAGAAACCTTACATGTTTACATCCAAGTCCAGAAAGATGCGATGGTGATGGAAGATAGTCAGTTCTTCCCATTCATGTTCATTCTGAACACACACATGCACAAACACAGACCCTCTCCCTTTCAGCCATCTGTGACAGGCAATTTGGTTTACCCTGAGATAACACCTGGTGGCTACTCATCAACCTGCAAAAGTGTATAAAGTGTTGCTGAATACTCAGCCAACCAAGAAACCCAGCCTCTGAAGGCTGCAGGCAGCTCCTGGTCATATGCCCCACATTAGCAGCAACTTCCATAGGATAAATCCTAGGCAGGGACAGGGAATACTGACTCTGGTGTGGGTGAGTAAAAAAGCCCCAAGATTCAGTAAAATGCAGAGATAAAATCATAAAGCTGCCACATTGTGGCTTTCTTATTGTGGATTCTGCAAGGCACCTCTGTGTTTCTAGTTGAACCTGCTGATATTATAATACTTTAGACATAAACTCTAGACCTAATTTGAGACTAAGTGGACCAAGCCACACATAAGCTTCTTTGAGAAGTTTAGAAAGTAAAGGCATCTCACTGAAGCTCATGACATATTGGGAGGGGATCACAACCTGAGCACATTGTAATTCATTGTAGTAGTGCATGCAACTGCATGGCAGTATATAGACATCATACCAGCAATACTTCTATTCACAGTCATCCACATCATTGTTGTGTCCTACTTCTCATGCCCGGCTGAGAACCTTTATAACTACTCTGATACCTATGGTTAGGGATCTTTCCTTTCAGACAGCAAGAGTCCCATTTGGTGTACAATTTATGTCATCATAGAGTAAATATCTTTACCTGATTGGATCATTTGTGCACTAAAGCTTTTATCTCCAAAGGAATTCTGAGATGAGCAGTTCAGATACAGCTGTCAGCACTGCAAACATTAATGCTGAGATTCATTAATACAAATATGGAATTAAAAATATCAGTGTGGACAGTAAGAACTCACTGCCCTTATCACAATTTTTTATCAGGGTCTGTGTCAATGGGAAAGGCACTGATTTAAGGAAAAGAGAGGAAATTGCTGTGTTTAGCTCTATTAAAACTTGAAGCATGGAATTTTTTCTAAAAAATTAATAGGTGATATGTGTGAAAACACTGGATTCTTTCTCAGGCAGTAGAATATATGCAACTTGATCTTAACAGAGAAATACTGTATAAATCTTTCTGATTTGTCCAGCATGAAAAGGCTTGACATTTAGAAGATCAAGTAAAGTCAGTACCAAAACAAAATGTCTGAAAATTACTATTCTATCACACACTCGCACACAAAAAGCTTCAAGTGCTCAAACTGTAATTTTTTTTATTGAAGAGAAATGCATGTGTCCTTAAAAAACCCATATGTTTCAACCAATCATGCAACACAAAACAAGATGAATGCATTAATAGATCAATCTAGGTGAAAACTTACAATTTTCAAATAAATTTCAACTGAGGTCTCAGGTCTCAGAAATTATCTGTCTCCTGAATTACTGTGTAAAAACAATAAAGCAAAGAAATTTAGAATCTATTTTCTCCTCTAGATAAGAGAATAATAAAATGGTCACCTTGAGAAAAAGAAAGTGCAAATAGCAAGGAAGAAATATGAAGCAAAGACAGTTGTAAATGTTAAAGGCACTGTTATGTAAATAAATATGAAATCTTTGCTAAGTATAGTAAATAGTTTAAATACATAATGAATTCAAAGCTATTTAGATATGCTCAGGTTTGTTTGTTTGTTTGTTTTTCATTTGTACTTTTGGATTTCATTTAAATGTGTGGCCATTTTATATCAATTATTGACAGTTACACTCTATTTGAATTCTACTGCAATACAATGCATGGGTGTAGATCTGGAAGGTTATTTCCTTTCTGCATGTGTAAACTTCTTAAAAGACTTCTAGTAAAGATATCAAATCATTAAAACAACAGTCCTGGCTGTTATAAAGGGAGGAAATGAGCATAAGTGAATCTGACAAAAAATCATTGTGAGAGAATGAAGTTTGATAAAATTAAATGGAGTAGTTTCAAAGCAATAATGCAGTTAGAAGAATTAAAATTACCTAAGTTATTAAATTAAGAAGAAATGAGCTGGTAAGTTTAATTTTCCTTTATAAACAGTGTCTCTGGGACAGATAAAGACAGGCAGATGCAATACTGTGACTTTCTTATTTCTCAGTGAATAGTGAGGGCTGATGATGTAATTATTGCTGCTATCAAAGAAATTATCAGGTATGAAAAATTAACATGACTACTCACTCTTTGGAAGAATGCTGAAAAAATGTTTGCTTTCTTTATGGGAAAGGGTATAATATCATTCACATGTTAAGCTATCTTTTAACATCCTAATTTAGTATCTTATTCCAGGAAGGTATTTATACTACCAAGGTCCTCAAAGACTCTTAATCATATTTGGATTAATTTAATGCAATATAAAATCTAAACATACTTTTTTTTTTCTTAATATCTGCTGGAAAATACAAAATGATGAGCTTTGGAAAACTTGTAACTGCTAATAGGTAATGCATGTGGTTACACAAAGATTCTTAAGACATTTTCAGCACAGAAAGATTCATTAGTGAATTAAATACCTGGTGGCATACATATGATTCTAGTGATTAAATTATTCTAGTTGCTCTTGGTGAAAAAAATAAAAGGAGTGATAGAGGGAGAAGAGGGAGACATATGAAAAAAGGGATGAGGAAGGAAAGAAAAAAAGAGAAAGGAAAAATATTGACACTGGAAAGTGTCAGGATGGACAGAGATGGGTCCCAGATGAGCATCCTTGTCTGGAGGCTCTCTCCCATGCATAAAAGGTAAGAAAGTAGGAGGTTCCTCCTTTTTTTGCCATGCTTCTCTGTTAAGACAGCACAATTGTCATTGAAGTCCTTTTAAATTCCTTTGGCTGGTCTTAGGTATGATGTTGTTAGTTTTAACTGGAGTAAACCAATCTGATGCAAGGATTGGACCTTCGTTGGTCTCTGGGTGTCTCTGCCTATACTGTATTTAGTGTATTTAACAAAATGGGGCTAATCTCTGTACAGGTCCCTGAGGGACACCCCTTGTTACTGATCTCATTCTGGACATTGAGACATTGACCACTACTTCCCCTCTGGATGTGACCATGTCCACTTAACAATCCACTCATCAAATCCATCCTTCTCCAATTCAGAGAGAAGGAGGTTTCTGGGGGACCGTGTCAATGGCCTTATGGAAGTGCAGAGGGGTAACATCCATAGCTCTTCCATCTGATTCATCTAACAAGCTAAGTCTGAAAATTATTGTTCTGCCAGAGGTGGGCAGAGACACTTGGTCTGGACAGGTAAGAAAAGCTCAAGTGTTATCAAACACCAGGCAGACCTTTCAGCTAAAAGTGCTAGGTAAGTATTGCCACTGTATGTCCAAACCAATTTCAGATTTTATATAGCCATGTGAAGGAAAGACCACACATTGTTTCAGGATTGATGTACATTAAGTACATATCAGATGTTTTCTAAGTACCTACTTTTGTTTCAGGATTGATGTACAGTAAGTACATATCAGATGTTTTCTAAGTACCTATTTTTCATGAGGTGTATATAGATATACACACACACATAAGCAAATATCCATATGTCTTTATATATATAAATGCATATATATAAATGTAAATTTGAAAGTTTGAACCACACAACTTACTAAGATTCTCACTGACATTTAGATGGTCCTGAATTATGCAAAAATATCGTGTACATGTCTCACTGGTGCATGCATAAGGCTCCTGAATCCATCTTTGTCATCTATCATAGCTATAAACACATGTTGTGAATAATCCAGCTAGAATTTATAATTGCTCATTCTTTCAAATGCTTTTTAATACTTTCATGTGGTTAAACTTCCATTCAGCTATTTATCAGTTGTTTCCATTTGTGAAGCTAATTTTACAAGTTGGGAGACACTGCTGTGAAAAGAATTCTCTATTAACAAAATTGTGTTAAAACCAGAATGAATTCTGAAGTATGTTTCTTTTCTAAATTGACAAGAAACATGACCTTTTTGTTAAAACATACAAAAAAGTCCTTTTTAATAATATTTCAAAGCATTCACATGACAACTGTGTATCCTCCCTTAATATACATATGTTATACTTCACTGTGTAATTGCACTGATTTAAGCAAATAGACAAACAAAAGCAACAAAATTAGAGGCTATAATTTTTAAATTGTTTTAGAATTTTTTGGTCCAGTATTAAATTTTTAAGTAAGTTATTTATGGACAATATATAGTGTCTTTTTGGGAGGGCAGAATGTCTACAGTTGTGAATGTCTTCCTAGTATGAGATAAGAGCACAGGAGATTAAAAAAATGTTTGTGATTGTCTCTTTTTTAATAAAAAAATTGTGTTCAGTTGGCTATAATAAAGAAATACAAATACTATAGCTAAAAATAACTTTAGTAAAAAACAAAGAAGACATTCAGCAAAATATTTGCTAATTCCAAAAATTTTAAAATTTTACGCACAAATAGGTTTCTAAATGTTTCCAATCAAAGTACTTTTTTTTTTTTTTTTTTTTTGTAAACAGAAAATAAATCTACCTAACAGGAATCAGCACCATCTTAGAACATTATTGACATCATTATTGAAAATACTAATTGAAATCAACAATATGAAGGAACACATGCAAGTCCTGCTCTATTTATTGCAAGCCCTGTTTAGAATAGTGGATTTAATCCTGTACTAGGATATCTTTTGAAATGAGGCCCTAAGTGAGTAGTTGTAAAAAGGCAAAAATTCTTCATCACAGACATGCCTAGAGCATGCTATTGTGCTGAATGCAGGTAACTCTGAGTGCATGCTGGACCATGGCATCAAGTCCTTGAACCATGGCACACAGTGAAAGAGAGTTGCAAAGCAGTTGTGCCTAGTATACACTTAAGTTTTAAGAAGCTTTTCCATGAAAAGATTAAATTTAATTATGTTTACATGTTTAGTCTGAGTATATTTGTCAATATGAAGAGTATATTCATATTACACCTTTGCTCACATTATTTATACTTCTTGTTCATTCATTCATTTTTTCATTTTTCCCCTTTATTTTCTTTTTTTTTTCCTATTTTTTAATGTATGATCTTCTTCCCAATCTCTTAAAAAGGAGACATTCCTATATCCCCTTCTTGGTTGTCTCAAACCTCCCCTGCATACAGGGCATAGTTATTATCTTTTCTTCTGAAGATCTAAAATTGACTTGTTTAGTCTGACTTGGATTGCTCCAGAATTGTGGATCATAATATCCAACTTCCTCAAGTTTTAATGGAATACAATGCATTCATTTCTAGAGAGAAGGGAACAGAATAATGTGCAGCACAGCAACAGCAAAAAATGCTCTTTGTTTAATTCTATATGATATAAAGAAGTGAGCAGCATAAATCTGATATGAAAGTCAACATAAAAACTTAAAGTCAAAATGAGAGATCCTAGTATTATATGAGAATATTGTTTTAATGATTTTTTGTCATCATTGGTAGTCATTTAAGATGTTAACACGTACAGGTTGAAAATTACCTTCCAGACACCCTCCCAGTACATCCATGCACAATATTGCAGTAAAATCCAGATAGAGTGTAACTGTCAATAACTTGCATAAAACTGGTATAAACAAACCGCAACTTAAAAAAACCAAACAAAAAAACAAACCACAAATTCAAACAAAATCCAAATAAGACAAAGGTAAAATATACACTGAGCATATCTAAATAGCTTTTCATCCATTATGCCATCTTTTCATAAAGAGGGAAATAAAATAGGAATACAGATGAACCTTATCAGTTTTTAACAAATGTAATTTTTAATAGTACAATTGTATTATGCACTTAAACAAGTAAGACAGATTGTTTCATAGTGCTGTGTCCTATTTTCCATCCCAGAATCTGTTTTTTTTTTCTTCAAATGTTTTGCATTATTTTCTTTTTCTGTAGGTTTCAAGAGTGATAAATTAATCCTGAAAATACGGGATAATGCAATGGCAGGTTTTTGATGAACCTCCTTCAAAACCTATTGGATCAGATCAGAATATCAATATGCTCTAAATATCAGAGCTGTTAACTTAATTCATATCTCTAAGACAAGTAAGGGAGGAAAAGGATTCACATGAAAGATTGTACAGGTAATGCATACACAACTGATTACCTCTATTCTGAAGAGTCCTGCCTGCGTGACATTTTCTATATGGAGTCCAGTCCCCTTAGGACATGCTAACCTAACCACTCAGAACATGACTCCTGACACTTCATATATTGTCCATGATGAAGCTGTACATAGAGCTGTCTCTGATCACATTATGTAGACGTGAATCTCAAGTAAGCAACATTTGCTTTACCCCTTTCTCACAGTCAAGATGGTGCTTTTTTCCTGTATTTTCTCCACTTTATAGAGTGTGTGATACACATGGGCATTGGTAAACATGCTTACAAACAGTTCAACAGCATGGCATTTAAATCTATGTCAACATTTTTTAAGAGTTTTGAATTTTAATGTCCTGTTACTCATTCAATCTCTCCTCTCCTTTTTTATAAGATTACTAGTACAAATTCTGAGATGTTTGCTCAAGTTAGAAGTGGGCAAAAAAGTGAATTATTAAGAAAAATATTGCTCATAATTGGGAAACTCTGCTGAACTGTTGTGAATGTGCAGAATAAGTGAGGCCCTTTAGAAAACAGGACAATCGATCTTTATAATATCATGTGAGCTGAGTAACAAGTGATGAAAATCTGCGAAGGCGCAACATGTACTTGGGCAATACAGAACCGATGATGAACCATGCCAAAGAATCTGGATGTTTCATATTTTGAATATTTCTTAATTTTTCTCTCTGTTATACTCTTTGATTTGAATCAGGAACTTTTTGTGTTTTCCAACAGTAGAAAGTACAGTTCAAATTAGCTCAAATTTTATACTTCTATGTCCATGGATTATATTTTGATAGCTTGTCTTCAGGGTTTATGCATTTTGTAGTTAATTTAAAATTTCACTAGACATTTATACTCACTTCAGAGATGTTAATATTAGTCAAATCACATTGGGACATGGCAATGAAACCATATACAAAGATTCTCTCCACACATCTAAGCTTTAAGGTTAGACAAAGTGAAACAAGGGCTAATCCTGAGACGAGGCTTTAGGATCACCATAGTCTCCCTGGCTGAAACTTGTAGTATGGGCTAGGTTAATGCACAGCTGTTCATATATGAGCTTATGGTGATATTCAAAGACCTCTCACATTGAACACAGTTTCTATTGTTTTTCCTGTTTATTTGTTTCTTTTCAACTGCAGAAAATTTACCTCTTGCAAAATATTTATCTCAATGGCAACAACTGCCTCTAAGCTTTACTACAATGTATTGGATACAGCAACACAAAATTTAACAAGATAAAAAGAGATTTTGCAGGTTAACCTGTGAGATTTTATGTAAACCTTCTTGATGCAAATGGTCTTTTGATTGTCATCACACAAAGCTGAAGACAAAGTAGGAATATTGGTCATGTAGGTAATTCTTCTGAAGATCAATTTATGCATATGCAGTGACATTGTTTGATCACAGGAGAATAGATAGGAATGAGTAAATGATTTTAATAGGAAATAAAATGTATCGTTGCATAGACGTAGCTGTTCCACAAAGTTAAGGAAGGGAACACACACTTTTCCTGTGAGGCTTTCAATTCTAGTCACATAAGCAGTAAATAAAAATGTCCTCTATTTTCTGCCCTGAAAGGTTGTTGCTAAAAATGACAGGCTTGCAACTCCCCCTCTTTTGTCTGTCTCCCCTACCACTACATTAGTGTGGATGAGTGGGTAGGCTGCAAACTGCAAAACCTCAGACTGATCTTTCTTTTCCAGCAAATGTGAATTTCATTAATTACTCTATTTCAGATCTTTATTCTTGCTACATTGCTGGTCTAGTTTCAGCAATGACAGACATGTTTAATACATACAAGATCAAAACAAAGTAATTAATTATAAAATATTTCAAATTATTTTAACACTTCAATTCCTATTTAATTGTACTTTCAGTATGTGTTCAGAGGTATTACGCACCAGACCTGAAACAAAGACATTTAAGGTAAATAAAAAGACATATCAAGGTAAATAAAAAAAATCCCAAAAAAAGAGTAATTAGAAGTACTCTGTTTTGCTATAAACACTGTAAAATTGGAAGATATTTAGACTAGACTATTTATATTTTATTTTCAGTCTCTTTACAGAAGTAATATGAGAACACATAAAGAAAGTGAATTTCCAGGATTTTTTTTAAAAAAGAAAAGATGGGTATTTTGGTTATGAAATTGAAAAATTTTCCCCTCGGAATATCTGGAATTACTCTGAATTTGCAGTTTTATTTTATAACTGAATAAAATGCAAATATGAGATTTTGTTTCAGCTTACTCAGCTTATGTTCCTTTCTCTTTATTACTTTTCACCTTTTCACAGAAACACAGAATCATAGGAGAGCCAAAGTTCAAAGGGACCTCTTTAGCTCAGGTAGTACAGCACCTTTCTCAAGCAGAATCAGCTAACGCAGGTTTCCAGGAGTTGGGTTTTGTATGTCTCATGGGTGCAGATTTCAAAACACTTCTGGACAATCTACTCTAATTGTTGGTCACCCCTACATAAAAAAAAAAAAAAAAAAAAAAAAAAAAAGTTATTTATTTTGTTTTAACATGGTGGCACATGTATCAAACTGATGCTAGAGCCCATTTCCTCTTGCTTTATCATTAGATTCCACTGGATAGATTCTGGTTACATATTTTTTGGTCCCTGCAGGAAGGCCATTATGCATATCTAAAATATTCCCCCTGAACCATCTCTTCTCTCAGTTAAACAGTCACAGCTGTCTCAGCCTTTTGTTATATAAGTCCACTTTGCTGGACTTACTCCAGTACATCCACAAATGGTTTGTTGTACACTTGTATCATATTGTAGAATCATAGAAACAGAGAATGGCTTGGTTGGAAGAGATCTTAAAAATCATCCAGTTCCAGCCCTGGACAGGGTGGTCTTCCCTAGACAAGGTTGCTCAGAGCTCCATCCAGCCTGGCCTTGAAAAC
>LTAT01000001.1:45076089-45091697 GCA_003286495.1 Chlorodrepanis virens | reverse complement strand
CTCATCACCCCCACAGTAAAGAATTTTTTTTGTGATATCTAATCTAAACAGTCTCAGTTCAAACACTCTGGCCAAATGTGTTAATTTTATAGCCATGTTGTTTCCTTTGTGGCTTTTAATGCTTTTTGTTGTTTTAGTTAGGTATTCCTGTTACTAAACTTGATTAATTTATAATAAAGTTTTAGAAAGAATATCCAGAAAGTAGGATATATTCATAATACTAACATGCAAAAGACAAGTCTTCATTTCACCTGTTTGATGAAGACTGCTGAAACAATTGCTTGAACAAGAAAGGCCTTACTGACACAAGAGGTTTAAAAATGTTAGTGAAATAATGTTGGGTTTGGTTTTCTTAATAATGAAAATAATTAAAATTTTGTAAAACTCTCAGAAATTAGAATGTTTGCTTGCTTTTGGGGCATTGGAATAAGGTTTATTTTTCTTGAAAAAGGAAGTTATGTCACTTGATTTTATTCTTTCTGTTAATAAAATTTACCAGTAATATAGAGCTATTCTGAATGCAGAGCCTGTTGCTTCATTTTTTTCTTTCATACACACATGAAAAGAAGTAGTTTGTCAAAATATTAATTAGGTTTCTACTTGACCCTAAGCTAGATACCTCCACATATCCTAGGAGATGACAAAAATAGTCACAGCAGGGGAACTTAGCTCTCAAATGTTAGTAGCTTAAGAGCTCTGCTTCCTGTTATACAACAGAGGCATTAAGGGTTTATTAGATGAAAGCAGCAAGACCATGCTGTTAACAGTATGAGCAAGCAGCTGACAAGTGAACGGATTACAGGCCCTCCTGCATTTAAATTCTATATTTTTTAATATTTTTTTTTTAACTTTTGAATTTCTCCTTTCTCTTGCTGTTTCTGAACAAACAATCTCAGTAAGAGCACCTCAAGATGTTAAAATTTTTCTTTCTCCTGTCAAAGGTATGTTTTTCTTTTCAGAAGTAGTAAGCTGAATCTCTCTTTATTTCCCAGGAGCTTGGGGGCTCTGCTTTTAATTAGAAGACTTCTTCCATTTTTGGTTTAGACATTTGAACTCAATGTAATTTCCATAACTGAAGACTATTTCTCAGTGTATGAACACCTGCTAACTGCATGTATGGCATTTCTTTGCAGAGAGAGATTTGTTAAAGGAACCACAACATGGTCAGTGCACAGTCAAGAAAGGAGGCTGTTTTGATGATTTTCATTTGTTAAAAATAGATATCATCTGACTAGTTAGCATTTTTGGATACTAGTTTATACCACAAGAATGATGTAAGTACCTAAAAGGAAGATGATAGAGGTAGAAATGGCTGTTACAAGAAAATATTCTTATGGTAAATATGTAAAATCAATTAATATTTAATTAATAAAATTACCAGTCACATACAGTACAGATCAGTAATTATAATTAATTTATGCAACATCATCACATCACAATTTTGCTTTTAAGATACTTAACTCTTCTAAAATATAGGTAGTCTTAGCATATTGAATTTTGCATAGCATTGAAATTAGACATAGCTTTTCTTTTAATGAAGCATCAGAGATTAATGAATTAAATAAAGATACTAAATGAGTAATTGACTGAACAAATTAAATTGGGTTATTCTTGCAAATAAGCTAATGTTAAGTTTATCAATGATGCCGAGAAAGATACTCGATGGCAAGAAAAAGATGAACTTGCAACAACATAGTTTAACAGCTGTTGTCAAATAAGTGTGAAAATATTGTGAAAGAAGTTTCAGTGTCATATTTGGTTTTTTTCAGTGTCATATTTGTCTGGCCTCTCTTGTGACCAAGCCTTCTGTTAATTAAAATCCCATTTAGCTTCCTCTATTGTGCATTTTCTATATAGCTTAAACTAATCAGGCTAAGGTCAGTTTCTTCATAGCTTCTAAAAATGAGGTTGAATGAACACTATATTTCATAATCTTAATCTGCAAAAACTCCTCATTAGCAAAGATCTTCCTGAGCTAATTTGTTATGAGTTGTTCGCTTTGGCAATTATCTTAACACCTAGACCTCTCTAAGTGAATACTCCCTAGCACTTATGCAGATATGTAACACTTTCCTTTGATTTAGTGAATCTTACTTAGACTAATAGAATTATTGCAATTTCTTTTTAATATCAACTTGTAAGATTTGATCAGCTCTTCATAAATATTTGTAGTAGTTAGTTTTATCTTCAGGTTTTTTTCTGTCAGCATCGTCTCTACTGCTTTTTGATCATGACAGAGAACATTTCCATTATTACTTCTTAACGGTAACTGATTTCTTTTGCTTGGTTATACCAAGGAATACAGTGTTATTGCCTTCATTTTTCTCTTCCCCTCTGTTTTAAATTTGATGTCTTCTCATCCTGTTTCTATTTATTTAGGTTTAATGGTATGCAGATATATTCATTAACTACTATCAGACACTTCAGCTAATTTGTTCATTTTTCCCTATATCCTGAAATCATTATATGTTCAGTGATGTATCCTATATCATTGTATGTTCATTGACTCAAATAACTGTCTACTGCTATTCAGTATCCAGGTTGCAAACTGAGAGACTGTGGAGGACCCAAAAGTAAATGAAAATAAAAATAAAATCAAGCTCACAACTGTAGGGAGTTTCTTCTTTTTCTTTTGTAATGTGAGCTCGGGACAGGAAGACTGTAGCTGCTGCAGAATAATTCAAAACATAAACATCAAGGTATAGCAGAAATTACTATGGCTAAGCAGCTAAGAAATTATTTTGTCCGTCTCATAAGAAATAAATACTTTTAAATTAAACTCATTTTTAAAACGTGTCTATATTCATAGTTTTTGCTATAGAAAATATTTCTTTACTTAGGAAAACATTTTTTAAGGCAGAGGCAGTGAATGGCAGCCAAAGAGATATTTTGGTAAGAGTTTTATGAGAATGAATGGGACAAGGGAGCAGAACAGACATGCAGATCTTTAAGGATGTCTTCCAGAAAGCACAAGATTTGGCAATCCCCAGAATCAAGAAATCAGAAGAGGAAGACAAGGGACAGCCATGGCTGAGTATAAAATTGCTGGTTACACTAAAGGGAGAGAAACCAATGTGCAGGCAGTGGAAACAAGGACAAATAACTTCTGAAGAGTATAGAGATGAAGTACAGTTGTGTAGAGATGGGGTAAGGAAGGCCAAGGTGAAGTTGAAACTGAACTTGTCAAGGAATGCAAAGAATAACAAAAGGGCTTCCACAAGCATGTTAACCAGAAAAGGAAAATCAAAGGAGGTGTATCTCCCAATAAAAAATTCTGGTAAACTGATAGAAACAGATGAGGAGAAGGCTGAAGTACCCAGCATCTTTTTTGCCGCAGTCTTAAGTGGCAACCTCTCTTCCCATACCTATTAAGTGGATGGACAGGAATTTCAGGAGCTAAGTTCCTGCCACAGGAGGAGGAAAAGTAAAAGATCAGACTTGTGACCACCTGAGGAACCTGAATGTACATAATGATGAAATGAGACGCATCCCTGAGTCCGGTGGGAATTGGCTGATGTAGTTGTCAAGGCACTCTCCACTATAATTGAAAAGTCATGGTAGAAAGGTAAAGTCTCAGGTGATTAGAAAAGGGGAAACATTGTACCCATCTTTTAAAAAAGATAGAAAGGAGCTGTCAGTCTCACCTTTGTGCCTGAAGATCATGGAACTTACCAAAGAGATATTTCATGCCAATATGAAGTCATACCCACCAATAAAGGGTTAAGGGAAAGGAGGAAGGGAGCAGGCATTCATTATTAAGGCATTTGTCTTGAGAAGAAATGTACTGAGGCCCTACTTTCCAGGATGTTGTCTTGTGATGGGAAATAGAGAATAAATTTTTGCGTGTTTTACTTTTTTCCCATCTTTATGTATTTAACTGCCTTTATCTTAATACATAGGGTTTTTTTTTTTTTCTTTCCCAAGCACACTGAGGAATGAAAGAGCTGCATGGTGGGCACCTGTTAGCCAGCCAAGCTCAATCCAACACATTTAGTCAGCTTTTATTTGATGCAGAGCATGCCTTTGACCTCTTCTTGAGAAATCTGTCAGCCTACCCAGCCCTCTGTGCTAAATGGGAGATCTGGGGCATGGACAAAGACTTGTCTTTGATTGCTCCCTGAAAGTGTTCCACCAACTCAACTCTTAGCTATGTTCTTAGTGTTAATGCTACCCATACCTTCCCCACCCATGAAAATATCAGCTTAAAATTTCCACCACAATTTGAGCTTTGGGCAGACATCTGACACTGAAAATTGTAGCTGGTGTACATAAACCCTTTGCAATGCTATACAGCTGAGAACAAGACACTAAAATAAGTGGGTTTAAAAAATTGAAATGGTAATCTTCTCAGTAATATATACATAGAAATCTATGGTTTTTTATTTTTCTTCAATAATTTAAAGTACATTGTAATGTACAAATGGAAATCTCCCGACTTTTTAGCAGATAAATGATAGAATCAATTACTGCAATTGAAATCAGTCAATTGTTTTCCAGAAGCTGCTCATTTTACAGTGGAGTACTTGCTTCTTGTCCCTAGTTCTGTCTTCTCATGATGGTAGAAAAGAAAACAAAACCTAAAAAAATCAATGCCAAAAAATGATTAAAGATTACTAGAAGTCAGGCATTCAGTGTCATCAAAACTGTGCTGTATTAATACTCAAGCAGTTAACAATTCTAGCCTCAAAGATAATTGCATGCATTTTTTATGGTATTTCTCTTAGGTAGGTCTCATACTCTTTAATCTTTGGGGTGGAAGAAAATCACCTATGTGTGATGACATGCGAGTTGAAGTGACTTCATAAGGACAGCCACTAAAGTGGTTCAATTTCTTTGTTCTTGTAGTGGAGTAAAGAAATTATAAGAGGAGACTAATACTCCTTTCTCAGGGAGTGAAATCAATTTCATTTCCTGGCAGTTTCTAAATTGTGTTTGCCAATTGTGACTGAAATTATGGAGACAGATGATTGCTGGTCTCAACCTTTCATTTATTCCAAGGCCACTGAGTGAAGTTGTGCACTTCTTTTAGCCTTTCCTGCTTTGTTTCAATTTACAGGATCTCAAGTTTCATTTCTCAAAGACTGGAATGGAGAAAAGTGCTTCTGAAATCTTTTGTATACGCAGGGTTAGCACACTAGAGATCTTGGTTTTCTCTTTTATCTTCTCTTTTCTTCCATTTCTTTTGAAAGTACAATAATAACTGTGCTATGGAAGACATGATCAGAAGGAACATCCATCATTTTCATAGACTAAGACTTGATATTTCATTGTCTTTACTAAATGATTCATGCAAAGTATATGTGCCATTAGCTGTAACAGACTGGACCTAAGTTGCATTACTTTTATTTGTGCTTCATTTTTAGTGAGATCAATTTAAATTTTAAAAAGTTCTCAAAAAAAAAATTTCTAGAATTGAATGTTGAATTTTAAATTTAGATTTTTATTCTATAAAGATCTTATTAGTATTACTATTATCAGTTCTTTAAATTCAGATAATCAGTTTCAAAAATCAAAATGATGGGGAAAAAACCCCTCTTCACAGAGTTAAGCTCAAGTGATTTAAATCCTAGCTCATCAAAATGAGGAGACAACTTTAGCCATATACACCTCCATAAGGAAGCCCATCAGAGAGGGACTAGTGGACAAATCTGCTCTGTCTACAGCAGAGATTTGAAAAGCTTGGCTTGCTGCTGTCAGCAGGAACAACAGTGCTTGGCATATTAGGTAGTGCTGGAAAAAAGGCACAGAGAAAGACAGTAAGAATTGCCAATCTTCTGGTATTACCCCACTTTTTTTTCATTGTCTGAATTTTAGATTCCTCATTCCTATTGCAAGTTTGATTCTAGCCCTTCTTCCTTGGGATACCTACTGATGCATGTAGGGTTAGGAACAGGCATTTCTTTTCTTGTTTGGGTATTTTTTGTGGGTTTTTTTTTGGGTTTTGGGTTTTGTTTGTTTTTATTTTTTTTTCCTTGGTCACTGCTGAGAAGCCTTGCTGTCTTGCAAAGAGAATTTATCTGTTGCAGAAATGAGACAATCTGTCTTGTGGCTAACAGTCCCAAAAGGACATGGTGGTTGTGGAAAATAATGAGCATGAAGGAAGAAGAGTATAAACAATCCTACTCCCCACAAATGCGTCCTGAGTCATCCCTTCCTGGGACAGCCAGTCAACAAAGAAGAACACCAAGGAGACATAAGGAAGTCTTGGAGATTTGTGTTTTTCATGTGTTCCTCAGGAGATATTTTTCTCAGTTATGAATGAGTAATAGCTTTTTGCTCATCTGAGCACAAAAAATTACAGAAAATGAATGTAACAAGAGAGTGTGATGAGATAAATTGGGGGTTGTGAAAATAAAAGTTAATTGAATATAATTTGCTTGTTATTACTGGGAGGAAAAGAGAAAATTCTTTTCTAGATGTCTCCAAGTTTAATCTCTGTTTACAGCTGTGTTCAGTATTTTGAATCAAGATGACTGTACTAATAATACAAATATTGATCATCTCTCTTTTTTAGAAAAAGAATTTCATATACCTTATGTAATAATGTGTCTCACACAGATAAGTTTACAATGAAAATTTATTCATTTGGCATTTCCCAGGTTGTGTGTTATTTATGTGTTCTACAGTGATTACTTCAAATCACAAAATTCTACTAAAATAAAAATGGAAATAAAAGTGTATAAATTCCCACTTACACCAATTATCTATTTAACTGATTTGGCAATATTGAGATGGCAATTTTATTACTGTTATATTTATATAAACTTAAAGGTGTTTTCATGCTGCCAGGGCAATCTAACAAGTCCACAGTTTATACAAAGTAATTGGGCCAGTAGATATACCCCATGTAAATTATTGCTGGTATCTCCTATCAAGGAGACCAAAATACATTTATCCTGAAGTTAAGTAGGATGATGATAACTCACAATGGAAGAAAATATGCTCTCTTTGTATTGTTTTTAATAAACTTTATATTATTATTTGATTAATTAACTTTAAATCCTCAAATGGATACTGAATTCAAGTGAACTTTATTTAAAATTTATTCATTAATTTTCATGATGATTGCTATGTATGTGAAAATATAAAGTCTCTCCTGAGGAATTTTATTATCATATAAAATTAGATCTGAAATGTGTATTTGAAAAAATCTGAATTTATAACATAAAATAGTTTTTAAGATGTACTTGCACACAGAAAAGCTTTATTGAAACTTGAGGAACAATAGCTAGTTTTGTTCTCCCATAATCATCCAACCCAATCAGTTACACTCCTGTTGTAACACAAAACAAATAATTCAAGCATTCTCTTGCTTCTGATACCTCATTCTTGTTTTACCTCAAGACTCTTTTAGCTTTCTCCCTTCTTATAATCTTGGGCAAATCGTATTAAGATGAAGTCGCAATCACCTTAAAGAATAGCTGCACCTGAGTTGTTCTCAGTCAGTGATTTTAAATGTATTTTATTGAAGACATGAAAAATCCAGAGATGAATCCCACTGGAAACTTTTCAGCAGTAGCTCTGGTTTGAGTTAGAGCTGAACAGATATTCATGGGATCATCAGCAGCCACATATTCAGCACTGCTTCTGCTGGTTGGAGCTTAGTTTTGGTCTTTTAAATAGTTCCCTTAGAAATTCATGCTGTTGTCAGCTAAAAGAAGCAAATCAATCAATAAAACAAGCAAACAAAGTGCCACAGCTTTCATCATGTGGCTATTTGATTTTAAATATTATCCCCAGAAGACATCTACCTTTGTGAAATTGTTTTCCCAGTTTCACAAATAAGGTTTGCTTGTTTTTTTTTTTTTTCTTTTTTTTCAATATGACAGTGGCTTTGATTTTCTTTGCTAAAAGTCTTTGAATCATTAAAATGAAAACTACTATTGCTTCAGAAAAAGTTCCATGAACCCTGGCAATTTTCAGAATGAAGAGGAAAAAAGAAAGTATGCTTTGTGGAATTTTACTGGAAGAAATCTAACCATCTTATTGACCTCCAGGGTTAGGCAATAGGTGAACCCAATTTTCCATGGTTATATCGTGGATGAAGTTCTTACTGGGAGATATAGAGTTGTACATAATTACTTAACCCTTAAACGCTTATGCAAGGCACAGAATCATTGATGCTCTCTGGATGTACTCTTAAGACATCAGAACAAGAATAAACAGTAATGGGATAATATATTTTTAAAGATACTTTTCCTGTAATGTGACTTCTATTAACATACTAAGCAAACTTTGCAGTAACTTCCCTTCTACTCCTTCCACATTTTTTACATTGTAAAAATAATATTTTTTAAAAAAAAGTTTATGACAGCTGTGTTACATTTAGTCTTCATATTTTCTTGCTTTTTAAAAACTAATTATTAAGTCAATATTTCAGTCTTCATTTTTGGCAACTTTATATACAAACTTAAAACTGTACTTGAAAAAAAATGGAAATAAAAAGACCTGAGAGGATTTTGTTCTCATAAAATTATAAATTAACAACAAACAGATTTATGTTTAGTGGCATTTATAGCCAATGCAAAATTAAAAAAAAAGCCAAACAATTTTAGGGCCCAGTTCAATTTAGGGATTTAGCATCCTGAACATCTTAGGAACTGTGAGGTATCCCATACAGTCTCCACATGTGCTCCATGCTGTGTGTCTTGGAGGTCCCTTTTCATGCCTACAAGTCCTCCCTGTATGTGCACACTCCAAGTAAGGCAATGCAGTCTAACTCTGAACTAGATATGAGCATTAGATGAGTATTTTGCAGTTGTTCTAATTCATAACTAGATAGGTTATTGGGGCACCTCACTGGGATGGTGAGCCTACTCGTGCTCAGCCTGAAGATCACTATATCCTTGATATCTGTTATCTGCAGTAACCAATGAACAATTGCTTTGTACTTGCAACTTGAACATATTCTACTTGCTTATAACTCTTTGTGCTCGGATAAGGATGTCCAACTAAACTAAGAATGGTCTGTAACAAAACACATGATGCCTTTTCAGAAACCATAGGATATTCATTTTGGCTTTAATCTACCTTTGTAAATGATTTCATCTATCCCATGAGTCCTGCAGTGCCTGCCAGTGCTCTGTGGGTGTCCCAGATGGCATAATAAAATATCAGTAAAAATCACTTAAGCATCTACATTTTAAGAATAAAATCCTATCCTAAATTCTGTATTTGGGCTACTGATTCTGACATACTTTTGTCCTCAAATAAAAAAGTTATCACTAGTGTATTACTGACATCCTCTTAAAGGGAGTTATATAAAAGAGAGAAGAAGAATCACCCTTTATATAATTATCTGATTCATTAATTTTCAACATGTACACATCTATGAAGTCCTCTGAAGAAGTCTAGCTCAGGCTTACACATCTAGGAATTGATTATACAGTAATGCTTTGCAAAACCAATATGACTTCATAACCATGTTGTTTTAATTATAAACATAAACATTATGGTAAAAGTAAAAAGCATGAAAAAGAAGGAATATGTTGTGTAGCTTTTCTCCCTTAAAAGATGAGCAAATTCTTTTAATAATTTAACAAATGCACCTACAATTTGCCAAATGCTAATAAACATGAGAAAAGTTTTTAGAGCCTTTTCTGGTTGGAATATTGAGTTTTGTCATGTACAAAATTCCCAAAGTTGCTGCTGTGCCAAGGGTATTGAATGATCTTTACAATTTCTTCCAACGTAGACCATTTTCTGATTCTATTATTCCTTTTAGCAAGTGAATTCCTCCATCTCTGAATTTGCTATAGTACTATCTCTTGAGGAGTTTCAGACCTCATTAGAAATCAGTAGACTCTTGAGAGACGTTAACATCTCACAAACACTATAAACATTGCCTTTTCAATCTTTATCAAAGTTGTGTTCCCTGATAATGCTTGTGCACTGAGATAGATTAAAAATATAAAAGGGAGAAAATAATTTGAATACATGGCCTTTATAAATAAATTCTTTCAAAATGCTTTGCAACAATGAGTGAAATTTCTTTCCTTTTTTCTTTTCAGTTAAAATAAGTAAATCTCAAAAAAATCCTCACTGATAGATAAGACAACATGAAATGAAGGTTAACTTTTAGTGAATAATATTTTGCAATAAAATTTGTACATGTCATTGAAATATGCTAGCATAGAACTTTACCTCCAAAAACTGGTATAAGTTTTTAAATTTTAGGGAGGGATCCTGAATATTTTTATGCTAATCATAATGTTGATCTTGGCCCACTGAAGGGGATCAGCTTGGATTAAACTTTTAGCCTCTTTACCACAAAGAAAACACCACTATCCTTTCAACATGACAGAAGAACTGGACATTAAATCAATAAGACAAATTCTGCAATGGTCCTACTGTGTTACAGCAGTAGGGAAATTTCAACACATTGCTGAATGGTAGATGGCCTCTGGAGATAAGATCTTCATCTTAAGAAATGGTCACATTTATATACTCACCATTGCCGGAGCACAATACTTATTGTAACAGTAGGATTTGTTGGGTTTTTTTCCCCAAACATTACAAAAAAAATGCTTAAGGCTTGATGGAATGTTGAAAAACATGTGTTGTGTTTGGGCTGCTGTGCCCTCAGGTAGTGTGAAAGGACATGCAAACCCAGCTGCACAGCCTGAAGCTGGCCTCCGGCATAAGCTGTTAGAACTGTGACCTCTGTACGGCAGGCAATCCCTCTGGCAAAAAGGGCTAGTGGAAGCAAGAGAGTAAGGGTCAGCTTGAGTTAATGTTAGAGATTATTTTAAAAGATCTGTTTAAGGTTCTAAACAGACCATATTGTGGAAAAGATGTGAGCTAGCTAAGACCTGGGTGAATGAAAAAGGTTTTTATACTGACTGACAAAGGTAAAGTGCTGGTAATCAATACCCAGGAGGAAAGACAGTTCAGAAGCGGAAAGGTGTGTTGCAGTTGTCAAAGAGACAAATGTAGGTTTCATCACTATACAGCAGAGGGTAAATGGGCTTGAAACAAAGAGGGAAAGGAATTCTAAATCATAGATAAAAATTACAAAAACTTTAGGCTTATCCCTAGACAGAATATTTCAGACATAAGAAGACTTCAAGGTAAAAAAAATATGTGAGCAGATAAAAATATTTCTTGAATTCTCTAAAAGTATAGGCTTCTGCTCCAATGTGATAAAACACTGGGAAAAAAAATATCCATGGTTTTTCAATTAATTATTTTTCAGTTTTAAATATGATTCTTTTTGTTAGAAGTCATCTGACATCTCATACCTAATGCTTCTTCCAGTTCATCAAATATATTTCTTCTCTGGTTCATCCACACACACATTCATTGTGGACAGCAAAGGAGTTGCCTTTGCTAGGTAAGCAAAAAGAGCTGAGGATTTATATTGAGCTTATGTCAGCTATCATATTTATACATTTACTATCTTAAGAGATGATTGACAGGAATGATTCTGTAGTATCCTTTGTTATGTCACCAAGAAAAAGAGAAAAGCAATTGTGTAGTAAATCTGTACTTTCCCCTGTGCAAAATGCCATGAGATGGATGGTAGATGGTGACAACAGCTTTCAACAGGTCTCACAAAACTAATACAGACATTTAGAGGCAGAATGTTGCCTAGGATACATTGCCATTCTTCCACTGCAGTGTGTTGACCTCTGACATTTAGACAAGTTGAGTTTTTGCCCCTTCAGTTTAATGTAAGTTTACAATATTTTTAAAAATTAACTACCCTTAACTATATCGAACATTTTCTCTGAAATTTAAATTATAATTTAAACATTTCTGATTTATAGGCAACGATTTAACACGCTTTTTCCTCTCTTTCTGTTTTATGGTTTTGTGGGGATTTCTTTCTGTAGGATTTCAGTACAGTGAAGTGCCATATCCAATAAATTAAAAAAAAAATACATGTAGAATGCCCCCATTTAGAAAAACAAAATAAAATTTTACAGTTATAAATTAAATATCACATTCTAAAAACCTATTTAAAAAAACCACAAATGCTCTCATTCTATGTTCCTTTGCTGTTATAAAATGAATAAATGAGATTTGAACTTTTTTATGAGTTTTAGCATAAAAGAAATAGCATATCCTAAATCAGGACATCATGTAATTTTAATACAGAAGCCATTAAATGTCTGAAAATCACAGTTCATTCTCCATTATTCTAATTTTTCTGAAAAATAGTGAAAAGGTAAAGAACTAATCTTAATACTTACTGATTGCTCTTCCACTGCCTCATTTATGGATATTTGCCTGAATTTTTACATGTTTCAGGAAAACACCATGCCATGATACATTTATGATTCATAATCTTGACTTTCATGGGCTAATTTAGGTGTTCAAATTAGCCTAAACTAGCTAATTTAGGACCTAATTTACTTTTAAACAAATTACAGCATTAATGAAAAGACAGACACCTTTAGACAGTGATTCAGAAGTGTTAAGCATTACTTCAACTCTAAATTACCCTTCAGTCATCAATGATTGCATTCATAGCTTAACTCCCATTTCCTACTTCCTACTCCCTAGTTCAGGCATTTCAGGTAATGTAAATTCAGAGAAATTAGTGCTATAGTTTAAAGCCATTGTACATCAATGCATCTGGGCCTATATTCTATGGAAATTCAAATATCAGAGGAATGTGAAATGCTTAGATCTCACTTAATAGTGAAAATGTGAGCTGCTCCACTCCTGAAACTAAGAGGTTTGCAAGCCATGTTTAAATACCTTTATTTGTAGGTTAATTGCTTGGGCTTTGAATACTCCTAAATTTAGTCATTAATATAAAAATGAAAATATGATCATCATAATTTTATATATACTTATGTAATAAGCAGCTACAAAATTTTAAGCTCGAAATGCATATTGGTCTACCTCAAATAATAAAATATTTTAGGATTTTGGGGATTTCTCTGTCCTTTCCTGTTAGAATGCTATAAAGCTGAAAAATATTCTAGATCTTTAATTTTAACAGGAAAGACCTTTGGATTTTCAAGAAAGTACTGCAGAAGGAAGAAGAGTCCTGGACAGCTAACAAGAAACAAAGAGTTAATAAACTTAAGACAATTAAACAGGATTCTTAATGCATGGTTATGACTTACTGAGTTAGTTCCAGTTAAAAGGCTTAGTATTTCATTGTTTATAATGCTATTCTGTAGTTAAAGGCCATATAATCCAGATTTTCTTGTAAATAAATCAGATCCTTAAAACACTTGAATAGATTATGTTTATAGTTATGTTTAACTGAAAACTGAGAAAAAAAATATTGCTGCTTTCAATACCAACTAAAATATTCATTTGTCTTTTTCTTGTTATCACATTACAGAATACTGATAGCCAGAATACTGCAATGGCCAAACAACAACTGTGAATATAGGAAAGATAGATCAGTAGTCTCCAGAGCAAAGCTTCTCCAAAATATATCAATTTTTGTGAACTCGGTGATTTCTTATTTTCTCTGATATCAGAACTGACCAACCAATCACCCACAAAAAAACTTCTAAAAGTAATTGATTTTTTGTTACATAGCAGTTCCTTTACTTTTTGCTTTACAGATAAGTTTTCCTCTCAGTCACATCAGTGAGCTTTATCTGTTCATGACAAATTTGAACCTTCATCTTTTGTTTAATTATCTAATTTTCATTACATTTCCCTCTATTAAATTGAAAACTTAGGATAAAGGATCAATCATACCCACATTGGAAAGTCAAAATTATGTTATGGACAATTTGTTAACTGCCTGATTTCATTAACATTACTGCTTTTGCCCCTTAGACAAATATATTTGGGAACAGTGTGAAGCTCAGAATTAGTAGTGAAAAGTTTTAGCATAGAATTGATTTCAATTTTTTTATTTTAGAGGTGTAAGAAATTATTTTCTGACAGAAAATTCAATTTGATATTTCAGGACTTCAGCACGTTTCTGTAAGATACACTTATTTTTTTGCAATTTTTGCAGTGGTAGTAAAACTGAAAGGTGAAAATTAAAATTTAAATGACACAGCAAAAATAAAAGGTAAGGTATTTTATTCATACTAAACAGAGAAACACTGGCATTCTTTTTACAAGCTATAGTTCCTTATCCATCTTTTCTGGTCAGTTTCACCAGAAAAAAAAAAAAACAAAAAAAAACAAACAAAAAAAAACCAAGGGATACAGATATATGGCTTAACCTTTCTGTCTCATTTCCTACACCAAGGAGACTCACTGCCTTTTCCCTTTCTCAGAAAGATGTAAAGTTTTAAAACCAAAGAATTTTTTCATTAACAGGAATTGTTTCGGGGAAAAAATTGCTCTTTTTCTTTAATTACTAATATGTTAATCTAATGTGGGATTTGAAAGTTGCCTAAGCTTTGATCAACCCAATTTTTCCTCTGAACTCTCTACAAACTTCCTTTGCAATACATCTTTAAGGGAACATTGATGGATAGAGAGAAAAAATGCCTTTAATAAAGACAATTAGTTTATGATACTTTTTTTTGAATGGGCTGTCACTGAAATAGACTATAAAAAAATACCTATGAAGCTCCTGTAGTCTGACATTTATTTTCATGAACATATTTATATGCTATTTGTAAGTATTGCTTTTTGTATTCTGAATCAGGCCACCAAAAATATGTATTGACATAAGAAATTGTCATAGCCATAGAAATAATAAAAAAGAAATGTGGATTTTAAAAAAGAAATTATTGCTGGGGTTTTTTAACCTATATAATACACTCAATACACACCATGACACACTCAATTAATTTTCCCTACTATTATGAGAATATGATATTCAGATCTGTCTAATGAAACATGGAATTCATTCATATTGATCATAAATTAAGTCTCTCAGGGTTAACAACACTGTAATGTGGATGTTTCTTTGCAAATGTTATAAACATTAAATCAAGAAATTATCTAAGTGCAAAGTTCTTCCTTAAAAGCAACTAAGATCAGTATATGGTCCTTAACATAAGGAGAGGAAAATTTCTGTTTCAAGTAAGACAGTTTCTCTGTCTGATAACATAGGAGAAAATTCCTTGGTGAAATCCGCAGCACGTCTTTAAAAGTTCTAGAAATAAAATATTTGAAACAGAATTGCTTTTAATGAGGTCTGAAAAGCAGGGCAGATACTGGTGTGATATTCAGGGAACATAATAGACAGTCATAAAAGAACAAAGGTGCAGAGAAGACAAGACACAAGGTTAGCAAACAACTGGAGTTACTGTTTTGATAAGAACAGAAATAAGTTCTGATACAATACTGCCTTCTCTAAGAAAATAAGTGCAGAAATATTGCACAACTAAGCACCTAGTAATGGTACTATTCAAGACATTTATCCATGTTGCAAAGCTGTCAGTATCCCTGTATTTCAGCAATAAGTGGCACCAGGCTCATCAGGCTTTTCTCTCACTACCACACACTGACATAGGATGGAAGAATGGAAGTGCTCTATGAGATTTTTCCTGCTGCAGTAGAGTGCCCAAGAAGCTGTGGGCTGGGAAACACTGAGGAACAGCAAGTATTCATTTGTTTGGGTGGGGTTTTCTTTTGGTTTTGCTTTAGATTTTGTTTTTATTTTATTTTTTATTCTGCCTTTTTCTTGAATTTTTTTTTTTTTTTTTTTTTTTTTTTTTTTTTTTTTT
>LTAT01000001.1:45050849-45063135 GCA_003286495.1 Chlorodrepanis virens | reverse complement strand
TATATATATATATATAGGTATGAAAAGTACTTCCCATCACATGTCTAGGCACATGATCTTTGTCATTTGTACTCTGTCAGATTTTATGTCCTGCACACTTTTTCTTGAGCTATTTATCAGTCTCCCAAAACTGCTCTGTGTGAAATTGTCTGTGAGAGATATGAAGTCCAAAGCTTCCTCAGAAGACCTTGCTTTTGTATAAATAGAACAATTTAAGGATATGTGGAATGTAGGAACATTTGATTTATTGGGCTACTTCCATAAGGATAAGAAAAACAATAAACCAAACCCTCATGAACATGAGAAAAAACAAAGACAATAAAAAGAAGCATAGATCTCAGGCTGCTGGCTGAAGGGCTGCTAAAGGAATAATGTGATGGTGTTCACAGGGGTCCCAGGATGAGGGAAGAGACGAGAATGTTGAGTCCATGTTTCAGAAGGCTTGATTTATTATTTTATGACATATATTATATTAAAACTATACTAAAAGAATAGAAGAAAGGATTTAATCAGAAGGCTTAGCTAAGAAGAGAAAAAGAATGATAGCAAAGGCTTGTGACCGAGACAGTCGGACAGCTGGACTGTGATTGGCCATCAATTAGAAACAACCAGATGAGACCAATCAGAGATCCACCTGTTGCATTCCACAGCAGCAGATAATCATTGTTTCCATTTCGTTCCTGAGGCCTCAGCTTCTCAGGAGAAAAAATCCTAGGAAAGGATTTTTCATAAAATATCATGGCTACAGAATAACTCAAGTGTAATCTTGATACTTTGCAACTGATAAAATTATCATGGGTATCATTAAAAAACACCACAAAACCCCAACTCTCTTTATGAGACATTTGAAGGGGCTTGTGAGACTACATAAAACTTCTGAGGTGAGATAAAGAGGAACAAATAGTATTGTATGATGTTCAAAGACTCAAAAGAGGGATCAAGGTAGATCTCACAAGAATAATGGTAAATTGAAGAGAAGGGAGGCTGAAATGGACCTGTAGCATTTAAGAAAGGACCTTGCAAGTACACATGCCCTGACAAGCCTGATCACCACAGCCTATTCTATCTCTTCCTTCAACTACCATCTTAACTAATTCCCTGTGTATGTGCTCTCTGTGTATGACAGCAGGAAGCCTAAAGTTGAACTTTAAAGCAAACAGCATGACAAGGCCTTCTGCTGGGGAAGCCATAACCAGCTACAAGACAGACTTGTTATGTTTGTACGTATCTCTGTGTGCGTGTGTGTGTGTCTGTCTGTGTCTGTCTGTGTATGTACATGTGAGTTTGATCTGCTAAGCAAGATTAGAGACAGAACAGGTGGTTAAAACGGGCTCATTGTACTGCTGACGTGTATGTAAGCCCTGTGTGTATGTGTATACAGTGCTGAGGAAGTCTCAGCTCTCCTGCCTGTCTTCCCTGTCCTGCTGGTGTTTGGCCATGTTTGTAAAGAGAACACGCAATGATTGCGGTTTGAGTGACCAGTCTTACCACAGACTGGATCTGGAAAAGAGGAATAGAAGCCACCTCACATCCAGCAGAACAAGGAATAAGAACCAGTCCCATCTCCCTTACTTGAGCTCCAGAACCTCCCTCCTAGCACCACACTGTCAAAACTTCATCCTGATGATGGTGAAAAACACTTCATAAACCAGTAAGTTTGTAAATTTCTCTAAAGGTCCTTCTATAGTTCCCAGGCCAGTTCAGTGATTGACCATTGTTTGTGTGAGTTTGTTTTACTGATCTGCCTTGTCAATTTTCTTCAAAATACAGTTCATTCTATAAAAAACCTGAAGAGCTATACCTGTGTAAACAGTTTTTTTAGCAGAGAGAATGGAGGACATTGAGGCCATTAGCTAGTAATGAAAAAGTCCATGAGACAAGGTTGTGCTAGCAGCATTATGGACAGAAATAACCAAGAACTGCAGTGGTGACAGCAGGTTTTGGTGTGAGATATCAGTGGGAGGGTGCTGACTTAAACCATCTTCTCATCTTGGTGTATGGATGTACTGTGCATGTCTTTTTGACTGTGGACCAGCTGTGAGTGAAGTAGGTGAAATGAGAGCATGGCAGGTGTTATGTGCTTGAGAAGGACTGCGGGATGTGATCTGTGAAAGGGTGAGTATGAACTAACATTCAGCTGGGACAAAGCCACTGTTTTGCATTTGTTGTATGCTTGTGGTAGATACTTATGTCAAGATGACCCAACTGATTTCAGAGTCCAAGAGCATGCCCTGGCCTATTTTACTTATTAATAGGGATATTGTTCTTAGAGTAAATGCCATAATGAGAAAAGGTTGCTTTAATAATAAATTATCAAATGTATTTGAGATTTTTAATGATAAAATACAAAGCAGAAATTAATGTTCTATAAGTTATGTCAAATAATTTCAGCATGTCACAAAACTATAGAACATTTTCTTGAAGTCAATCCATGCATTCTCCATTAGTCAGATCTCTCAAAATATCCTCATTTATAGACAGGAGTGTGTGTGACTAGGAAAATGCAGGAATATAATAGCGACATACAAAAGAATAGTAATTTTGTCCTTTCCTGGGTGGAAAAAAATCCTTATTAAATTCATAATAACGGAATATGTTTATTATTGTCTGAAAAGATGAAAGAAACTTTAAACTTTTTTAAAATAAGCCCTGCTCTCAAAAAAATATTCCTCAAGCATTGACTTGCAAAAAAATTTCAGGGCAGCATACTCCTCTCTAAAATTAAAGAGGTATTTTTTAATTTTTTTGACCACTTACACTAACCAATGCAACTAAAATATAATAAAAAGATTTTTGAGCACCACTCAGCAATGTAAAATTATATAGCCAAAAAATGAGAAGTTTTAAGCAGATGATGAAAGCACTCAGATGAATACTTATAGGCTGAGTAGTTAGAAGCATTACCATACCAGCTTTCATGTGCCTGAATTTTTTAGAAAATTAGATACATAACGTTGTATCCATAATACACATGAGAGATGCAAGCAGAGCTCTGTAAGATTCTGGTTACTAAAGAAAAAGTGAAGTCAAAACAGAGTCTATGTCCTCTCACTAGGCTGAGGAGAAATCCTAGCAAAACTTTTACGATTTTTGAGTTTTGATTCACTTCTGCGTCTTCATAATGTATATAAAAATAATCAAAAAAGCAATATTTTGAGATATTTTATGAGCAATAACATTATTTAAATGATTTCATCTCGGTCAAAAGTTTACATGCTCAATTCATGCTGAATTCACATTTGTTGTTGTTGATATTTGTGATCCAGGACCATTCTAAGGCCACAGTGGCAAGTACAACTTATATTCTCTAAGCAATGGCTTAAACACTTCAGAAAAATAAATTCTTATGTACTGAAGGTAATTGTCTCCCACAGCATGTGGGAGTAAGGGAGTAAGGTAAGTCTGCTATGAATAAATATTCTTCTTGCTGTCAAAGAACCTTCCTTCCAAAAAGTCAAAAGTCACCACAATATCAATACTGTACACACCTTCAGTAACTTAATGGTGGTGAATGTAATTTCAAACATGTTATTGTATCAATCAACCATGACTTTGCTCCATACATGAGTAGAATTCTCTTTTTAAGCTCCATGATTCATAAGCTTGAATCACTGGGTAAAATATGCAAAAACACATTCAAGAAACCAGACTTTTATTGATGTCTGTGGCATCTAAGCAACGGGTACCCTGTGAGGAAATGGTTCATAACTTAGCTTTATAAACAGTGTTATTACTTATTATTTCAGTTATGTGATGTGCCTAGCACTAGAAGGAAGGACTGTCACAGTCATATACTCCAGTGATTCTTCTCCATTAGTCTTGCTAGGACAGAGCTGTTGTCAGGCAGTCTGGAAGATACACAGCTGAACATTATGTAGATTACATTGTTTTCCACGTCAGTTATGAACTGTAATTAGACATTAAGCAAAACATACAGTGACAAGAATAATGAAGACTGTGGGTACTCCTTAGAGAAGTTACAAATTATCTATACGGGAGAAATTTGCAAACAGGATGTATAAATATCTGCTAGTAATTACTCAAGTGAGATTATTTACAGGGAGAAGCAATTTCCTTCATTGGACTGCAAAAATAGGTAAGGCTTCAAGCTGCCAATGTGTCTTTAGGTCTGAAATGAAAAACAAAACAAAACCAAACAAACAAAAAACCAAACAAAAACAAACAAAAAGTCAAATTCAGCAATAATAGAACAATTTGCAAATAATGTAGTTCTACTGCTTTGAAGTTAGTGAATATTCTAAATTATCCCTTGAGGCTACAATTTTATATTTTAAAAGTACTTTTAATTTATCTTGTGCCAATTATGTGAGACTAAGTTGCAAAGGATCTTTTCTACTCATTAGCTGGTGGATTCTCTGCAGGATTGGCTCCATAGTTTCAGAAGATTTTGGATTCTTACTCATTTGGCTGATGGAAGAATGACCAGATGCAACCAGATGCAATCAGCATTACTTCTGTGGTAATGTGCAACCACATTACCACAGAAGTATGAAATAATCAAGAAGACCTGAGGTCAGTCTTGCAGATCAGGGTAAGGATCGGGGACATTTGAGTATATCTACTGTAATGTTTGGGGTACTTTACAAATACCTAATTACATGAGTTTGTATTTTTCTAGTGTGAAGTGCTGCGATCTTTGGCAAAGAGAGCTCTCAGCAGGTAGAATGAACTAATTTCTTCTGATCTTTCACTTGCAGGAATTTTTATTTTTTTCATAATTGTTCAGTAATGAATCACCTTATTTTGTTTCTCAGATTTAAATGTGATCATTAGAATGATCTGTGATATATTCTATCATTCTTGAAATTCAAATACTTAAAGGCTGCTGTTCTTTGTACTAAGGATGTTTACATGACCTCCTGCAGATGACCCTAAGCAGAGTTAGGAAAAAAATCCAGCTTGGTACTTCCCTAACTACACAGGGCAACCAGGTATAAGTTTTGCTGGAGAAAATAACTCAAAATAAATTTGTTTTCTAGCTTCAGTCTGACATGGTCAGGCAAAAAGCTGCTCCACAAGTATCCTTAACAGACCCAAACACTGTTTTACTTCACCTTGTGTTTCTCTCTTTCTTTTTCAAGTTCTTCTCCTTTACCACTCTCATTCCTTTACAAACAAAGAGCCCACTTCTCTTTCCCCTTTTCTAATGGCCATGGTTTAGTAGAATTTATAACATTATTTAGTGTTTATGATTTGTTCGTCCTGGTAATTTCTATTCTACCTTGTTCAGCAATTCCGATAAGCTGCTTTTTTTTTTGTTTTGTTTGGTTTTGTTTTGTTTTGTTTTGTTTTGTTTCATTTTGTTTCTGCTGTATTTTATGCTAACTCTGGGTCAGGTTTGTGTATGCATTAGTATGCATTAGTCCTACCTCATTATCTGCAGCAGACTGTTATTCTTCATATCACTGCTCTTCTGAGGTGCCACATGTCATATGGATTCACTATAACATTCTATGTCACAGTTTGAATTTTCCTATACTTCTGTGACATTCTGTCATTTCACTGTCTGGTTACACAGATGAGCAATGGTGGGGAAATAGGAAATACACAATTTTTTAAAAATCAATTTCACAGTTGCTATTTTAGAAGTAGTGATGAGCTAAAGCATTGAGTCACAATGTTGTAAATTGTCTGGCACATGATGTGGCAACCATTCAACTTAAATAAAATATTTTCTTTAGTTCTTCTGCTGTGAAGATAAAAACTAAAAGTGCATCTCAATTAATGAAATTGGAAAGATTAGATCCTATACACAGAGCTTTAAAAGAATAAAGATACACAGAGATAAAATTCAGTACATAATTATTTAAATTGTTAAGATTGCTTTATTTCTAGTTATCTCTTGATAAAAGAGAGAAGAGATAGATTTCTTTGCTTTTTTGTCAATGATAATTTTGTCCAAGTGTATTAACAGCTGATTAAATATAAATAATTGAACTACAAGACTTTCAGTATAAAAATAGCTGTACATTTAATTAATTAATTAATTTGACAGTAATTTTGTCAAATAAATGACTCATAAAGAAAAAAGTTATGGCCAAGAAAAATATATGGATTGACTACAGAGAAAAATAATGAAAACCAAAAAATTCAAACAGTTATTAGACCAGCAATAAATTAAAGGTGTCTTATTACTTTTCTTAACATGTAGAGCATTTGTGTTAATGAGCTTTATCAAATAAATATGATCAATCTTGGAATTTATTCAGTACTTAATATGAAGCATGCAACAGTCCTGAAATTCTCAAAGAATGGGTGAAATCTTTCTTTTACTCTTGCATTAGTAATACATTTTGGTTTTCAAGTTCAACCAGACAAGTTTTGATGTTTGAGTATTCCTTCAACAATTTGTGCTCATCCATTGTGTCCTGCAAGTAAAGGACTTAAATAGCAACTGAAAGACAACTGCAAACTTCTGTTTATATGAATGGTAGTTATGAGAAACAATATCATTATTTTAGGTGCTTACATTCAGGGAAATCATACCTGTATGTATTTTTCCAGCGCTCCACTAAAGTTACAAAAACAGGATAAATCTTTCTTCAGTTTCTACAGTGACTCGACCATAAAAAGGTGACATATGGCTTGATACTTCTTACTTGATTGCAAATAGTGTCTCAACTAAATCTTGTCTCATCAGATCTTACCAATTTCTTTTGCAGGAAAAGAAAAAATCTTTTGGCTTCATCTGGCTTCACAGACATCAACGGCCTCACTTTACTGAAAGGTAAATAACAGTCCTACACATTGGACTATTGTTTTCCAGATTTCTGAGCACTTAAACATTTCAGAGTGTTCAGGCTGAATGATGGTGATGGTCTGTGAATCTAATAAAAAAATGCCATCATAAGAAATTATTAATATAAATGGTCATATGAAACAAAGCCTGTATAGCAAAATAAGAGATCCTGGAAGTGAGCTGAAGCACTGGATTCTTGAACATGCATATTGTTTAATGGTTAATTAATTCCGTGGTTTTATCGGAGTCTGCCTCAGCTAAATCTCTTGTGGGGCCTTAGTTAAGTACAAAGAGCATCATCTTACCAGGAGTAAATGGCATGGATGAGTCAATTTGTGTAAAAGGAAATAAAGGCCAAATTGCTGGTTTTACTACAATATTCTTGTTCCATGCTTAAGAGCATTAATATTGAACCCCTTGTCATCTTGTTCAAAGGGAATATCACAAATAAACCCTGGAATTGCAGTTCACAACTTCTCAGTTAATTTTTTTTCTACTATTATGTAAAAATTCACCCTTGCATTCCAACAGCACTAGAACTAACTAGCTCGAGCTACCATGAGTTCCCTTATGTGTTCTAGTTACCACCTTTTTCAGGTGCATTTCTCACATGTACGACAGCTAATTTGAGAAAGAATCTTGTGAGAAAGAACTACATATTTTCTCTCTCAGATTTTTCTTTCCCTCAACTCCAGATTTGTACATGCTTGCCAAAAAAATGTCAAGTGCTTTTCTATGTTGACTTTTTTTGTTCTGTAAATCTTCAAGCTCTAGTTTGGGGTCTCTTTGATGGTTTTTGGGTTTTTTCCAGCTTTTTTTTTTTAATAAGAGAAATTATATTAGTTCTTTTCATCTACTAAATGCCTTCTCTAGTCTCTATTAGTTTTTTTTGCCATCTCTGTGTCTATGAGCGCAGCAAGGGGACAGTGACAAAGAACATAGATGAGGAAATCAATGTCTTTTTTTTCTCTTAGCTTTCCCTGGTGAGACAGATGCACAGTGGATAGGACGAGACAGACAACCCTGTCAACAGACACAAAGTGGAACACTGAAAATTCCCACCACATAATAGAGAAAATAATTACCACAAGAGCTGTAAACATTGGAAAGGGTTGTCTTGTAGGGTTGAAGAATGTCCAGCCTTGAGGTTCAAAAGCCAGCTTTTGAGCAGAAGTTTGGATAATCTTCAAAGGTCCCTTTGGCCTTAATTTTTCTCTAAACCAATGTACCAATAAAAAATAAATAGAAAATACATTCATTAATTTCTCTCATGATCAGTTATTGAGTATTTGGGATACTGTGCATATAGGTTTGTTTTTTTTATTGCTTGTGGATTTTTGTTTTATACTCTACTCTGTCACTTCTTATGCATAACACAGGGTCTTCAGACTAAAATTAAGGAATACTTTGTATCATAGTACAGAAATCCTCAGAGACAAAATTTGTCTGATTTAGAGAAAAAGGTGAGTGCTATGTTCTTCCTTCTATACTTACACTTTCAAGGAGTAATTTTAAAAAGCTTAAATCACTCTCATAGATATGTTAATTTGTTTCTGCTGCAGTTAACCACAACAGATAACTTTCTTCTCTGACACCGATTCTATTCTTTTTCATTGCCTTTCACTCCAAGGAAGAAAAATTCAGTTAAACCCTGCTGGAGCAAGCAAACACATACAAAAAACCAACCAACCAACTAACCAAAAAGCTAAAAGAGAAGTTTGTCCTGACCTGCTCCATTCTACTGCTATCCAATTTCATCTCAAGGAAATTCAGTCATAACTAGAATGATACAAACATATATTGCTCAGTAACCCAGGGAGCAGGTCCTCTTTTTGCAGTTGCCAAAATATTCTGTCTCCCTTCCATTTTAGAGCATTAAAAGCAGAAGAACAGCAGTCACAACTGCAACATCCAGCTGATTCACTGTTTTTTCTTTCCCCTGGCTGTTGTCATAAATTAACAGGTTGCCTTGCACAGCCTCAGATGCCAGGAGAGGCATCTTGTTGAGATGCCTTAAGTCATACAAAGCTGGTAAACTGTTACAAAGCTACAAAGCTGGTACAACTGTTATCTCTATCCTTACAGCAGGGTACAGGAAAGTATAGTCCCCTCAGTCTTACAACAGTCCCTGCAAAAGTTATGGAACAAAGGTTCCTCTCATAAGTTGAATGAAATATGTGACTGGAGAAAGGCATCCTGCATTCCTCAAGGGCAAATGATTCTTGGTAACCTGATTGCCTTCTATGACAAAGCAACCTGCCCAGTTGATGTGCATCAAGGGGTGGGGCATCGTGGTCTACCTGGATTTATCCAAGTCTTTCAATAACATTTCCCACAGCCTGCTTCTAAAGAAGCTGATGCATTATGGCCTAGACAAGTGGTCTGTGTTGTACGCTCCAGTGTAATGAAACTCTGAGTTGATCTCAATATTTTGGTACAATCTGACTAAAAAGTATAACTACAAGTGACAATGTTAGAAAATATTTAAGTGCTTTTAGTCCCTAAAATAAAGATTTGCTAAATATGAAAATAAGCCTAAAGAAGATGAATCAAACCAGAAAACAAAGCCCTTCAAATCCCAGGTCTACTGTATTTATAAAAAGGTAGTTTGAAAAGAAATTTCTCCATTGTTCATTATATTCTTACTGGGTGAAATCCTATTACAGTTACACTAAATAAATTCCATTTAATATTTTGCTCCACAATATAGTACTAGAGCCTACCTCCTCCTCTCACTTAATTTAAGTAAATAAAAGCACTTTCTGGGTATAATTCTGTGACCCATTGACAAGATAATTTATTGGACTGAAAGGACTCCGTAGAAAAATGTAAAAATCTTAAGCTCAAAACTGCCACAACTTCAGGCTTCAGGAAATGAACAAACTTAAGCTCAAAACTGCCACAACTTATCCTTCAGGCTTCAGGAAATGAACAAACTGCTGAGCATTGTACAAGTATGGAAGAGAACCCTGTATTTCAGTCCTTGAACAGAATTAATTTTTCAGGTTAATGAACAGCAGTGCAGTTAGATAAACAGATTGTCAGCAGACTATTCTAGCCACTAGGAGGTAGACTTAGGACTTTTCTTGCTTGCTTTTTTTCTCTGATTACAATGGTCTGAACACAAATACGAAATGAGAATGGGGACTATTTTCTTCTTGAAAGAAATGTAGACCACTTTAATCACTCAGGCTAACCTTTACATCCACTACGTTTTTTTGACGTTATTTCTGTGTCATTTGGCTGTCCCACGCTCTTCATAACAACCTAACTTTATAATGCAGTTCTTCATTCCAACCTTAGGAAGCAGGAAAATAGGATGTGTCTAGATTACTAGTTATCCAGTTTGGGGACTAAAAATACTTTTTTCTTTCGAATTGTTTTCAACTAATACGGAAGTATGGTGCAAAAGAGAAATTGAGGTCAAGAGAAAAGAATTACCAAAAAACCAAGATTGTGGAATACTAGCTGGATGGACAAAATGTGTGCTCTTGTGACACAATAGAGACTTCTATGCCACAGTATCTTCAGAGTAATCATTTCCAACAAGAAAGCAGCTTCAATAGAAGGTATAAAGAGTAATCTCCAAACTAATTTTGCAGAAATCTTTGCGATTGTATCACAAATAGCATGCAGGGAGTTTATTGTTTTAAAATCAATTTATCAATCCTATCTGTCCAATAGGTATAAAATACAAAGCTCCTACTTTTTAACACACAATTTAAAATAGTGAAGGTGTAAAATTCTTGGCACTAAAAAAAATAATGAATAAGAAAGTTGATTTGCTGTTAGCACTAAACACTGTAGAAATTTTGAATTGTTAGACAACTCCATTTAGGTGCTCAAAGTTCACTTAGCATCCACACATGCACAGGAAAAAAGAAACACTGGAAGTTATTCCAATTTAAAGACAAGACAGTTTTGTGAATTCCATTCAACTGTTTACATGCTTCTTCGCTAATTCTTCCCCAGAATTTTTTCATATACAAATAATTTTTTTTCATATGCTATTCATAAGATTTTTTTGCCATGCAAAATATGCTGGGTGCACATCTTTTGGTAAGCCACGGGAAAATTAAACCCATGTCATTCACAGGAGCATACATTATGCAACAAGATTATAAAGCACTATTATGTGTGGCAGAATATGTTAGCTGGTTTTAATCTTTGCAAATTCAGGTGAAATTTTATCAATAGAGATACAAGAACCCAATTTGTTTATTTCCTAGAGAAATAAACAGATTTATTCAGTTATCTTTTTTTGTTGTTTTTGTTGTTTAACCTGTCATACAATGTTTGCTGAGATCAGGTTCTCCAGTAGCAGAAGAATATATGCATCTTTCACTAAATATTCACTCAATAACAAAGTAAAACTAAAACTCCTTTGCCTTGAGCAGAATAGCATCCTTTCAGGTAAGTGTAAAATTAAAGTTGCAGCTCTCATTTTGTGAATGAGATCAGTATCTCTAGGTAGCTATTATCTATTCCTTTACTTTCTTGTAGAAGTGATATAAAAAGAGATCAAACACCAAACTTAGCACATGATAACTATGCTGAGGAGAATATCAGGAAATCATGAAAGGAGGAAAGGAACATTCTGCAAAACACGGTGCCTAGTATGACATTAGTCGTCTACAAGATGCAGTTTGATCTGGTTCTACCCTTTGGAATCTCTTAACACTATCTCGAGACTGCTGCAGAAGTTAAGGTAGGCCCTTAAGTCAGTCACTCCTCAGGCTGGGCTCAAGTGTCTAATTTTTAAATAATTACATTAAGGGTACCTCATTGTGAGGTGAGTACTGAAGCTGTGCTATGCACATCAGTGTGTGTGCAGCTAACTGAGGCAGCTCACACATGCAGCAGTTTGTGCAGAAAGGCACAAACCCAGAGCCAGCAGCTCTGAGCCAAACAGCATACATTTGTCCCCAGCTGTGGTGGTGACATCAGGACAGAGCATGGCTCCCAGCTTCTGTTAGACCTATTGTCCCTGTGACATCCAAGGCTTGACCCAGACAAATCCTCAGAAAGAGAGTTCAGATCTACTAATCTCAAGCTGCAGGGAGTGCCTGGGACAACTCACTGAAGTTAGGCCAGATGGTTTTACAGCTTGTAGCGGCTGTGCAGTTGTCAGGAAGCTGTGCCACCAAATGAAAGAGCTGCAGGCGGAGGTCAGCAGACTGAGCAGCATCAGAGATGAAAGGAAAGCAGTTGAGCAGCTCTTTTCCAAGCAACTGCAGCTTCAAGAGCTCAAACTTCCAACTGTAGAAGCGAGATGGTCAGAGCCTGTGAACGTCAGGATGTGTGACATCCCAATCTTAAGTGAAAAGGAACACCCAAAGTTTACAGCTGCTCATGGTTGAAATGACCTGTCAAGTCAGAGGGTCTGCAAAAGATTACAAAGTTTTATAGTAAGTTTCACACTTGGCATGGAAATTGGTTTGTTAGTTCCTGACCTCCTAGCATAGGCACAAGGCATGTGTTTTGGGTAACAGGGTAGAGTGAAGAGAGATGAATTAAAATGAGGGA
>LTAT01000001.1:45039085-45050839 GCA_003286495.1 Chlorodrepanis virens | reverse complement strand
CCTTCTTAGAGAAAAGTTTCTCACTTTCTGTGCAAATTAGTGATCAGTTAAAGTCTGTTCTTCTAAACCTTTCTGGAAATGGGGTGGAGGGCTTTAGGGGTCTTTGGTGGTCTTGATCCCTCCCATATCCATGAGGCCATTTTCAGCCTCATTCTTGCATTTGTACTACACTGTGTTGTGCTTATTTCCAGGAACTAGAACAAGGAGTTTTTCCCTGAAAGTCCTGCCCTATCTCCATGTTTCCTGCCCTCCTCCAGACATATTCTGTTATTTCTCACAGAACTGTTAATAGCAACATTCCTTGGGTGTTATCACCCGCAGTCCTTGGTTGGATCCATGTCTCTGCAGCTATTAGTGCTTGAGATATAACATTATCAGCTTATCTTCTGGGCCTTTATAGGGTGGCAAGCAGAAACTCCCATGATGGTAAAGCCTGAAAGCTGGCATCAAGAAGATGGCTTCTGCTGTTCCAGAAGTAGGTACAATTCTCTAGGTACAATGAAGACTTGTACCTAGAGAATATGTTCAATGTCCTCATAGCTGATAAGGAACTGAGGGCATTCTAAAACAAAAGATTCAGAGCCAGCTGAGCCAGAGCTACACTGCAGCACCAGGAGAAAGTGCAGTGTTAGCAGTGGGAGACACCCTGTTGTAGGCAATGGGGATTCCCACCTCACTTGTGATGAGGGTAGCCAGAGACAGGAACAATTTGGCCAGAGAAGTTGTGGGTGTCTCATCATTGGTAATATTCACAGCCAGGTTGGATGGAGCTTTGAGCAACCTGATCTAGTAAAAAACCTCCCTGGCCATGGTGGAGGGATGGAACTAGGTAATCCTGGAAAGTTCCTCCCATCCTAAACCAATCCATGATTTTATGATAGATATTTTAGTGGCTCTCCATAAACTATGTATGACACATTATTATGTCTACTGTAAAATTTTACTGTTCAGGATAAAGTTATGGGATGCAGACTAACAAAATTCAGGATGAAACTGTGTTCTCCATATCTTATTGTATAGTAGATGATTTGATTATCATCAGGATTGGAAAACAAGGCCCATGTTATGGCAGATGTTAATCATACAAGATATTTTACTGTAATTAGTCCGGTTTTATTTGAATATTCTAAAAAGACAGAGAGGTAATGATTAATTTTATATTGCTGGGGTTCATTTTATAGAACCCACCACAAGAAAATAAATTAATTACAGTTCTATAACTACTTTGAAATAACAAATTTCTAGCTAAAGTGAACTATATCCAGAGTAGACTACACAGTTACAACAGCTATCAGACATGCAACAGTAGTGAATCGACTTTCGTTAAAATTTAATCAGAAGCATACCTTACTCCTTTCTCAACCTCAGTTGGTATAATTTTTTCCTGTGACCCACCTACTCTATAAAATCTACTTGAGGTTGTATTTATTAAAATATTCCCTTATTTCTGTATGATATCAACTGTGATCTTTAAATGAGTTTCTGAAGTTGTTCAGATGTAAAAAAACTTCATGCCTGAAAATTTTTTTTTTTTTTTTTTTTTTTTTTAACCGTAAGCTGTAGTGAGTCAAATTTAGTTGTCTAAACATAGCTACCTAATGGCAAGTTAAGAAAGGTACCTGAACTCTCCATATGGGGCTGGCAGTTGGAACATAAAAGATGTGTGAAATAATTTATTTTGACACTTAGAAGACAAGCAAGATGAGCCAATGGAGCTCAAATGGCTTCAGAGGTTGCATAATTACAGGCAGGTGATAACATCAGTCTCTGTATTTTTAATAGTTAGTTACCTTTGCTTTACTACTTTGAGCTGTAAAACTCTTTGTTATGCAAGTATGATCACCTGCTTTAAAGGATTATCAGCTCCTGGCATCTGCAGGTGAGTATACATCTTGCTGTTTTTACCTTTCTGTTGAGGCAGATCAGCAATTGCAGATATTTCAAAATAGCAGTACACCCTCTTGGAATGCAAGCAATATGAGATGCTACTGCAGGCATGGATTTTGTGTTACAGTGATAATGTTCTTTAAAACATTTCCTCTCAGCTCTCCAACTCATCAGAATACTTCCCTAACCAGCCTCCAAAAACTGTCATCCATATCTTTTCCCACACATTTGCAGTATATTTTCTTCCACAAGCAATACAGGATGTAAAGTGTGCAATTAAAAATTCATTGCTTGGAACTGAACTAAGAGAGTGAAATTAACTTGCTGGCTGTTCCACTATACATGACAGGCATCTGGCAACAGGAAATGTGGTCAGGGTTCATCTGGCATCATCAAATTGTCTTTTGGACAACCAAAACATTCCTCTTAGTATTTCAGGATTGTCACTGGTCATTGTCTGTGTGACATAGCTAGCTGTTTTACATAGTATTAAGTCTGCTCTCTGGACCATGGATTTTCCTTCAGGTTTCTGAATGACTAAGTACCTGTTTGTTCTGTTCTGAATTGTGTGCTAAAATGCGCTACTTCAGTTCCATTTACTACAAAATAATCAGGTCAGAATTAAGAGGTCATACAAATCAGCAAAGTATAATCTTAATACAAAAAGTGTCAATAGAAAGAATCTGATGAATGGGAAATGGCTAAGCATCTGTTCAGACCATGTAGAAGTATTTGTTTCATTTTTATTTTTGATTATAGATCCATACAAAGCTGAATCCTCAGCTTGAATAACTCTCAAACTATCTCAAATGCACAGAACAAGAAATCATTTATTTTTGGAGCAAATAATAAAGTACCAGATAAAATCTTTGCTGAGCTGGAAAACAGAGAAGAATGTCTTCAGGGAAGTGAGAGAAGAGGAGAATTGGAACTATCCAGAAACCAAATCTGGCATCTATTCATTCAGTTAATGGGAGGAAAAATGGGTTGCACAACTGTTTGCCAACCTGAAAATACATTTCAGATTCTTCTATTAAAACACTGAAAGGTAAGACTGTGCCTCTTGTCTACCTACAGTTGATTTGTCAGCCATTTTTCCAGTTGGAATCCAGATGCTTTAAACTGAACAAGAATAGTAAAAAGCATTTATGCAACTCTCATAAACATCCGAATTACACTCTAGGTGGTTGGTTACACTTAAAGTCAAAACCTAAAAAATTAATATTGTCAGACAGTCATTCACTAAGTATTATCATCTTCTATACAGCATAGGGAGCTGAAAGCTTGTTTATTGGACCAATTCATTACTGTTTCCAAGTCTCTTATCACAAGTCTTCATGTTGTAGATTTTGCATGTGATTTCATAATATATGTAATGGCTAATTGCCTTAGGAAATACATTTAAACACAAAAACCTCCTTGTTTTATAAGTCTTTAATAATTTTTCTTTGAGAAATCAACAGTTTTAGGATATAGACTTATAGTTCAATCACAGCAGGACAAACCATTGTTTAGAAAAAGAATCTGCTAGCTAGGGCAAATGATAGAAAGAGAATTCTGAGAAACCAGCAGAAATGTTTGAATAGAGAAAATTATGACTAAACGATTATTTAAAGAAAACTTTTAAATATCCTTTTCATTAAAAAGAACTTGTGAAGCTCTCCATTTCCATTCATGGTTAGTTCTCAAATTTGTCTGAAATAATACACAAGTTGATAGTTGAAGAAAAAAATTACAGGGTGTAACAGAGCCACTTATAGCTGCAGACTAGTTGCAGGACCAATATAATACATTTTAACTAACATCTGTTTACTTGAAACCAGCTCTTAAAGGTAAACTATCATGCAAGATAATCAGTAATATTTATGAATCCTGTTTCCATGACAAGTGGAAACACCCACTACCCCCTTTACACACACCAGACTTTCTGGGCCTAGGAGTCCTGCCCCTTTTGCCACCACATGGGAGGTCTAGCTGCCTCACCTTGCCCCATGTGATCCCTGAATCCCAGTGACTGGATGCTGACTGAAGCCACATGTTCTGGATTGCCCCAGAAGTACATAAAGGCACTCCCATGGCCCAACAGTGTGATGCCATTTTGTCACATGTGATTTACAAAGGCTCTGTGATCCCATGGCTGCTTCAGAAGGCTCTGAAAGTCCTCAGAAATATGTGTATATATATACATACATGTATAAAATTAGATGAAGGGTATATATTTTTTAAATTATATATAGTCACATATATATTAGAAATATAAGCCTATAAATGTATATAAGTGAAGCCTATAATTGTATCTAAGTGTATTCCTAAAAAGGATGTACAATGTGTATAATTGCATATATATAAACCCACAAAAATTTAAAAATTATTTCTATGCATGTAATACAAATTAATAATATAGATCAATATAAACATGTGCTGTCATTTAAAAAAATATATCTAAAAATAAAATTTAATCTGAAAGATTTAACTAAGTTGAAATGTGAATAGAAAGAAAAAACAGATTAAAAGCTGCTTGGGCTCACTACTTCAAAGGACTTCATTTACTCTTACTCATTGTGGGGATGGAAATCTTAAGACGGACAATGTGCCACTGAAGAGGGTAGAGGAACATGCACAAAACTGAACATGTCTGTGGATCAAGTGATTACTCTGGGGAGACCAGCAGTGAAACAACAGCTGAACACTGTGCTATGAAAGAGGAGACCATTTGGGGGAGTCCTGGCTGAGAAGCCCCAGACCCTCAGTTCCAAACTTCCAGAGTGACCATATAAAATTATTAGGGAAACCTCTCAAGTTTGTGCTCTGCAGGACGATACAGGTATCATGGTCAACTATAATGGAAAGCCAGGACAAGAAGACAACATCTTATGAGCTTGTACAGGAAAATCACTGATGGAATTCTGAAAACAATTATATAATTCAGAAGAAATTACAAATGGACTAGCTATTTAGAAACACTGTATCATTTATTATTTAGAAACACTGGGTTTGTTGAAATGGACTTTAAAATCATGTAGCTTCAACCCCCTTACCATAGGTAGAGACTTTCCACTAGACCAGCTTGCTCAAAACACCATCCAATCTGGTCTTGAACACAGTAGTTATGAGGCACAGCTTCTAGAGGTAACCTTTTCTGGTGTTGTATCACCCTCAGAATGAAAAATTTCTTCCTTCGAAGAAATCTACTTAATTAAAATCTACTCTCTTAGTTAAAATCTACTCTCTGTTTACATCTATTCCCCCTTGTTCTATTACTACATGCCCTTTTTAAAATTCCTTCTCAACTTTTGTACCGGTCCCTTTGGGTGCAGAAAAGCTGCTAATATGTGGTTCATATCTTTCATGAGAAAAACAGATACAGAAAAAAGTCTGTATTTCCTGTGACCTAAAATATATAGTACAAAGCGAGTCATATGTTCTTAATTATAGTTTAGCTCTGGACTTAGCACCAAAACCACAATGAGATTAAAAAAAAAAAATTATGAAAAGGAAAACTGAAGGAGAATGAGAGCTTGAAGGTGACATGTCTTGTGTTTTTTATTGTGCTTCTTATGGATGTAAAGTTTTGTGGTTGCAGATGCATAAGTGTGTAACACCAAAGGTTATGCTGACTATTTTTTAGTTACCCAGCTTCTGAAATAAAAAATAGATATATAGCAAAGGATTTAAGATGATGGATTCATGTGCATGTAAGTTCCCATCCCTGAGTATATGTTTCATAGGCTTTAAATTTTTAAACCATGAAACTAAGCAGCTTCTCGGAAGCAGAGATTTGAGGGTTGAAAAGGTTATTTCTCTTTTCTTCAACACTGCTGAAAATCAAAATTGTGCAAGCCCTCATCCACATCCAGAATATTATGGAGTGGAACAAATTGTAAAGGGGTAGAATTTTTTTTGCACAGCCCACAGCTAATAACAAGAAGGTTTTTTTCACTCACAAATGGAACCAAGCTACTGCTATCAACAGGAAGTGAAAACTTTGAGGTAGACCTGAAGTTTACACAAGAATGCGTTTTGTGTTGATTTATACTCTATGCAGATAGGGAGCTTGAAGAATTTTAATAAATAGAATTCCCACATTGCTGAATCCTAGTTATACTCTTTTTGGTGGTAAAAGGTTTCTGCATATATTTTAAAAAAACCCAAATGAAAAGATCATTCCTAGAAATTTAATAGCTTGTAGTCCTTCAGCAGCAAAATAAAATAATATCCTCCTGGGCACTCTGAAGTTATACTTGGTAATTTTGAAAACTCAGCAGCCTATTTTGGTACAGTCACAGTAGAAGTGTATCCATTATATGGTCTTTTCATCGTGGTTACTGTCAGGGTAAATGACAACCAATTCTTCTTGTGCTGCACCTGTGCTGAAACCCTTCAGAGATGCTGTATTTACAGACATAATACATGGATACTTATAATACTGCTGAGGTAAAGAAGACCTAGAAGATACACACAAGGTTTTAGAAATGTATGAAGCTTTGCGTTTTTGAAGGGAGTCCAAAATGTTTGGATTTGGATTTAGAGTGAGTTTTCCTTTTTCTCCTGTTTTCTTTGTGTTTTTTGTTTGAAGTTTTTGTTGGGGTTTTTTGGCTTTTTTTTTTTGTTTTGTGTTGGCTTGGTTTTGTTTTTTTTTTTTTTGTTTATTTGATTGGCTGGATATTTAGGGTTTCTGGTGTTATTTTGCTTGTTTGTTTTTTGGTTTGGTTTGGTTTTGGGGGAGTTTGTTTATTTGTTTGTAGTTTTGTGGGGATTTTGTTGTTGGGTTTTTTTTCAGATTATATAAAATTGTACCTCCATCAGGTAGGTAGAAATCAGAAGGAGAAATCTTCAAGTTACCCTGTCTAGTACGCAGATGTTGACAAAAAACCCTGATCCATCTGGTACAGAAAGAAGGCTTTCTTTTGCAACCAGAGTGCACAAAGAAAAACCCCTCAAAACAAACAAACAAAAAACCCAAACTCTCTGTTTTAAAAATGTATGTGGGATTTCTTCAAGGGATTTAATTTTCCCCACAGCATCGTGACAATAATTGATTTATTGTTTTGGCTGACTGGGGTAAAATTGTCTTTTACAATAAAACAAGTACTTGCATGAATGAGGAGAGAGCAGTGGATATTGCTTACTTCAACTCCAACAAGGATTTCAACACTGCATCTCTTAACATCCTCAGGCAAACTGAGGAAGTCTGGACTGGATGAGTGGACAGTGGATTGAGAACTGGCTACATGGCAGATCACAGAGGGTTATAATCAGTGACAGAGGATCTTTTTTGGAGGCCAGTCACTAGTGATGTCCTCCAAGGTTCAACACTGGGCCCTGTACTGTTTAATTTATGCATTATTTAATCAGATGAAGAAACAGGAACTTCATGACAAAATAGAGCTGTGAGGAGTGGCTAATAAACCAGAGAGCTTTCCCAATGTACCCCTTCAGAAGAAACCTGACAGTTTGGAGAGATGGGCAGAAAGAAATCATCTGGAATTCCACAAAGGCAAATGCAGTGTCCTGCGCCTGAGGAGGAATAACCCCCTGCACCAGCACAGGCTGGGGGCCAACCTGCTGAAAAGCAGCTCCTCAGAGAAGGATCTAGGGTTCCTGGAGGACAACAAGCTGTCCATGAGTCAGCAGTATGACCTTGGGGCAAAAAAGGCCAATAGTATCCTGGAGTTCTTTAGGAAGAACTTTACCAGCAGGTTGATGGAGGTGATCCTGCCACTATACTCAACCCTAGAGAGGCAACATTTGCAGTAATGTTTCCTTTTCTGGGCTCCTCACTACAGGAGAGACAAGAAGCTCCTGGAGCAGGTCACAGAAATGATTAAGGATCTGGAATATATCTCTTAAGGCTGAGAGCTGGGTCTGTTCAGACTCAAGAAGAGATGACTGAGAGGGGACCTCATCAATGTCTATAAGTATCTGAAGAGAAGGCAGGCTCTTCTTGGTGATGCCAGGCACTAGGACAAGAGGCAATGGGCAAAAACTGATGCACAGGAAGTTCCACCTGAACATGAAGAAGAACTCCTACAAAGTGCAAGTGACCACCCACTGTAACAGATTACTCAGAGAGGTTATGGAGTCTCCCTCATGGAGAGATTCAAGAACTGGGTGCAATGCTGTGCCAAGTGCTCTAAGAGGACTGTGCTCGAGCAGGGAGGTTTGATCTGGTGACCCACTGTGGGATCTTCCAACCTGACCCATTATGTGATTCTGTGTTACGAGTGTTACTGTCAGCTGCCATGTCATCTCTATAAATATCCTTTATCCTATCTGGGGAAAGAAATATAGAAGCGTTTTTATGGTAATCATCTTATTTAAGCTTAATAAAATAAATAGGGTTATGATCAATTATATGGCAAACTGAGCATGTGAGTGATGAAACTGAAAACTTTTTCTAAGCAAGTGCATCACTGAAACCTTAGTAGGGTGCACATTTTTTGAAGAGTTAAAATGAGTCACAACTTCTATCAAAAGCAAAATCCATGGGGTTATTTGAGAATCAAGTTTTTTCCTTAACAGGACACATGGAATCTCAACAAGATTGGTTGGTTCTTTTAAGAAGAATCTGAAGATACTGCTTAGCTTCCAAATTTATATCTGTTCATCTGTACAAGTACTTCAAGGCATGTAGTGCCCTTTAGGCAAAGAACTGGCCATTTTTTTCCTGACAAAAAAGCCAACTAGATACATATTGGTGAGAGGAGGAGAGGGAAGATCACTGAGAAATATGAGGAGATGAACTGGATATATCTGATTGTGTGAACTCTGATGAGTAAAGGCCCTGAAAAATTTATTTTTGCTCTCAGGTTGACCATTTCAATCAAGGCATTATGATCAGCAGACTCTTGTTCTAGAGACTAGACAAAGGCATAGTATAGCTCTCAGGCAAATGCTTCCCAGAAAACTGTCAGGAAATGATCTTTCATATGGCTGTCAGTCATCTGTAAGACCTTCATCTATTCCCTCATACAGCAGTGTTGTGAAAATCTGGTGACCCTGAACATTTTTCACAGTACAGGAATGGTTATAGCTAGTTTATACAACCTTACTGTTCATCAAACAAAAACTTAATTTTCTAAGCATCAGATTAAGTTTTACATCCATGGTAATTGACAAAACCTTTTCCAAGAAAAACAACATGGCATTCAAGTCTGCAACCCTGGGCCTTCAGAGTGTTGCCTAAACCTGATTAAAGAAGGCATCCAGCATGATCAATTCCTGCTGGTTTTTTGTGCCTTTATAAAACAAGCTTATTCAAAAGGGTGTAGACATTGTCCCTTATTTGCAACTGAGAATCAACTTGATTACTGCACAGTATGAGTAAGATTTGCTGCTTTGTCTTAGAAAATTCTCTTCTATGGTATACAGCTGGATGAAAACAGTTCTCAACAGACAGCTGACCACACTTAGAAGCAATTATCTCTGTCATTCCATGTTTTAACCTATCTTGCAGCAAACATACAGCAGAGTGTTGTGCCTTCATAATCCTTTCTATTCCCATCCAACATGCCCAGGGATGTAGATTTTGGCAGACGTAATTAGGATCATCTCAGTGTAAAGGTTTTCGTTGATGCTGGTCTTCATCAGGATTACTACAAACTCAGCTTGAAATTCAGCATTATTTCAAGAAATTTGGAATATAAGCCCATCCCTGTTAAAATGTATCTCCTTTTCTAGTAGCAAAAGAGAGTCTCATCTGTATTTCCCATTTATTTTGCACAATACAACAAGGTTTGTTTTTCTATTTCACCTTGCCCTCAAAACCCTGCTGCTTGATACTTCTTGAACTTTGTCTTCTAATGAGTTCAGGCTGGATTTCTCTCCAGAAGCATCCTGTGTTTGAGTTTTAAATACTTTTCAAGTAGCCTTTCAGGACTTTTCTTTTTGCCCCTATGTACACATGTTCCTCTGACATTGCCTTTTGATTATGGGAGTCAAAAATGGCAGCCCCTGCAGAGGAAGCAAAGGAAGACAGGGAATGTTTGTCTTGTGACTGGGAAAGGTAAGTGACTTCTACCCCCAAGCAGTCATGTGAAACATAAACCTGACTGTCATGCTATCATTGCTTTCTTTCCATGCAGGGATAACTACTTTAGCACTCTCCAGGTACCTTGCATATTCTCTAATGCCACGATTTTCAATGAGCACAAATGTTGTACTCAATCTATGCCTCTGCTACTTTTGCCTGACAGATTAAATGCTTTTCATTCCAGTGAAAATTAAAATAAAGCAAGGAAGAGAAAATAAATTGATAATCCCCAAAATCCATACCCATGCTAAGAGAGAGATGGCCTCAGCACTTTTGGGCATTTGTGAAAATATCTGTTACGAGTCTTCTCCCTAGTCCTAATAAGGAATTGTGGTTATTAATTATAAAAAAGATATCATTTCTACAAATTATTCTGCTTATTATTCACTTTTGGGTTGGATTAAATTGTTTTAGTCATGAGGCTTTTGTGATATTTTGCTTCTTTTCAGGTGTTTATGAAGTTAACACTGAAGGCACTAAAGGAGCATTGATGTACACTTTGAAATCTACTCAGTCCAGATCTCCAATCTACTGTTTGGCTTGGTATTGGATCTCCAATACCAATCCAAACAGCATTTTAATACATATTCAGGAAGACTTATATGTAATATGAACTAATTAAAATATAGTGATTATAAAAATGAGATTACACTTTCTAAAAAACCAGTTAGGTAGTTTTGAAAAGAAGAAGGGGGGCAAAACTAAAGAATACTGGAAAAGTATTGGAAAGTGACAAAAATTGTAGTCACCAATCCTGACTCCACCCACACAGTACAGGCTAAGGGGGTTATGAAATGGAGGATAGAGCAGAATGGAAAGTTATACAGCAATATACAGTTATAACAGTATGAAAATTACAGGGGGAGGCGCAGTTGCTGCTCCCTGGAGGGAGTGTGATCAGCATGCCCAGCTTCCCATACACAATGTCGGAGGGACTAACTGGAGGGTGGAGCAGAATGGAGACACCACCACTAGGCTGTGTTGAAATCCTTGCGAGGGGGGGACCTCAGTGGTGTCATGTAGCTGACAAGCCATATAGCAGCTGTCAACAGAGGGAGAAAAAAAATGTCATGCTGTTGAACCAGCAACCATGATGAAGCCAGAGATACAAAACACTCAAAGCTACCCACCTCCAAGGTAGAACCAACCTTCACTGTCAAATGTTACAAATTTGTCTTACTATCTCTGCACTTTTGTCTGTATAATAATCAGCCAGTTTATAATCGTAGTTTAGAACAGCATTTGTCTTACTTTTAGGCATCTAAAGCTGCATAGGAAGAGTCTGTAGGAAGATTACTCATGATGAGTAATGATTGTCATTTATGCCTCTTATTCCACCTACTAGATGATTACTTTGCACACATCTCTGAAATGGCAATCAAGATAAGCAACAAGTAACTTAATGCTATTTGAACAAAAAATAAATGGGAAATAAACCTAATTTGAAATATTTATTTATTCATTTCCGTTTTCCAGAAATAGCTCACCTAAATTTAGGCATATGTGATGGAAACACCTGAGACAGGTGGCTAGGTCTTTACTGATAGTAGATGGATTGACACTTTATAATGTGGTTCATTATTTTTTCAGATATCTATTTCAGATTACATGTGCTATGTCTTAAAACTGCATATTTCTGTCCATCTCTGCATAAAGGATGCTTAGAGTGATTATCTCAGACCAAAGCCCTAAACTTTCAAATCACTCACCTTCCCTGCAGTCATTGTAAATATATGTAAACTCAAAACCCGCTCAACAGCCAACAAGAAAAAAATAATTTGGGTTTTAAGTTTTTTTGTTGTATTTTTTTGTATGTGTGGTTTTTTGTTTTTTTT
>LTAT01000001.1:45010261-45039075 GCA_003286495.1 Chlorodrepanis virens | reverse complement strand
TTTTTTGTATGTGTGGTTTTTTGTTTTTTTTTTTTTTTGTAGTGGACAAGTACCCTTCAATAGATTATAGTACTCTGTTCTCCACAGTAAAAATCTCAGACTGCTGAGAGAAGTCTTAGAAAAGAGGAATCTTGGATGAAGTTGTAAAAGACAACAAATAACTGACAAAATTCTAAAAAGGCCTCCCATCAGCCACTGAACAATGCTGAAATCAAGTTATGGTGATAAAAAGATTGAGCTTCAGAGCAGCACTAGCTGTCATAACTACATTCATGGAGTTTGGGCTCAATTTCTTACATCAAACTATGCAATGCCTTTAAAAATGTGCACAAAAAAGCCCTTGAGGCTGCTAGAAGCTTACTTATTGGATGATCACAGGGGTAAATACATTATGTTGATAGGATATTGTATGTCATTCTAAATGAAAATGGTGTGTTGTGTATTGCAGACAAGAGTTTTCTTAACCTTAATGTCCATTATGTCCCTCCTCTTTTCTCTGCATGACTTATGCAATCTATGTATTTAATTAAGACTGTTGGGTTCTTCTGAATCAATAAACTCTGTATTCTAGGTGCAAAATGTAAAGCACAGGGAATACTGAGAAGGAAGGGTGAAAAAAATAATACAATAACATAAATTATAGATTGAACTATTTAATGATGGAAAATTTTCCCCTTGGAAATTTTACAGAATTTCCACACATCCTTGGTTAATTTTTTAAACAGCAGCTTACCAGTACATGTTATCACATAGATCCCAGATCTCCTCAGTTCTAAATTACATGAAAGCAACACATATTTTCAGTAATAATATAGCAAAAAAAGAATAAATTGGACCACATTATGAAAAATAAACCTGTTACAAAAATCACAGCTTTGAAATCACTTTGAAATTACCTGAAGGCTGTGTTGGTACAGAGAGGAAAGAATAAACAGGTTTGCTCCAGCTTTGAACTGGGAGACTTCTGATGTTTCTTGTTTCCCACTCCTCTCCTCCTACCCTTCAATCTATCTTGACCTTCTTTCTTAAAAACAGAAAGAGAGCAACTCTACTTCTGAACTTTCACCTGTCAGGTGTAACAAACTGCATAGATAAAGAATCTCCTCTGAGTTTACTGATTCTCTAGTTTAAACATAACAAGTCATAACAAGTTACCCTTCTCTCAGAACATGTCCTTTAGAACAATTTCTAGATGGAAAATATTTTAAAACCTTGAAAATGACATCTTCTAATGTCAAATTTAATAAAGCTGATATGACTACCTTATAATAGTAAAAGATAATCAAGTTAATTGTAGTATCTGAACTAATTAGTTCCAAGTTCCCCCTCTGATTACAACTAATATGTTCAGGACATGTTTTTAAATCAAATAAAATAGAGAAGGCTTGGCTTAATTTTCTATATTATGTACTGTGGTTTTGTTGTTTTTTAAAATTATAAATAGCTATATGGACATTTAATTAAATAACATGTTTTTCTTTCCAGGTTAGATGTGTGAACTCAGTAGTGTCTGAGACTTCTGACTGTGTTGTGTCCTTTGCTGTTATTATTTATTGGATAAAAAAAAATTAAAAATCCTTCTTAAAAAACAAACAAAAAAAGCACCCATAAAGGTCTGAATATTTCTGAAAACTTTCCACGTAAAAATAATTCTTTTAGAATAATTGCATAGGAGGAACTTTTGTACAATAAAATTTTGGTGAAAAGTAATTTTCTTATTTTCATTTGCAGGTCTACATAATTGCTCATTTAGTTAGCTAGACATATTGTAAGTGAATTCCAGCAGCATAGAGAGAGTTAGGAAAAATGTCAGGCAGTCTCAAGCCTTTATATTACTATCCAGCTTGCTGTTTTCCAGATTATATTCTTGGAATTTGCAAGGGTTTAATGTACTAATATGTAAAAGACAACCAGGCAAAAAAGATACAGTTATGAGAAAGGCAGCAGAAGACTATTTAAAGGTGCCACATTCCAAAATTAAATTAGGGATTCTATGATCAAGAAGTCTCCTAGAGGTAAGAAAATGAGGAAGGAAGGTAGAAAGAAGCTTAACACAGTATAATATACCAATCTAGGGAGCCAGAAGATGTGTGTAACTCTATTTATACTTCTTCCTCACTTACCTTCCAAATACTAGTTTGACTGCAAAATGTGGACTATAAATGTCAGAAAGAATGCTCATACTACACATAGAGGTACAAAATTACTTGGATTCCCTTGGTCCTGCTGAGGTAATATATCTGCAAAGCTCAGATGTGGGCAGTCCTAGTTCTGGGGAATTTTGACTTAACTAACTAGCTCAGACCAAATAGCATGTGCTCTGTCTTTATGTCGTAAGCATATCACAGGTTTTGCTTATTTTGATTCTATAATGCAAATTCTTTCAGAAAAAAATAAAACCAGCATAGCCTCTTTGTGTTGCACTATAATGGCATAAACATGCAGTGAACTCTAAGGTAAAATTAGTTATCCCTGGACATACAATAGATCTGTTTCCTGTGCTACACCATGCAATGGAGAAAATAAAGGAAAACCTCTGCTGATACTAATAAATTGAAAATGGACAGGCAGTTTCCAGGCTTTGGAAAGCTACTATTTGTGTGATTATATTGCTGGAAAAGTTCAGTAGAATATATTTATCTTATGCCAACAAGTGTTCTCCCAAATAGTCATCTAGTAAGTGTTGAGGATTTAACACAGGATAAGGAACCATTCTGAAAAGTGTTGCTGCCATGTGGCTACCTTGTGTTGCCAAGTTAGGAAGTTTAATAATGGGCTATTTGAAGAGTTTGACCTTAGACTAGGAAGTTGAAGAACTTTATTTTTATAGATGAAAGAGGAGTAATTTCTTTGCAAGAAATCCTAGTGGAGATGATAATTTTTTCCCAAGTTTATGACTGTGTCATACAGAGGTCATTCAGATAAGCTCCTTCTAGCTAGTTACTGGTAGCATGTTTTTCTCATCCTGCTTTTGCTGCCTCTTTGCCTTGTTCACATCTGCTTCTTCCTCTTCTGTTTGCATTCTCTTTCTGAAGTTAGTTGTTGTGACTTTGTCATTATTCTTTCAATAAAGCTCTCCCTTTTTGATAATTGAAGGGAAAAGAAGGGGGGAGGAGGCATAGGTGGCACCGCGGAGCACTTGTGTCTCCATGCAAGGACAAAAGCTTATAGGAGCAACAGTAAGAAAAAAAGGGGGCAAGTTTCCCACTGTTTCTTTATTTTGGTCTGAATCTCTCTCCTAAGCTTTGAGAAATCTGTATGGTTCCCTCCACCCCATTTTTGTAGAAAGAGATTAAATAGGAATACATAAAGCCCATGTAATTAACAGTAAAAATCATATCAAATTTGTACACTTAAAATGTCACAGTGACCCTGGCCCAGTGTACTATCTGGATTTCAGTACATGATTGCTCACCAACTTACAACACTGCATCTCCAAGGTGACAGTGCATGTGCATATGATTGTGGGTGTATTACACTTTCCTTCCATCTAGTATGAAGAAAAGCTGTAAAGACAAACACTTCCTTATTTTTTCATGTGTGGGACGTGGGCAAACTAGAACATCATGTTCCCTTGCTCAAATCTATGTAAATGGAAGTTAAATGCTTTTGGAATGGCTAAAAAAATAAATTGAAAAAAATAAAAAAATAAAAAGAGAAAGAACAAGAAGCAGAAATCACTTCTTTGGCTCTGTTTTGAATCAGGCTTGGCATTCAGAGAAGAGGCTGGGGCAGCTGCTACAGGAAACCAGGCAAGAACAGTTAAAGTATTGTATAAAAAAGAAGAAAATAACTTCTAGTTAAAAAATGCAAAGCCATAGCCATTGGTAATATACATGGAAATGTGCTTGGCAGTAGCTGCAGAATCAGGGAGAGAATGCAGATGGCTAAATGGCAGCGTTATCAGCATCTTCTCCCACTACTCTCCTGGGCAAAGCACATTCCTGAGATTTGTGCCTTGTATCCATATCGTCAAGGGAGTTCATGTTCTGAGACTGGCACTGCAGTCTGAACTGAACAGTAACATTACCTTTCATGGCAATAGATATATTAAGTATGTAAATAATACAAAATAATATCTCATTATTAAATGGATATAAAATATGTATTATTTTTATAGTTCATAGCCATATATAACCAAAAAATCTTTCCACAAACTATTCAGGAGAGCTGAAGGTGGCAAATTCACAGGCATCTGCAGTTTATGTAGGTGCTGCTCAAGCAAAATGTTGTCAAGTTATTAACTAAATAAGTCTTACGACATCCCCTTTCAGATGTATCTACACTGGAGGATGTGTAGAAAATAGTAAGCAGTTACAGTTAAAGTGATCATGTCTTAGACTCTTCTGGAAAAGGTTCAAATCAAATTGCTTGGTGGTTTGATGCCAAAGTCTAATATTAAAGTTCTAAATAAGTCTACAATGGATGTGAAATTCATTCAAACAAAAAAGTGAACTAATTGTAAAATATCCCAGTAATTATAAATTAATGTATCAATTGAACTCCATTTATTATGAGAGCAGGAAGAACACTTCAGCATAATCTCACAGTAAGAAAATAGGCACCATGCAAAGTGCTGTACTATCCTGTGTAAGCATCAACCCACTGCACAGTACAACATTCAGCAAAGCATAAGAGACTGAAGATTGTAAAAATCCACATTTATTACAGAAATTACAGAAAAGGAGTAACTCAAGGTCCAAAAAGATTTTTTAGGTACGCTGTGGGACTTAAGCTGAAATCAGGCATGTAAAATTCCTCAAAATCTTTAATTTTCATTTCTCTTGAGAGCATATTGCTGTAGTCACTTCTGAAGGCATATCACTGTAGTAACTTAAAATTCCTTTGAACACCCAGGGTAAGATTCATACCTCTTGACTTTAACTGTCTGAAAACTAAGCACCCAGATTAAGTAAAGATGTTTCATTACCTAATCAATAAAGACATATAACTACCTTCAGAACATGATTCATTCCACCCTAAAATGAGATTCAGTATTAAACAGCAAGTACTAGATGTGGCTTCCCATGGAATTCTTTTTTGTATCACATGTTTGTGGTAGGCCAAACACCATTGCCCAGTTGGTTATGAAAAGTCTACCTGTGTGTGTCATCTCCTTTACATGATCATGTAATTCGTTGAAAAAATTAAAGTATTAGGCTGTCAGACATAATAAAAGTATTAGGCTGTGAGACATAATCCATCAACAAAATTTTCAGAAACTTTTCTCTTCAGTTTATCAGTATAAACACACACAGACAAAACCACGCATAGCACTTTACATACAAGTAATTTATCCATAATTACAGAGTTGCAGTAGTAGTTGGGAGTCCAATCCCACTTATATGACTGGAAGTAAAGGTTGCATGGACACATCAGTTAATTTTAAGTGTTGGAAGAGCTCTCTCATAAAGTTTTTTCTGTTTATCTTGCCTACTACTCTGAATACTTTGGTCTCCCAAGCAAGTAACCTACTCCCATCTCCCTGCCCTTAGATGTGATCTAAGTTAGAAGATTCTTGATATATTACAACTTTTTGCTTCTCATTTTACTCTGATTTGTAGATTTAGCACTACATCAGCTTGTCACTTACTGATCTCTTGAGAAATACCAGCTCTTTGGCTCCTCACCTTATCGGTCAGCCCGTTCTTGGAAAGATTTCCCATAAAGTTTTTACAATTTAGGGTTCCATTGCAGATTAACGCTTTTATGATCTTCAGCCTTTTATTCTGGCAAGGATTTCTTGTGCAAAGGAAAATGAGAATTTCTCTAAGATTTTGTTTGTTGGTTTTTATGACATATCACTTTACATTATAATGTTATTTTCTATCATGACCAAAAGAAGGGATCACCTAGCAGATGATTGTATTTGGCTTCATCATCTGACTACATATGAACATATCCTCTAGGTATGTCACCACCACAAATTCAGCCATTTATAAGTCAGCCAGGGTATCAAAATTTTGACTGAGAGAACAGAAAACACTGTGGTACTCAGGAAGAAGGTTGTAATACTTTTAACAATTTTTATGTGTGATGCGTACCCACTTCACATAGAAGGAAAACTATTCACCAAGATCTGATTTCTCTATTACATATCCAATACCCAAATATGTCAAATAGGCTGTGGTGAAAAGACGTATTAGTGGGAGTTTGGAAGCTGGATTTCCATAAAGGTATAATGTACCTTCACTTCTTCTGTTGGTGGAAGAGACAAGGGAATACAAGAGAATATTCTGGTGATTTTCTGATTTTTTTTTTTCAGATGACAGAGCAGAATTGTTAGCACAGCTATTGTCTGAGAACAGAAGCTTATCACAACAGAGACACTGAGGGACTAGTACAAGGAAGGGACAAAATCACTTGATCTTAGAGAACAGAACCACTTTCTCACATTTTGACCACCTTTTCTAATGATTTTGCTGCAGCTGTTATATTGTTTTCTTTCAGGGTAATTTTAAGAAAAACATTTTACACACTGGTAGCTGTAAATCTATGCTTTTCCTCCTACTAACCATTTTTAGCTTTAAATCTTTCTTTTTCTACTCCTGTGTCTCTATACAAGTTTGTGCGACTGACTTATAGTGAAAAAATACCTTTCTTGCATTCCCACAAATCTAAAAGAAGGCTGTGTTCAAACAGACTTCTTAATTCATTTTCCTTACTTATTCAGACTTAACAAGGAATGTGAAGGAACTACAGTATCTAGTTACTCCAAGAAGGCAGTGACCAGTGGCAAAAAATCCATTTGGAGGCTAATGAATAGTGGTATGTTTCATGGGTCAATACTGAGTCCAATCCTCTTAAACAGTTTTGTTTTTTTTTTTTAATGACCTGAATGATGGGGAAGAATGTAACCTCAGCATCTTTGCAGATGACATAAAATAAGGAGAACTGGCTGCACAAACGGCAGCCAGTTCTCCTTATTTTACGCTGTCATGTGGAAGAGCCTTGACAGACTGGAGAAATGGGCTGACAGAAACACCTTTAAGTTCAGCAAAGGGAACTGACAGTTCTGCACCTGGGTAAGAATTATTCCATGTATCAGTAGATGCTGAGGGCCACCCAGCTCCCAAGTAGCTTACAGTAAAGGGCTGGGACACCATGTTGTGAAGGAGTCAAGATATTAGCAGAGGTGCCCAGTAGCAGAACCTACTAACTGAAACATGGGAGGCTCCTTCTGAATGTCAGAAGTATGCCACAGTTAAACACTTTTTTACTCTGAGTTCGAGTGAGCACTGGCACCAAGCTGCCCAGGGAGGTTGTGGAGTCTCCTTTTTTGAATATATTGTGAACCTTGTCCTGGGCAGCTGGCTGTTGGTGACCGTGCTCAAGCAGGAGGGTGGACCCTGGAGGTGCCCTGAAACCTCAGATCTCTGTGATTCAGCAATTTTGTTATTCTGTGTATGCACGTATACACATGTGCCTACAGAAACATATATTATGGATGTACAAAAATGTGCAGTAAGTACTATGCCTCCATTATATGTGAATATCTAACCCTGTACGCACACACGTACAAAGAGAAATGCAAACATCTGTTTGTATTACTGAGCTGCTCTTGTTTGCATTTCATGTAGGCATTTAGCAGATACAGTGCATGTATTAGGCACATGAATAATGTTAAAGAATGCCTCTAGGAAACTTCACTCATGTTGCACAATGAAAACTATAAGTGAGAGCTAAATATATTTTGGAATTTTGGTAGATATGATGCAAATGATCAATTTTTTTTAATGTACCACTGACTCTCAGCCTTAATGATGTAGGTCATGTAATAACAAAATCTTTTAAGACTGTGTGTGAGATTAATAAAGTGATTTAGTCACTTCTGGTTTTTACTTGTTTTTCTGCTTAATTTTCCAGTAGTTGTTTGCTTGCTTGTTTTTATAGGAGTGGTATGGAGAAGTACTGTTAAAACATTTTGTTGTACTAATCTCCAATAAATAGAAATTGTTATTTTAGGATTAGGCAATACGAGAAATACCTGTTGATGTAGACATAAGACATCTGGAATTTTAGTTCTTGTATTTACTCTACCCATTAGATCCTTACAAGGATTATAAAGAATTCTAAATGTTAAAAATAAGTGATGCACCAGCTACAATATTAAATTAATGAATTTAAGTTAATTAATAATGCCTGTGCTTAACAGCTTGATGTCCTAAGGAGAAATATGTGATTTTCCTTTGGTTTTTTACTGTATCTACAGATGGCCAGATGGCCAATGTCAGTACTAGTCAAGAGCTGCTGTTGGAGAAGTAAGAGGCAGAGAAGGGATTAGGTTAGATAAAAGATGTACTTCAAACTGAAGAAGAAAGTGAATGCTGGTAAAATATCAATTCAAGGAATATGAAAACCCTTGAGGGACATCCTACAGATAGAAATCAAAGACAGTAAGAAGAAAAGATCATTAGCATAAATACGAGTTAATCCTTTGGACTATGATTAGTGGAAAAATTACAGACTATTTAAACTAATCAGCAATTAAAATTACACAAAAAATATTATCAAAAACTAGGAAATATATCCTATGTTTTACATTTGTAGTAGGGTTTTATTAAGAAATTGTCCAGCAACAGTGCTGCCACTGCTGTCTCCCTTCCAAACTCATGGTACAATGAAGAAAATATGTAAAAAAAAAAGGGCTGTAATTTCCTCACTGAATTCTAAAAAATTAACTTTGGGACAGAGCATTCCAAACATCAGCCCAACAATTGATCTTATGAAATTCTTTTTTTAAAATGTAAATTTCTTTGCAGCTCACAGAAGTCTGTGCTGAAAAATAACTGGAAAATTTCACACAGTAATCAATTTTATAGTTACATACATGCTCACATACATATGCACTTACATATATATGCATGTATAAATACCTAAATATAAATATAGATATGTATATATAAAGCCACTTAGACCTTTTGACACTTAGCCATTCTTTCATGAATAATCTGTCCTTTCTACATAATCAGATGAATATCTAAGCCCTTATTGTTGAAAATTTCCCTGCATCTAAAGCCCATCTGTTAAGAGGCCTTAACAGGAAGGAAAAATAATACATAATCTATGTAACGCCTGATTTGTGTCTTTTATCAAGATCATTTGTCTCAGAACTGTGAAAACTGGCACCTTCACACTTGAAACTGTGCTACTGGCACCTTCAAAGGAGCAGTACAGAAGAAAGCTGCAGAATGGCTAAATCAAACAGGAAACAATTAATCAGTATTACTGGGTAGGTGCAGCGTTACTGAAGCTGAACATAATGAAATTGCAGAAATATTTTGAAATATGTAGAGGTTACCAATCAAATTGGAATGTACTGGGCAGATCAAATAATTCCATTGCTGAGCCATCTACATAGCATGTGTGGCTACTTCTGCTTGAAGGAAATTATCAGTTTTCTTTAGAAGTGCGGTCATGTGTGGCGTATGAAGTGTTTATTATCTGAAAAAAGAAAATGGTGAGACTGGACATAAGACAGAAGGCTGACAAACGCACAAATGTTTATTGTTCTTTGAAATGCTCTAAGATACTTGAGTGATTAAAGGTCTGGTGAACATGAAACTTTAGGACAGGCAAGTGAAGAGTGGCCATAGGACTTCTCAACTAGCACCATTAGCTTATGCTTAATCCAGGGAGTGAAGCCATGATGATTTTCTTGACTTCCTTTCCATTGACTATCTTTTCATTATGCTAGACATTTGGCATTAGTTTTTTGACCCATAGTGGATACCTCCATGCATGCATGTTTGGCTGCAGAAGATTTCAACAGAGTGTCTATAAGTAAACAGTGATCAGAAGTCTTACCAACTTCTTCAGTAACTGCATTGTATATCATAAGTGGAAACAGATTTAGGAAAAGAAGAGGTATTCATGGACACAGTGGAAAAGATAAAATATTTTTTATGTGTATTTGTGAAGAGTTCAGTTAGATTTTATAGTCAGTGAAACAACCTTGGGAACGTTCTAAAAATTTACCCTCACAGATTGGTATGCATACAACCTTTGTTCCTGATGTGTTCTTTACCTCCCTTAAAAGTCATCGTCATCAGTAGTTGTTAAAATCTGCATAGGGATATCTGCCCATTTAGGCATCTCTATATAATGCATTCATTTCATACAGTAGGTCCCAGGTTGTAGTTCTCAATTTGATATTAGGAAGGAAGAGAATAAGGTGCATCATATGTTATCCTTTGTACCATGGCTATCTGCATCACTTTTGGGTTAATCTTAAAGCAGAGTGAAGTATCTTGTAAAATGCACTCAGGTCAATGACTTATCTGAGTTTTAATTGGCAGAGCATGTTTTAGGAAAATATTCCAGTTTATCATCTGCAACTGGCTCAAATTCATGGGACTCAGCCCCTGAGCAGCATATGTGTGTATAGTAGCCCCACTTGTCAACATCTGTCGTGTGTGCTGGGACATTCATCATGCGGGTGCCTGTGGTTCTGTCTGTACCAGATGTATGCAAAGATTGCTGTGTGCAGATTTGCCCCAAGGAATAAAGCTCATATCAGGCTTTTTGGAAATTTTGTTGTAAGTTTGTGATGTTGGTTTCTGCTTCTTTTAACAGATGGTAATTAGGCTGTGGCACAGTTGAGGTTGCATATGGGATTAGCAAAAACCTGCCATGTCTCCTGTTCCTTATGGAAGCTCTTAACTTGTCAGGCCTCTATAATTGCTTTCTCAAGCAATTGACATGTGAGTGTCAAGGTACCAACTTTCTGACATGCAACGATCTGTGATTCCATAAACTATATGACCCTGTATCAACTTGTACTGAAGTCTGCAAATAAAGGTGGCAAGCTTGGCTATGATTTAAAGCATGGAAGAAAATCTTCCACTTATTCACACTCTGTATAAATCAGTCAGAAATGTAAAGAAACAAAAGAAGGAATTAGAGAGATTAAGAGATATTAGAAAGGGATAAAGTAACAAAACCAAAGTCACCAAAACCAGAAGATTATGATTATATTTTTATCTGAGACACTGAGACATCTTGTGAAGATATAACTTCATATCCGCAATTTGCAACTCCACCACATACAGAGGAGTTAATTTTCTATTTGTTCTGGTTTTCTTCTGGTTTTCCTAAAATAGTCTGGTCGTAGGCTTGTCATTATCAGCCTTTTAAGTAAATTGCCTTGGAATAAATATCTGTGTTGAGAAGTCATTTCTGGCCATTGCTATCCACAGGACTTCCTCAAAAATCATGTTAAACATTTTAAAAATCATGTTAAACACTGTTTTCAGGGTTTTTCATGATCCCGCTTTGCCAGAAAATTTAGAATTATTGCATTATTCAAGCAAAAGATAAGTATACAGCTCTGATCTGCAGTGTGCTTAATTCGTTCTCAGCAATCCAGTCACATTAAGATGAACATTTCCTCAACAAGTAAAAAAAAAGCATATCAACTTAATGACCCATTTACTTGCACTCTAATAACAGTCTGCATAAATTTTGTTACTTACAAGCTCCAAATACTACAATTTTGAGCTACTTCATTTTGTTTCTCTCCACTGATTAGTGCAGAAGTATTATCTAAGGAAGTCAATCAAGAGCTGATTTTTTAATAAAGATTTTAATATGCAATTAAAAATAGTATTTTTTAAAATGCTGTAAATGAAGGATGTACATTAAATTCATGGTAATAGGGACATCTCAATATGTAGACTTCCAAGCAATATGCTTATCTTACTACTGAGTGGAAGAGATCTTTTTCCCCCTATTGCTTCCTTAGGAGGGAGCTGATCATGCAGAAGCAGAGTAGAGAAGGAATTTGATCCTTTTATCTTTATAGTCAATCACTAGGAAAAAAAAATAAAAAGGAAAGATAACCCTTTCTTTCCATAACCCCTCCTGTACCAGTGTAATACCAGTACACCAATACCATGAAACATGCTTAGACTGGTTCCCAGAGGTTCCTAAAATATTTTGTCAAAGTTTCTGTCTTTTTGATAGTACTGGTGACAACTGTGAAAGACTTTGAGGAAAATGGACATGATGAATGAATGTTTAAGTGATTTCTTCCCAACTGAGAAATGAGAGACATTTGGGATTAATGTGTTTTATATAAAGACTAATAAAATCCACATGAATTTAAGTATTTTGACTCAGAAGCAATTTGGAATTGATGTGACAAAAAGATGAAATTGACATGTTTGCCCTCAACCTTTGTTTTCAGTCCAAAATGAAAGTAATTGTTACAAAAAATTATGTGATTAAACTTGACCAGTTTTAAGATTTTTACCAAACTTCTAGAATGGCTTCTTTTAAAAGGACTAAATTTTGTTTATTTGAATAATTTTGATACTGCATGTTGTATCACTCCTAGAGCCATGTAGGTTTCATTACCCTAAAATGCCAGAGATGGTTCAATTCAGACAATTTTGAAAGCAACTCTTTGAGTAAATTTTGTCAAAAAAGCATGCCTAAAGCTGGAGTTATTTGTTTGGGATATTTACTGTATTTCAAAACAATAACTAATATCATAGAGGTCACCAGGGCACAATTAAAAATATCAGTTCAGCAACATGTAATTTTAATATAGGAAGTGTGTTTTGTGATTGTAGGCAAGGCATGGCTTGCAGATGTGTTAACTCCATGATTTAAAACTTTCCCTACTGTCTTAGAGTTGCAGATGTAAGCTTAACTGTGAAACCTGTTTTAACTACAGCAATGTAGTTAAGAAGGATTCCAGTGACACATTCATTTCTTAGAAACACCAACAAAATAACAGGAGATAAATACAAAATTAAACAAACGAAAAAAAAAAGGAACGTAACAAGAACTCATACTGATCCAGTGTAGCATAGGATTTTTCTTGGGAGGGGGTGTTACATTTCATATCTGATTTTTCAATATACTAAATATATTTATCTGCAATTTGAATTCTGTAGCGATCAATGGCTAATTTCAACATTAGATGTAAAATAAAGAAGATAAAAACATTTGGAATTAAATGAATTTTTGACTATTAGTATGTGTTATATACTATAAATAGGCCTACATTGTGTAATCTCAAGTCACTAAATGGAAAATTCTTTAAAAGTAAAAGCTTTGGAAATCTTGTATTTATCATGTATTGTATTTTTATTACAAGACCACCTGGTCAGGAGAAAAACAACCCAAACAAACACATTCTTGAAATACCAGAAGAACTTTCAAGTGCAAAATTGAGATATGTTCCCTTTGGTTTAATAAATAGTCATATATGTCACATAACTATCATGAAGCAATCCAAATACATGAAAATAAGTCACTAACTGAAAACTTTTTGACAGGCAAAAGAAGGAATAGGTGAATGGAAGTGTGGGAATGAATAACTGGAGTTGTGTTTTTACTTTCATATAATTACACATACACAAGTATTTGCATTAGAATTTAACAAAAAACAGAATAGATTTTATTTATTCTGATATTCATTTTTTGGTCCATGAAATACCTGTTTCAAGAAGGGTAAATTAAAATATACTGCTGCTCTGATTTTGAAATTAGAAAATTTTTTTTAATTAGACCTTTTTTATTGTAACTAGAACAATAATAAATTAAAGCTGGGAAGACCATGCACCCAATAGACTTTAAAGAATCTGCGGCTTTCACAAAGACACACTGTGGATCTGTGACAATTGTGACTGAGAGAAGCTATTGCATACATAGAGAAGATTATATACCTAGAAGAAGCTAATATATACATAGAGAAGATTATATACATAGAAGAAGAGAAATTTGTTGCCAAAAAAGTCTCGCTACAGTTTCTGTTCAAACATATATAGGTCTTACTGCATGTCAGGGTGAGGCATCTTCAGGGCTTATCCTTACCTATGATGATTTGGCTGAAACCAGAAATCTCAACTGGTTTATGTAGCTTTTTAGCATTATTTCAGGCTCCATGAGACAATAGACTCCATCCTTCTGAGGAGAAGTGATCTAACAAACAAAATTATTGCACTCCTCTGGTTCATGCCAAAATTGTGTTGTGACCACATCTTTCCTATCTCTTGCTTTCCTTTCCTTCACTTATGAAGAGACAGTCCATAAACAGTATCCATGAGGTATTACTGCGTGAAATAAAACTACACTGAATAACTCAGTAACAGCTTGTTGGGTACCATTAGGAATTATTATGCTCTTTTTACAGGTTCATTTCCTGGTCTCCACAGTAAGAGCTCATTGTTTAATTTTTGATCTGCAATTAGATGGCAGAGGATTGACTGGATCATGACACACATTAAGTATCTCTAATAGAAATTCAGGTCACTCAGTATGCCCTCACTTATGATTGAAAAAAGTTGTCCTTCACCTTGCTTATGCCTAGGACTTTCAACTATCTTTTTTTTTTTTACTAGTTTGTGGTTTCCTGAGTGATGGCACTTAATAAAATTTCATCTGTTGTGACTGACCAGATACAAAACATGACCCTTCTGCATATTAAAAAAAAAAAAAATCCTTTTTTCTGATTCAAGAAAAACTGCATTGTCTTGAAATCAGACACTTCCAAACACTGTAGTAAATATTATTCCCACACTGGTCAGTTCTTGAGCTTATGGTTATGAATCAGATATCTATCAAAATATTGGCCGAGCAAAACTGAAACCAGATGCTATTTTGATAATAACAACAATATGTGCTAGAGGGGAAATAATTATAGTTTCCTAACATGGCAAGTTGACCTTGGCAAGGTATCAGATGCCCATTAGGCTGCTTTATCAATCCTCTCCCTCAAGAGAATAGGGGGAGAAAACATGACAAATGGCTTAGGGATCAAGACAAGGACAAGGACATTACTTCAAAATCATCATCATAATAAAAATTGACTCAACTTGAGGAAATTATTTTAATTCATTGCCACTTCATGGTAGAGTAGGATAATGAAAGCAAATCTTAGAACACCTTCCCCCATCCCTCTCTACTTCTCAGGCTCAACTTCCCTCCCAAATTCTCTACCTTCTCCCCTCTAGCAGCAGAGGAGTGTAAGGTATGGGTATTGCAGTCAGTTCATCATGCTTTGTCTCTGCCTAACCTTCTTTTCTCTCTCTTCCCTTGTTCAAGCATGGAGTCCTATCCTCCATAAATTTTTCTGACATGGATCCTTCCCATGGCATTCAGTTCTTCATAAACTGTCTGGTTCCCTCTTATAGGGTGCAGTCCTTCAGGTACAAATTGCTCCATCACAGGTCTCCCATGGGGTCATAGATCCTGACAAAAACCTGTTCCAATGTGGGCCACTCTTCAGAGCTCCAACCCTCAATTCACCTGAATTGAGTAAGATGTGCATTAATCATTAGTGACAATAATGCCTTTCATCCTGGAGTTTTCTCTGTTCTGTTTGCAAATGGTTTATGCTACGAATTAGGTGTCTAATGACATTGATTTCAATATGATTTTCCTGAAGTGATGGACCTCTTTTATAAATTCTTTTTATTTTTTTCTTATAATAAGCAATGAAATACCAGCTGAAGAAATTTTGCAGCTGTCACATTCTTGCATTATCAAGGCTAACCAGCCTCATCATAGGGTAAAAAATGGTAGACTGTCAGTTACAGATCAGTACATTTGCAACAGCTGCTGCTGCTCTTAAACTAAAATTGCTATGCATATTTTCTTACTACTTCTTTCTAAGAGCATTGCTTCTCAAACTTCTGAAATTCTATCACTTATGACAAAATTATTCCCTCTTGCTTATGCATAAATAAACATTTTCTCTTTTCTTAACTTTTAGAACCTTGGGTGCTACCATGAAGAAAATTTTCAGAAAAAAGACCATAGTCCAGAAAGGTGAAAATGAAATCATATTCAAGACACCTGCATGACTGATGACTCCTGTAAGAATATGTACTAAGTTCTCAAAAAATCAAGAACTTGAGTCATCAGCAAATGTCAACAGATTCTTTTCAGAAAAGGTTGTACGAAAATATTACCTAGGCAGTATTTTTTTTTTTCAAAATGTGTTAATGTTAGGAGTTTCTCATTTACCATTTCTAAATGATTCCTTCTTTCTCCTTATTTCTCTAGCCATGACATCTTGATTAATACTTAAAATGAAGGACTTTCTTTGATGAAGAAAAGACTTTAAACTATTATTTTTTTATAAAACCAAAGTCTATGATCAGAATTTGTCATAACAGTACCTTTTTTTGATACTACAAGGTCATAGAAGAGCATTAATTCTAGTGGCTGGCTAAGCTACAGAGAAATATGCAACAGGCTTATCTCATTGGAATGGGCATTTTGGATAAAACTCCATCTGGCATATGGTCCCAGCAATTCCCAGCTGGTGCATGATCCATTGCACAGTCTACAGCAGCCCCCTGTGGGTTAACACTGGGCAGCGTATCAAAAAGCTGCTTCTGGCTTTCTAACAGACACTCAACTGCTGAAATTCTGCACATCAGAGGCTGTATGAGTAAGACTCAAAAAGTTCAGCATTAATGAGGCAAAAATGTAGTGGTAGCAAAGGCACAAAATTATTCTTGCTGTCCAGCTGGGAAATTTGACTGATTCTTTATGATCAGAAATTTGATTCTTAAATAGTAAGGGTAGCAATAGAAAGTTATTCAGGGGCTTAGTGACACAAACACCAACCTCATTCTTTGCCACAGCTTTCTCCTTAACACCTTGCTTGGATGAGGAATTTCCACCCACCCACGTTGATTTATGTCTTCATGTACTTAATGGGAAGTAAAACCAAAGGACTTTTTTACCGTTATTGCAAAATATCTGCATCATATGGCAGACTAAAGAACCTTCTTCAAAAACTTTTACTAGTCAAAATGGAAGTAGTAAAATCCCAAACATGAAGATGTAATTAGGTATGTTAAAGTAGTTCATGTCTCTTTCAGTTTGAAGAAAAATATAGCTCTTTATGATTACAGACATCTGCAGTGGGAATTTCAATTGATTCTTATATGGTTTTGTGTGATTATAATGCATCTCATACTTTTTCTTTCATTAGAAAAGTAAAATTGAGGCCCTATGCCTGACGGAATTCTCTCTTTCTGTAGATTTCTAAAACTATAGAATCAAAAGAGGGAAAATAAGCTCTTTGTGTTTGCCTCAAGTAAAAATTTTGTGCCCCCAAAATATAAACATGAATTTGTGGCCCACTGAAATGTTAATTTGTTTAATTTGTTGTAATTGCTAACTTCAGAATAGAAGATTTCTATCTGTGAATGGAGTTTTTTTCAATGAAAAATACTAAGACATTAAAACCTAAGAAAATTCTGCTTCCTGGAATGCAAATTTAAAAGACAACCATTTGACAATCTTTATAGTTTAAAAATTTTATACTGAAATGAAGTTTTAAATTTGTCATTAATATCAATTACATTTATTATTATATGAATTATTTCTATCTGATAAGACTGACTTAGGGAATTGTCTGGATGCATAAGACGAAGCAAATTTTATAATTGACAAGAATGAACTTTTAATGTTAAATTTGTGGGTATAGAACACTGCAAGTAGCTGAGTATAAATAGCATTCTACACTAAAAATATTTCACATGAAGGCAAAATAAGAATGAAATAAGAGTTCTCCACAAAATATTAACAACACTTCTTACTAGATCCATCTTTATGTTTTTATTATGTACCTCAAAATTAAATATAGGAAAAGGAATCAATTTTTTGGAGGGGTTGAGATGGCTGGAGCAACAAAGTCAAGAAGTTATGATGCCCTGTTTAAAAGATTCTCCAACAAAAGTTTGGTTGTTGATTACTGCTGGTTTTTTTAGATTTTACGTTACATTGTAATATTCTCTCTTAATATTTTGGATAGACTACATGTGCTATTTTCCATCAAGTTGCATACAGATCTAAAAATGTTGTAGATTTAAAGAATAAATTTGATTTCAGTTATTGCTAAGTGCTCATAGCAATTCCCAGTCCAAATTCAGTATCTACAGTTCAGTCCTCTACTGCCATGAAGAACACAGCCCATCCCACTCACCTTGCCATACTTTATCCCCAGTTTTGCTCACCCATCTACAAGCCAGCCATATTTTTTCATCTATTCAAAATTGTAAACCAAATGCTGCCTGAGCTAATAAAAATATAAAGCCTGGCAAGTGTTGTCCAAAGCATGTCACTTACTAATTTAAACCCAGCATGTGTCTAGTTAGCCCACTACATTTAAACCTAGAGAAGGGAACTGCAAAAAACAAGGACTATCCCTGCTCTGACTTCAAAAGACAGCTGCGTAAGACTGAACTACACCAGTAACAGAGACTTACTCACATCTCTGTGTGTGGATGTTAATATCAAATATTTCAAGAACTTTTTTTTCCCCTTCGCTGCTAGAAAATGTATACATGTTCTGACTAATTTTAAAAGGATTCCAAAAGTTGCTTAGTTGTAATGGGAAGCTGTTATTTTTTAAAATGAACCCAGATTTAACTTACACACAAAACGTCTACAACATTTGTTTTGCTATTAGATATTATTGATAGTATCAGGATAACACTGTAGAAGTGTAAACTTGTCAAAATTGAAGCCACATGAAGTCTCCGCAAGCAATCTGGCACTAACTCTTCATCTCTGCAGGGAAAAAAATTCCTTGTTATCATCCATTTCTAACTCCTTGTTCTGCCACAGATCAGCTTGATTTTTTCCTAAACTGTGATCTTGCTTTTCCTCCTGATGTGAGAACGAACCTACATGCAAGCACAGTGGGTTCTGGTGTGTCCCACCTGGTGACAGGAGGTTGCTGGAAGGGTGAGCTGGAGGGTGCTGGGAGCAGCTGTAGCAAGGCATACAGGGACACACTTCACATACCTCTGTACTCAGCCTGGGGATGCACAGCTTCTCTCAAGTGACCCTAGGACTACTCACACTATTTTACTACTCCTGATAAAAGCCAACTGATTTTTAACATTGTCTTACTCCTTATTTGCAATATTCTAATTACCACACACAGTTAATACTGAATGAGAAAGAAACAAAAACTACTTGGATAGAAAATTATTGTCACAATTCTACTTAGCAGATTAGAAGACTTTGTATAAAATGAAATTTAGTTTTTTGAATTTTTTTGAGAAGCAACTTCTGCATCTGCAGAAAGGAATTTAATTTCTTCTTATCCCCATCCAATATGCAATTTTAAGGTTTCTGTTTATGTCAACAAGCCTTGAAAACCAATTTCTTTGTCTTAGATTTTTTTAATTGCCATTAAAGCCTGCACATACTTCCTGAAGTTAGATTCACTGTGGGTGTAAGTGACAGACTGTATTTCTAACCAAACACATTCCCACTGGAAAAAAAATGCTTTTCAATATCTGAGGACTACTTTGCAACGTATTATGGCATTCTTAGACTCTTGATCATGTCATTTGTTTCTCTAGTAATTTAGCTTTGTATGGCTATCTTTTCAAAAAAATTCACACAATTTGTTTTCTCTCAGTCTGATATTCATGTAGAGAACGAAATTTGGTTTTAAATTTCTCTTCTGGTTTTGGACAGTTTTAAATTGCCTATTCAGAGAAACCACTCTTATTCATAGGTTATGTCATTTTCATGCTGTATCTTATAAGGTGATCCTGTCCCTCCACAATCATACTCAAAGAACTTAGGTTATTTGATGAAAAAGCTCTCATGTCTGTACTCTGTGCTTGTTTTCAACATGAGGTTTTGTAGTTGAAACTCTTATGTAGAGTATTGAAGAAATCCAGACAAATCCATGTGAACTCTTACTTTTTATGTGCTACATCAGTACAGGAGGGGATTATATGTTGTCATTCTCTTTCTATCATTTTAAGAATTACTGAACACTACTGCCCTTCACTTATTTACTGATGCAATTCAGAAATACTGCAATTTGCATGCAAAGAGAATTTGTATGGCTTAATTATCCACCTAGGTGAATAAACTAGGAAGACATTTCCTGGTTTAAATATTGTGATTCTGGATTATAGGTATTTTAATTGAATAGAGAAAATTATCCAAGTGCTCAGTATAATAGTCAGGGATGATTTAGTAATCACAGAACTTTTATACATTAGTCCCTTTTTACTTTGAGAGTTAAGTAAATTTTAGTCAACAATCTGTAATGAAAAATGCTTCCAGCTTGCTTTTATGAACATTAGTCTTCAAAACTTCTTCAAATAAAAGCAAAAACTAAGTTAATTAGCTCCTTACAATTAGTCTAAGTTAAATTACTGAAATGTAGGTAATTTCTTGTATTTTCTCATTTTATTCCATAACAACAAATGTAGATGGATGAAAAATTATTAGTTTTGCTTCAAAAGTTTGGCAACCCTAATAGGACAGATGTAACTAAATTGAACTGTTCATTTCAGATCGATTATCTAAATATTTTAGTATTAATTTTAGTTCACAAATCAACTCCTTTTTGTCTCCTTGTTGACTACTTGCTATTTGTGGTGAACACAATTGATTGCTCCAAGTGGGAAATAATGAATGAAAAACACTGAACCTAAAAAAAAAAAAAAATGGATATTTATGTCTCAAAAAATGCCCTTCTTATACCCAATACTTATTCTATAAAGAATTGCTGTCAGCTTTTAAATAAACAAATAATTATATTTCTCTTTGAGAAGTGATCATTTTATAGACAACAAAGGCACTCAGTGCAGAGGAAGGACTTGCAAATAAATGTTTTGTGTTGTTTCACTGGCTAAAATATTAGGCAGATACCTGAATGATGGTTTATGCTTATTGGCTCTTCTTGCATAAGATATTACATAGTTATCAGTTACTGTAATAATTTTAGAAGACGCCTTTTGCTTAATGAAATGTGACTGTTGCTGATGAAAGTATCTTATAAGTGTTCTAGGTTGAAGTTGTCTCACTGTATGAAAGTTCTGACATTGCAATTTTTGGTTATATATGCAATATGTAATTACATATGACAGATGTTTCCAGCCCCTAACATCTACATAGTTGTTCATCAGTGTCACTCCAGTGTGCCCATGCCTTTCTTATACAGGGGGTCCAGACCTGCACAATGTACTCCAGATCTGGCTTCAGCAGTGCTGATTAAAGCAGAAGATTCACTCTCCTCAAACTCCTGACAGTGCATCCCAGTCTAGGTTTGCATTTCTTTTCCCTTAGTGAGGATTGCTCATTTATCTTCACTTCATTGACCACCAGGGCTCTTCTGAGAGAAATAAAAAAAAAAAAAATTCAGGATAAAAGAGACACCAAACCAAAAGTAGAAGAAGTGTCAGTGTGTTACCCAGCAGTAGAGTGGAAAATGTTTTAAAATATTTTAAATATGTCAATATGGGATAGGACTTGTATTTTAAGATCTTATTTATACATTAAGATATGAAAAATAGAGGAGACTCCATTTTCTAAAATGCAAGTCATAATCATAATAGAAAGAAACTGTGAAAATAGTAATCGGTATTTTGATACCAGGAATAAAACCCACAAGACTTACAACACCGTGCAAGGGGTTGTGCTTATGACAGAGCTACTGTGTGTGGAAGCCAGACCAACAGCCAGTGATCAGACATGGGGGAGCTGGAAAGAGTTTCTAATTTCCTCTCAGTCTGTAGTGATGACCACAGCTGGGCCAAAGGATCAGGCTCTTGGCCTGGTGCGAGTGCACAATCTTTACAGATGGTTTCAGTGTGCCTTGAAATAGGAACCTGAGAATATAAATTGGAGGGAAAATTAACTTTATGGTCTGTTTTGAAAAATAATTAAATTAATAAGTCTGTACTGCATTTGACTGGCTTCACACTGAACAGTTTTGGAAATTTTGTAACTAGCATTGTCTCCCTTCAGCATCCTTCATGTCCTGGATCCATAGATGCATATTGGCATGTGACATTTTCCCATAGTCTTTATGCCTTACTTTATGTTGCTTCTAGTATCCAAAAAAAGGTTAAAAAAAAGAAAAAAAAAACAAAACAAACAAAATAAACCAACCAACCAAAACCCAAAAATCCAGAAACACATACAAAAAAAAAATTGAAATGAGAAAGAATACTTCTCAGTAGTTAGTCAATAAAGGTATCCTAACATGGTTCTGAACAATTCTGTGTAACCACCAAAACTCCCCACAAGTGTGCTTTCTTAAAGCACGCATCCTTAAAATGAAGGTGATCTGAAGATAGGAATCATGTTTAAGGAGTGTAGGAGCACTCATGGAGGCCAAAAATGATCCAGAGCCAAAAATTACATAGCATGGACACCATCAATCTGCCTCAGAAAGTTGTATCCCTTTTGGGGTAAGAGAAATAGTGTTTACAGACATGAGTTCATGCCACTTGCCCTCAGAGTCTAAGACAGTTGTTACCCATCCTTTATGTAACATCTCAGACACTTTCAACATTTGCCTTTCCAGAGAGCTACACCATTGTCTTCTATCTGCATCATGTTATACTTGGAAGAAATGCTTGGCATTCACAGACAGTTGGAGTTTCTGGGTTCCTGTGAATAGCATAGAGAGGTGGTATCAAAGCTTTCCAGGTCTGAGAGAATCAACACTGCTATCTTTATCGTGTAGTATTTTGTATTGACTTCTGCTTCTACAGGCAGAGTCCATGCTTTGCAATTCAGAGATTAGGGGATGAAAGAAGCCCTGCTGGCAGTGATGCAGACAAAAATTGCATATGGGTTGGGGATCTCATAAGTTTTATGGAAAATTATCTCATATCTCTTTCTTTAGAGAAACTATTCTCATTGAGTTTGGAAGGTCTGTTACTTTGATTCTTGGACCAGACAATATCTTCCTGGTAAGCATGACAGTATTGAAGACAATAACTTGTCATGAAGTGAACAGTTTTTCAAGGTGTTGTAACACCATATGTAGCCTCACAAAAAGGAAAGGATAATTTCATATGAATGATTCAGACATCATTGAATCAGGAATAAAATTTGTGGACATGTCATATCTATTCCAGTGATATTTCCAAGTGCGTTGTTATGTTTCAGAAATTGCAGGCAAAATATTATCAACCTTAACTTCAGCACAAGAACTCTTAATTGCTCCTGAGGAATACTACCTACATTTTCACTGAATGATCAGCTTTTATTTAGTATTTTAAAGTGATAAAAATTTCACTCTGTGAGTGCTTCTATATTCTGCTCCAGGTGCAATGTACCATAATTCCCTGGGGTACACAGGGTACATTTAATCCACAGCACTTTTATCCTGCTTGATTTCAACAGCTTTACACTGATATTCCCCTGAAGCATTTATTTTGTTTGCTTGCTCCTGAGCCTTGCAGATACTGTAGCAGGTGCATCTCATAAGGCCATTACACTTGAGAGATAATGATACAAAAATCCAGGATACACTAACTGTAGTTTTGCAGAGAGAAATAGAGGTTAACACTTCTCTGAAGTGATCTTTCCAGTCATCATCAAACAAAAACTGTTCTTCTTGACAGAAAGCTTTCTGATAGACAGCTGTAGCCCTTCTGCCAATCTTCCCAAGATTTTTGGGCTAAATTTATTTTTGCCTGCATTTAATATTAGCAGCATCTGTCAAGAAACACCATGGCAGTTCAGTGGGCATAAAAAGACAAAATAATTTCCAAAGCATTGTTGAATTCACTAACACTTCATTTTTATAGTCGTGTGAAGAAAGAGACGAGTATTTTTGAAAGGGCAGAGATTTTCCTGAGATACTTATTGCTACAGAAAGCAATGTCATCTGTTTTTGTGCTTGCAAAGTGGGAGGGAGATGGTCATATCAAAGGGAGAAAACTAAAACGTTCTTGCAACATCAAGAGTGTCCCATTTGATGCATCTGGGCAGGTTTCTCAAAGCAGTACACAAGAATTTTGCAAGTGAACAGTCCGTTACATATTATTTTCAATACTTTGTCAGATCACTAGGGACTGGTTTACCTTTGTTAGTGTAAATGTCCTTGCTTATTCATTAACTAAATGGAGGCATCATAACAAGTGACACTGTGGCTGTAAACAATTTCATGAAAGTGCTAAACCTCTATAGATTTCAGAATTAAGGAGATTGTCTTATGGAAGTTTAGATTTCCTTATTTATTTTAAAAAGCAGAAGTCTCATCAGTATAATAACTTGACGAAGTATTTTCAAAAAAAAACAAAACTAAAATTGCATAATATTTTTGTATATATTTTTATATTTATTTGATTGCTAGTTCAACCTTTACTTGCAATTCGTTCTACAGTATTCATTAGAAATAATTCCTGATATGTAGGGAAAATATTCACAAAATTGCTTAGAAACTAAATGCAAATTATTATCATATTTTTATAATACTATTTGGGGTGTTTATTAAATATTGTATGCTTATTTTATATATACTGTTATATTAGGTCTTATGTCTGTAGATGAAAGAGATACCTGTAGTAACTGCTTTAAATGAATCACAAAATGACAATTTCTTAACTGAATACTGGACATTTCACCAGTCAACTGCTATTTTCTACCTAAAATGAATAAATTCAAATAAAATATTTCCATTACATACTTATTAATTTCTTGCTGCTTTTCTGTAGTAGTAATAACGGTAAAACTTTAATCAAAAAAAAGTGTTTGATAATGAAACATAGAGATGCTTTCAATTCTGACAAATATCGCATATATTTATCAATCTTGTTTAATTGCTTAATGCAGTCTTGGCTTAGAATAAAGTATCACATTTATGCAGTCTTCTACTAATACATAATAAAGAAATGAGACCCCAAAGAGCCTGAAACACCACAAAAGTTTCTGGCAAGAGTACAGGCACTTACTGGGAAGAGGAGAACAGTATACAGAAATACATTGACAATTTTATTCTACATTTTCAAGCACCCCACAAATAATAGGCTTTGAAATGAAAAAATGAAATCCTCTAAACAGTAATGCAAAAACACAGCATGTATCCATACACAAAGTGAACCAAAAAAATTCAGTTCATCTATCTCCAGTTGAGTGTATCCCCATTTTTCAGCCTTTTTTTTTGGAGAGAGCTAATGATCACTCCTGTTTCCTTTTTAAATATATTCAACAATTGTAAGTCTTTCAACTATCTTCACAATCATTCCATGTATCCTGTATTCAACTTCTGGGTGATAAATTAACTCTAGAAACATATTTAATCAGAATAGCATCAGTTGTGTAACATATGTAGAGTAAGGCACCTTCCTGCCAAGGACAGCTGTTAGGAGAGAGACAATATCATCTGCAGCATCAAGGAAATATTAAGACTGCAGTCCATCTCACATTGCATTTTGATAATACTTGTGTACTTAAAAACGTATAGGGTTTGTAACTGTAACATGTAACATGTTTGTCATCATGTACTGCAAAACTTTCCTTAAAAGGAGAGAAAACAAACCAGTTATGTTTGTGGCTGAGCTTTATAGGATGTTGTGCTACAGTCCAGTTTACTCAGTCACCTGCAACAAGGTCTACGCTTAGCATAGACTTAAGAGCCAATGGTAGCCCGCATCACTGAAATACCATCCTGCCTACAAGTTAATAAAGGATGAACAAAAGCTCTATGTCTTAATATTTTAATTTTTCCCCCCACAAACAGCTGCTTAGAATTTTACAGTCATAGCAGTGATCTGCTCATTTCATCATGGTGTGTGGAAACAGCTAAGGGAGACAACAGAGGAAATAAAGAAAACATAGTTAGATTAAGCTTATGAAATCTGGAGGAGTCTATTAAATTTTTCTTATCTAATAGAGGTCCAGGATTACTTCAGTTGCCCTGCGAATCCACATTGGACATCAATGGATGGGTAAAGGAAATGATTCTAGAATAGCTTTCTCAAGTGTAGGAGCTAGATTCAGTAATATATATGTCGGCATTTGATGCTATTTTAAATAAACCTGAATGTTCTGCTTAGCCTTCACTTGTCACTCCTGCTGCTGAGTGCCTTGACTATTCTTTCTGCCCTATGTCATCTCTGCTAGACCTATGTTTGTGTCTTGGATATTCTAAGGCATTGCATATGACAGCAAAATATTTAAAACATTCTTGCATGTAAACATCTAAGTTTTGGCCAATTTAGTTTTGAACCCCTAAAATTTTGGAGGTAGACTATATATAGGGAAAAAAAAGTCATATCCTAAGGGTTATAACGATTTCTGGATATAGTGAGCAAAGGAGGGATAGTTAAATATCTTAACAGCTTAAAGTTTCTTCTGAAGCAACCCCTAAGAAGTTGATGGCCAAGGCAGACCTTGTTGGTTCATACTTCTGGGTCAGTGAAAGAATCAAGCTGAACAATCTGGAAAATTAAATATCTTTCACAACATTAAAAAAAAAAAAAAACTCCAACAAAGTGTTCTCTGTGCAAAAAGAACTCAAAGTTCAGTTTTTCCTAGCTCTGGAAGACATTTATGAAAATTGTGTTCCCCAGTAAAGTCTGTAAGTATTTACGGAGAATGGGAGTGTGTGTGTGATTTAAGAAAATGCTTCATTAAATGGGCAAACATGGAATGATACAGATGGAAAATTTCAGGCATATTTCTATCTATTAAGCTTGTAGAGAAGATATGGAAACTTTGCTGTACTGGATTGTGGAATGTTTTAGTGGCACACACAAATGCTTCAAAACCTGTTTCATATCCCATATGAACGTCTCTAATGTTTTCTATACAATAAATTTCCTTGGTCTTCACTTAAACTGCAAACAGAAAATTACCCCCAAACTCCAAGGATTTTCATATTCGCTTTAATGAGTTATTGTGGAATTTTGTACATCCCTAACTGGTTGGTTTTCATTGCCATGAATATTCATGCAAAGATTAAGAGTAATTTGTTGTTTATTTTCTGCAATCATTCTGAATGCTTTCTAAGTATTAAAATGTGATATACTTCTGCTGCTCTAGTAATAACATAGAGCCTTTAGTACAGCATTAAGCTAATTTAACTTTTAGTGTCCCTAATGAAATGAAACATATAAGTGGCTATTCTCCTCTTTTGATGGTAACTGGAACTCACCATAAGGGCAGGGTGCACAGACATCCCATCTCATTTCACATGCTGCAGTTTAAGGACCTCCTACAGGATTTCTGGCAAACAGAAACACTTAGATGCAAATAACAATACATCATAGCAGTGTCATACTGGAGTTTGGCTAACTAAACTCTGCAGGTGTGAAAAAGATAACAGCATACAGGAAATAATTTTGTCACATAATTTACAATGGAATGAGGCATAGATTCCTATCTTGCCTTTCTGCTCTTCATGTTTTTGCCTTAAGTACCTCATAGAGATGTATGAAAATATTCAGTATATTTGATATGACTTCTAGAGGCTAAAAATGATGACGTGGAAGACATACAAACTTCCAGATTGACAGCTGGAAGTTCAGGAGAATAACCACTGAACTATCAAAGAGCGCCAGAAATTCAGGTTTAGATAAAAGAATAAATAAACAACTACTGAACAAATAACTCTTATATTCCAACCTCAAAAGAAAAGATTTAATGCAAATACCTTAATCCGTGTAACTCCAGTATAGGTGATAGTTACAAACATACTCTTCAGTTAGAAGAACTGTTAATTGTGGGATGAAATTTCCTAGTATATTAAAATAGGGATCAGGGCAAAGCCAGATGTGATAATCTACAGAATATAGATTGTTGTAAGTCAGCTGTGTTCAAAAAGCTTAATTCTAATAATTTCTGCATTTTTCAGTTTAATTCTTAGTTCAATCATTAAGAAGCTAAAAGTTCAATTCACTTGCTTCAAAATATGCACTTGAGAAGTTCTAGTGCAGTCATTCTGTCCAGCCTCTGGCTGATGCCCTGTTAATTTCTGTATGAATATTATATCAATGTGAGGAGAGCTGCTTCAACTTCCTTATGGTTTCTCAGCTATGGGTAAAAAACTGTGCAAAATTAATGGATCAAGAGCCATCAAATAAAAGAAAAAAGTGACTCTATAGACAAATGATTCTGGAATTCTCCTTAAACCACAGAAGGTCCTTAATCTTGTTCTTTCCTTTTATAACTTTTTCATTTTTTAAAACAGTGTAGTAAAAAAAATATAAGCAGCCTTTAGATCAGAAAGTAGAATTCGCATTTCCATAGCCAAGTGAGTTATACTGTCTCCAAATTCATGAATTTCACATTTTGTGCTGATTGGTAGCCTAATTTGGACTAAAAGCATTCTAATACTTATTAATTTATTTTCTTCCTCTGTTAATTTTTGCACTTAAATTAATCAGTCAGTAAACAACATTTTAGGAGTCAGTTTTTTGTAGGACTATTTATGCACATATGCTAAGTAGCAAAAATGTAACTATCTAGAAAGCAGTTTCCTGTTTCTTTGGTCTGGAATCACACTTATGCTTGCTGTTCATCTAGCCCTGCAACTCACACCTGCATGGTCACTTAACACTAAAAAAATGGTAAATTAGACATTATCTTTCTGAGTCAACCAACAGGAAGATGGCAAGAATGAGTGATGAAAGAAATAATAGGGTTCAAATTTCTGCAAAAAAAGAAGAATACAGATTTCAAACTGTGCTGGGTCTGTCTTGGATGGAGTTAACTTTCCATACCAACATGCATGAGATTATGTTTCAGATTTGTGAGTGAAGTTATGATAACACACCAATGTTTTGTTATTATAATTAGTTAATATTATTAATATGTGGGACAGTGCTTTCATACCAGCAGTTTCTCACACTGCCCCCTTCCAGACGGGTATTCCATGCCATATAACATCATTAGAAGAAAACAGTGTGGAAAGTGTTTGTCTTCCAAGTCAGCTGTTGATCAGAGATTGGTTAAGTATCAACCTGCTTGTGGGAAGCAGTGATTAATTACGTTTGCATAATTGCTTTCTTCCTCCCCCCCCCCACCCCTCCACTTTTCTTTCATTTCTTGAATTCTCTTTATCTCAACTC
>LTAT01000001.1:44982805-45002145 GCA_003286495.1 Chlorodrepanis virens | reverse complement strand
TGTATATATGTGTATATATATATATATATATATATATATATATATACACACACATATACACCAAGAAAAGCAAGCATATATTAAAATTGAAACAACATTCAACTTGGATAATTAAACAGGGTACAGGATAATTATCCTTGTATCAAGAATAGGAAGAAGAACATAGGTCTTTCAGTATTAGTAGATATGACCAATCATAGAAGCTGACTAAATACCACTGTGTGCCTGAGCAGCAGTGACTGAAAAGAATTCAGGATAAAACTGATGAGAAAAAAAGACTTGTAAATCATAATTTAAAAAATCCCTGCTGACTATCTATAATATTACTAAGTAAATTGTCTATAGTACTCTGATTATTCAGGAGTGAAATTTGTAAAATCAGAAAAATAATAAAAACAGATAGCTAAGAAGGTACTGCAGTTTGTACTTTATGTATTCAGATTTCAAAACGTGTTTTTTCATTTATAAAATATTTACAAGTCATGCAAAGTCCTATTCAGTTGTCACTGATGTAAAGATCATTTTGTATACCTGACTGCAGGGAAAAAATTGTTAAACAGAAATAACAAAACATAATTGCAAAGATTGTTATCTTACAGAATATGAAAGCATAGTTTAGTGACATCTTTAGGTAGACAAACAATCTTTTATATTTTCTTTTCAATCTGTAGGAAGAAAACAAATCTCATCAGTTTATGATAAGTTCAGAAATTAAACAAAATCTCCTGCTTTGCACTGTCATTTCTGTTTCTCAGAAAGCCCACTTATTTCTCCAATTTATTTTAAAAAATCACCTTTTTTTTCAGTGCTTTCTGTCATTTTTGGCAGTTTTCAAATCCCAACTTAAATTCCTTCAGACTCCGATGAAGGCATGCAGTTATTTTTTTCAGATATTATTGACAATAAAACAAAATTTTATGTACTTCCAAATGATGCCTCCGAAGAAGAAAAACAGCAGCACTCCTCTCTATGAAAAAATGAAATACCTCTGTAAGTAGGTGTCTTATAAAGACGAGTAATAAATTTCAAGTTTAAGAAAGATGTTTTAGGGAATGAGAGAATTAGCATACACTGAATGAAGCTATGAACTAAAATCTTTGAGGAAGTTATAGCAATTTAAATAAGGAATGCAGCTGATCAGTACAGACTAAGCTCTGCTAGACTGGTATGGCCAGACAGCTAGACTACCTTGAAGCTACTGTGAAATGCATCATGAAGCAAGCTGGTACAAGTAAAAAGCTTGGTAGCAGGTAATGAGGGAGCTGAGGTTCCCATGGGTTTCTGTCCAGTCCCCCATCAACAGTGCATGTAAAAATCACTTTAAACACTACCAAGATAATGCTTAGCAGCCCAGAAAACTAATACAGATACAAGGAAAGTCAGTGTCTAAAGAATGTTTGGACTAATGATTCAAATTGAGTTATATCCATTATTAAAAAATAATAATGATTTGAAATTTCTTTATTAGAGATCCATGATTCAATTTCTAATGAGCAGAGCTGTTTATTCCTTAAAATAATGCAATTAATTGTTTTCTACCATGAAAAATTGCAAAGGAAAATACACTGCTGCTTTCTTCTGCTACACTGTGTGATATTTTGCTTTTTGCTTTTGGGTTTCTGGTTGTGGATTATCCATTAGAGATCTGATAAGGGTGTGTAAGAAAATTCTGATTGAATATGCCATATGGCACTGTATACATATGTAATGGGGCTTTTACATGCATCTCAGGAGAAAATAAAAAAGTTATTGTTCCCACTCCAAAGGATTAATAATCATTGGTGGAAGAAATTGGATGCAAATTAGTGGTACCTCTGTAACGAGTTTTCAGAGGTACAGTGACAGCCATGCCTTTCTTAATAACAGAAAATCATAATTTTATTTATAACAAACTCTGAAAATGAATTAATTCAACTGACTTAACCCTTTTATAGATTTTTTTTTTGTACTAAGCAGCCTTAATATGATTTAGCTTAATGCATTTTCAAAATAGCTAAATCATATGAAGTTTATTTTGAAACTTTAATTAGACTGCCTACCTAAAGATCTTATGTAGCTTAATTATCTTTTATCATTATCATGGTTGCTGTAGAGACAGGGTCTTATTTTCAAAGTTAAATTTTGGCTGGTACTGTTGGTGCTGATTTGATATTTTTACTTTTTAAGTAAGACAAGTCGTCAAGTTCATCTGTAAAAGTGGTTAAAATCACTGAGATTTTAAAGATAAAAAGCTTTGAAAATATGGGCTCATACTTAGCTTGGAGTGATAGGACCTTGAAGGAAATGCTTGCCTTGTTGATGTCAGAATTGTGACATTCACCTCAAAAGGATATGAAATTTTCTTTTGTATTTAAAAAATTACTTATTTAGGTTTCACATTTGAAAAACATTATTAACTTATAATTTCCTTTCTAAAATTCTTCATTTATTTTCAGAACTAGAAATCTTACAAAAAATCATCATCATCAACAGCATACATTACAAAACTTTTAATTTGTATATTTCAACAATTAAAAAATTAGGATAAGTACACAAAAGCAGCCCACTGTAAATAGTCTTCAATAATGGGATCATGTGTTTCCCTTTTTCAAGAAAAGTAAAACCATTTTTTATTTATGTTCTCCATATTTCAGTTATGGACAGATTGGAACATATAATGCAAGCAATTCAAACACATAACTTCATTAATTTCTGCAACTTTTAACTAAAGTAGTTTCAGTACTGTGTTTGACAGCTTTAAAAAGAGTATTGTGTGCTCAAATTACTCTGTTAATCCTGAACTCTGAATCCTTTTTTACTGTTCTCAGTTTCTGAGACACAGTAAGAGAAAAAAAATTGACCACAGATTTTAGGAGATAAGACTTACATTTTTAAAGTACTACACCTATTTACATCAACTGATCTATAAAAAGCCATCATCAAACTCTGCTAGCTCAAGGTTTCTTCATGTTTAGCAGTACAATATTTTTTGTTGAGCACACACGCATTGTCTAGGAAGAATTCCATCCCAGTCACAACACCTTTACCCTTCCTCAGATTCCCTCATGGTTTGCTGCATTTAGTAATTCCTTAGTAAGATATCATACAGGAGAGTATTCCTGAGCAACTACTGTTTCTGCTCTTTTCCTCTCATCCACTCCCCAGTTTCTCCCAATCGCTTCCAGTCTAGCAGGAAATCTTTAACTTGCAACTCTACCTTAACTTCATATTTTCAATATTTTTATAATTAGGGGCAAAAACTCATTGAAACATAATTCTTCATAAAGACTTTTTACATCAGGGACTGATGTATAATACCAGTATATAATGGATAACTGCAGTTATCAAAACTTTTTTTTTTTCTGTTCAAGCACAATATTCCAAAAAATTCAAATGTACACCTAAAGAACCTGAGTGGGCTTAAAGATTTCAGTTTTGACAAACTGCACTTTATACACTGCACTGAATACAGCAAATATTATCAGGGAGCCTGACTTCATACAATAATGTGTTATTGGATATTTTCTAGACTGGTTATTCCCAACTCTACTTTGTGTAAAAAGGAGCATGATTACTCACCAAGTGTTTCTTAGCCCTAGCTATTTCAGCCTTTATTGAATGCTATCATTGTTAGTTGCCCCAGTACTGTAAATTTCTCTCTTCGCTTGAGATTCCTTTGCTTTCTTTAAAAAAAAAAGTAATATTTTTGTTCATTATTAGTTCTGCATGATATGCAGATTCTCATTTTCCATAAGCATATCCTAACTTAAGATACAGTGCACCATTTTATGTAAAAAGAACTCTTAAACACATATATGTTCCTTTAGATAAAGCACAGCTTACAAACCATATAAAACGAACAAGATTACAAGGAAATTTCAGGCTTTGTTTTACTTGCAACCATGATATTAGAAAATCATGACAATCTGTGCTGTTTATTAATCTTTGGTTTTGTTCTTTCCTCCAAGGTATAATTGATACAGAAAATGAGGGGTTGGCATCTATCCTTCCTTTCAGACACTTCAGCTATGCTTTCCCAGCTGTCTTACTTCCTCTGTGCATCTGTCTGATACTGATACAATATATTCAATAATCTATTCTACTGAACTGTTACAAATGCTTTAAGTACAAAACACACAAATTTATCGTATGAATATATGCATAGTAGATATACACAAAAAGATTTAAAACAAGATAAACCAAAACAAAACCATCATTAGAGTGGCAAACTTGAGAATTACAAGCTTGGGATTTTTTTAAATAAATTTTTCAGTGCAAGGTAAATTCACTTCCCCTTCTTTATTATTTTTGAGTATATAATTAAATAAACTGGGCTTTTCCATCCTGCCCTGGAAATGAGTACATGAGACTACTGCAGACTCTTTGATTATTTGCTGTGTAGATGTGTAGCAAGAGGAGACTGCAGACACAGGATGGTTTTAGTAAAAGAAGTTACAAATGGTCTAAAACTGCTTTTCTTCATCTTGCTTCTCTTTCACAGCAGTCATATTTTTTTCCTTTTGTATTCAAATATATTGAGGGCCAGATGAAATCTCTCATGTCTATAGGTCCAGTTAGGTACTTGTTAAAAGAAAAAATCACTACTGGGGAAAGGCCATCCAGATTTTAGTATTAACTTTCTTTTCAACAGCTAGTAGTGGAATTTTTTTACCTCCATTGCTCAGAAACTTTTTTTTTTGTTTCCAGTATAAATGTATATACTGATACATCCTTGCATCAACATGGTTTATCACTCCAAATAGAATTTTTTGTCCCTGGGGCCTATCCCATGTATACTTAAAGACACTTATTTCATTCCCTTCAAAATTTAAACTGTCAAATTAAGAATATTAAGAAAATTTTCTCTCAAATTGAACGTTTTCCTTTGTTCTGGAGAAAAGAATATTCCTTCCCTGAACCAACAACAATTCAAATTCACTTTTATTACAAACTCTGGTGGGTTGACTTTGGCTGGACACCACATGTTGAACAAAGCTGCTCTATCATTCCCCCTCCAAAGGTGAACAGGGAGTAAAAATATAACAAAAACTTATAGGGCTAAATAAATCACTTACCAATTTCCATCACGGGCAAAATACATTTGACTCTGAGAAACAAATTAATTAAAAATAGAGTAATAAGAAAAAAAAACACCAAATCTTAGAACACCTTCCTCCATTTCTCCTTTCTTCCTGGGCTTCACTCCTGAGTCTTCTATGGTCTCCCCACCAGCAGCACAGGGAGATGGGGGCTGCAATTAGTTCAACACATCTCTCCACCCAATCCCTCCTGCTCAGGAGGAGAACTCCTCAGTCTCTCCCCCTACTCTAGCATGGGGTCCCTGCCATGAGAGGCTACCATGAAACTCTCTGCTGTCAGTCCTTCCCACAGGCTGCAGTTCCTCAGGAATTGACCCAGCATGGGTCCCTTCCACAGGGTGCAGTCCTACAGGAGCAGACAGCTTCAGTGTGGGTCCCCCCATGAGGTCACAAATCTTGGCAAGAATCTTGCTCCAGTGTGGATCTTCCACAGAGTCACAGCTTCCTTCAGGCATCCAGCTGCTTTGATGTGGGGCTGTCCATGGGCTGTAGGTAGATCTCTGCTGCAGGGGTGCAGCTGCCTCGCCATGGTCTGCACCACAGGATGCAGGGCAGCCTTTGCTTTGGTCTGTGGAGCATCTGCTTCCCAGCCTTTGCAGACAATGCTGTCTGCAGCCTGTTTCTCTCACATATTCTCACTTCCCTGAAATGGCTTTTTGTGCTGTAGCGTTTTCCCTCCTGAAATATGTTATCCCAGATATTGTCACTGTTTCTGATGGGATTGGCATCGCCCAGCGAGGGTCCACCTTGGAGCAAACAGGCATTGGTTCTATCAGACTTGGGAGAAGCTTCTGTCAGTTTCTCAAACCAGCCAATCCTGCATCAAAACATGCAAATATAATACACAAATGCAATCAGAATTATGCATATATCATTTAGTGTTACTGCAAAAAGACTTTGCTAAAACCTAGTTCTGTACTTCTGCCTTTCTGAGGTTCATTGCATAAACGATGTCCTGACTCGTGATTTCTAGGCATTCTACAGCCAGCAGAAAGCTTCAGAAGCTGGGAAATATTCCAATATCTGAAAGAGGATCAGTTAATATACCTATTTCTTAGCAATTTCTTTGGTGCCGTGTCTATTCATATGATTATGCATGTACTTTTTAGGTCTAGGATCCATAATGTCTTTCTCATGAGCTGTGCCTTTGTACTTCATCTATATTTATATCTAAAAAGAACCACAAATTTATAGATATTTATAACTCCAAAGGAATCTTCATTATTTTACTTACCTTGTGAGTTACAGCTGACTTAATTTGGTGTATTCTCAGTTTTTTCCCAGACTTTCAATACTCTATGCACTCCAAATTCATTTTATTCAGCTTTCTTAAAATTGTAACATTGATGCTTAGTCATAATATTATTAAAAAGTAATTAATTATTCTTTTAAGTCAGGGAAAATTCTTTACAAAATCATTCTCCCTTCTTGCTTGCAATTTCAATTCCACACATAGCAACTTCACATTTTATGCAATTCAATTACAAAACTCATTTAAGCTCCACATTTGATTTCAGGAAGGTTTTAGTAGCTTTATGTTTCATGCCAATATATCAGCAGAATTATAAAATAAATTCCCCTAGTGTTTCTGCTATTTGAGAGACATTTATCTTTAATGCTGCCAGATTTTTTGTGTTTAGTTATCCAGATATATGAAAAATTAAAAATAATTTGAGCTGAATTTGAAAGCAAAGAACTTGATTGTCACAATCTTTCATTGCAGACTTCCACCTATAAAACCCATTTACGTTTTTGCTTCATGAAAACATAAAACTGATGTAAAAGTATAAGAATTCTGTTTGTGAGTTCAAAAGGTCACATAACCAGATTACTAAGTGATTGTGTTAAAGCTTAGGCTTTGTTTCGACACTGAAGAGAAATTAGTTTTATACATCTGAGTGCACAATATCATTCCATGGTGAGCAGAAGTCCTGAAGAAGGACAGGGAAGAATGAAGATGACTTTCATTGGTTATGGTGTATCCCCTTTTGTCTCTGACTACCTTATCTACAGCAAAGCTTATGAACAATTTACAGTAGTCTGATGATGCCCTCTTTTCTTTCTCTCTTTCTTTCCTTTTCTCTCTTCTCTTTTTCTTCTTCTCTACCTACCAGCCTAACCACCAAATTACTCTCTCCAGTTTAGAGAAGGATGTTGTGAAGGACTCTGTCAAAGGCTTTACAAAGTCTAGATAAACAACATCAGTATCCCTTCCCTCGTCCACTGCTATAATCACTCCATTGTGGAAGGCCATTGGTTTGGTCAGGCAGGACTTGCCCCTGGGGAAGGCATGCACAGCTTATAAGAGGATCTGTTCAATGATCTTCTCAGAGAAAGATCACAGAGGTGAGGCTGAGAGGTCAATAGTTTTCAGGGTCCCCCTTTCTACCCTATTTAAAGGTGGATACAGTATTCTCCCTCTTCTACCTAACACCTGACATAGCTGTGTATGATGTAAGAGGGAAGAGCCTCTGCTGATTTTGGGAACACCATAATGTGACTATAGTTCTCCCAGTGAACTCTTTCCAAAGACACACAAATTCATATAAAATATGTAACCTTCTTTAAAAGAGGCAAACTAAAAAGTCTTTAGCCAAACACTAGAGTAACATCTTCTTGCATATCCTTTTTCCATATTTATGTTGTCCATACATTCATCAGATAAAACCAGTTATACAGCTGTTACTTCCTATTTATTCTTTGTTTCTATGTTCTGGACACTAGCTGCTTAGGACCAACATGTCCAGTGCACACCAGATTAAGCACTAAAAGTTTTAAAAATATCTGAAAACCTTTCTGTGAGTGCATCCCACACAAGAAGCGTTCGCTACACTTAAGAAGGATGACAAATGTGCTAGGCCTAGGCGCAGTGCTTTCAATCAATGTGACAGTGACAGCCCCTGGCTTCCTTCCAAGCCAAGTACAGCTTAGCTGCAGTGTGTGAACTACCAGGTGGCAAAGACAGAAGAGCCTGGGGATCCCTACTGTGTATCATCCATCATACTGCTCCCTCTGTCTCTTCACTCTTTTTAACTTCTGCATAGAGCAGCATGTAAAACTCGTTCTCCTTTACCACACAACCCTACCTCATTGCAGTCCTCATTTGTGTCTAGCACTTCATTAGCAGCCCAACAGTTGATTAAAAGCCTCAGGATCAGTACTGCACTTGAAACAGAGGTGTGGGCTTTTAATTGTTATGCTTAATACCCAGTTCTTATGTTGTCTTCTTATTGCAAAAGTTTCACACCTTCTTGGTGATTTCTCATGGGCAGCTCCCCACAGCACCAACTCCTTCTCCACAGCCAAGAACTCCATCTCTCTTCTCAAATGGCTAACCCACTCTTTTGTAGCACTTGTCTTATTGGACAAGCTGTGGCCTATTAAGGGCAGGTCTGTTCCTAATCTTTGGTGATTAGTACAGCTGCAGATCCTCAGGTGTGAGATTACCTCCTGCGCTTTGTTTTCTTGCATTCTATCCCTCCACATTCTTACTCATCTTAGAATGGCAAAGAGCAAATGTAGTCAGTAACAATTTGATACTACAGGTCTACATTTCCCAGCCACACTTTAAAATTTCTGTTTGTCTAATTTAGACAGAAGGAGACTAAGAGGTGACCTTATTGCTGTCTACAGCTTCCTGAGAAGAGGAGAGGGAGTGCTGATTTCTTCTTCCTGGGATCCAGGGAAAGGATGTTTGCAAAGAATGGTTCAAAGCTGCACTAGGGGATGTTCAGGCCAGACAACAGGAAAAATTTCTTTGCTGACAGAGCAGTAAAACTCTGGAACAGGCTTCCTAGAGAGGTGGACGATGCCCTAATCTTGTCAGTGTTTAATAGGAATTTGGATAATGCCCTTAATAACATGCTTTAACTTTTGGTCATCCCTGAAGTGTTCAGGAAGTTATACTAGAGTACCATTGTAGATCCCTTCTGACTTAAACTATAGTGTTCTGGTTTATTCCATACTGTTCTATTTGAATCATGCTGAAGAAAATTTATAATATACAAAAAATATTCATATAAAGAACATTTTAAACAAAGAAAATTTATTGAAGAAATAGAATAAATTAACTACTTAATGTTAAAAATATTTGTGAAATGGTTTGTTCATGTAAATGTTCATGTTACTTGTAAATACAGATAATTTTAACATTTTCTAACATTTCTATAAATGAAGAGAAATTAATAAATTACTTAATGTCTAAATCTAGTATAAACACAATACTGTTTCAGCTAGTAATTCAAAATAATTAAAATAAGCAATAATATGTAATCAATGATTTAAGATACTCAGCTTATTTTTAATGCCTTCACATATGTCATAGTACATGCATGGATTTCTTCTGTGTGGAAGAGTGTTTGTGGGTTTTTTTCCTTCTCTTTATTTTTGAAAATCAAAATTTAAAATCAAAAGCATACTTACAAGCTTAAATTTATCACAATTGCTTGGTGTAAGCATGCAAATTCCAAAAAGTACAGATCCGGGCTTTTTTCAGTGGTGTCCAGTGGCAAGACCAGAGGCAGTATGCACATACTGACTCTCAGGAGGTTCCTCTGAACATCAGAAAACACTTTTTCCCTGTGGGTGATCAAGCATACTGACACAGGTAATGCAGAGATGCTGTGGAACCTTCCTTCTCAGAGACATTCAAAAGCCACTGGACATGGTCCTAGCAATTGGCTCCAGGTTACCTTGCTTGAGCAGGGAAGTTGGCTGAAATGACCTCCAGATGTAATCAAAAGGGGACCTCTTTGTTTTGGTTTGGTTCTCTAAAAGCATTGTGGCTTTTGTTCATTTTTTCAGAAGAAAATAATAATATTTAAGTGGATTTTCCTGTCATTTTTTCTTATTTTAACTTTTGCTTTTCACATATACAGGAGTTAAAAGCGAGAGTTTCGCAAACATTACTGTTCAAATCCTATACTGCTTTATTGCCAGTCAATGCCATTTATGACTAGCTGCTCTTCAAATTGCAGTAAAGATTATGTTTCTTTACTTTTCACATAGGATAATTCGAAAGAGTTTCTTTGCCTGATTTTCTAAGAGAGAGCTGTATCATTATAAGTACAGAATATGAAGTCTGGATATGAAGTCTGAATTAAATGTCAACATTGGGGCCTCTAATGTGGATTAGACAGTATTGTAGCAATTCTTGCCTCTGGGATATAATTTATGCTTTGTAAATGTATGTATGCAAAAAAATTGGTTTCCATTTTCCAAGATGAGGGTTAGCTGTTTCCACTTAAAACATTCAATTTTGTATTTCCAACGAAATACAAGGAGTATTAGGTAGATGCTAGAAGGCTTAAATTAAGTATAGTACATAGAAACTTATATTTTTCACTCAAAGTTTTACAACACATAAAAACCCCCACAAAATAGTGCATTTATATTTGACATTGACATTTGCTAATATTCTTTCAAAATGTTATTGTATGAATAAAAAATAAATGTGATTATAAATTTTAGTTGAACAAGGTATATGTGTATACTCAGAAAATTATGAAATACAGAGATCTGAGTGAAAAGTAATTTATGTTGTACAGATTTTAGATACTGATAATATTGAAAGTTTAAAAAATTTGTAGTATGTACATAGCTCAAAACTTTTTTGTGAGACTTTCCTCAGTTAGAGGGTGGTGAGACACTTGAACAGATTGCCCAGAGAGGTTGTGAATGCCCCATCCCAGGGATTGTTCAAGGCCAGGTTGGGTGAAGCTTTAAGAAACATGGTCTAGTGGAAGCTGTCCTTGTCCATGGAAGGGGTTTGGACCTTGATGACCTTTAGGGTTCCTTCCAACCCAAGCCTGTCTATGACTCTACTCTTAAGATTAGAATTTTCAAAGTATTTTTCTTTGGACTAATCCTACCTTTTCTAGAATAAGAATTAAACCCCTGTCTTTGATAGGAATGAAATATAGAATTCCATAAAAAGCCTATTGTACTTGAACGCATCTTGAACAGAGCTTGGACCTGGTTCTACAGTGGGGTTTTAAACAGGTCTGGACAGAAAAATACAATGATCTTCATTAAAGAAGGACATGATACATTGCTGGGTGGTATAGTTCTGTTCTAGCATCTATCTTACCATAAATTCATCTGTGACAATTTTCAGGAAAGGCTCAGATGGAGTCATGTCAAATAAAATTATTTCTGGGCAATGCTTCTACACTTTTCCAGCCAAGGAAAAGTAGCTGAATTGCAATTTTTCAATCTATCCCATTGTTCTGTCTAAAAATAACACAACACTGAAATGTGCTTTTATACTGATTTGAATTACCTTATAATGGTTTTGAATTTGGGTGGTTTTTATTGGGATATTAATCCCCTGCAAAAACTGAGTGGGGCTATTTGAAAGAGAAAATGTCATAAGGTCAACAATTTCAGTCAAAATAATAGGGTTCAAATTTTAATAGCTAAAATATTCTAATAACTTATATATTTCACTTTTATTATACTGTTTTGTGATTTCATGTATATTACTTATTAATTAAGTAACTTAATTATTTTGAATTGCTAGGCTTTAAAAGGAATATTCACATCTTTGGGTAGTGGACCAATGTAGAATTTTCACTATTTGATTTTGGGCAGTGGAGTTACTTAGGGTTGTTTTCTGTTTTAGTTTCTTTTTGAATTAATGAGTAAATTAAAGTCTACAGGATAGCTTTTCTATTATAACACTGGTTTTGAATGTTTTTCTGAATGACACTTACCAATGCATCTGCTGTTAGAAAGCTTGTACCGTAGTCACAGAGGTTTATTGCCTTCAATTTTTGACTTTCAAAGCAATTTGTAATCTCTCCATTTTGAGATATCTCTCCTTGCTTGCTTGCTTATTTCTTTTCTTTGCTTGTTAACTTGCTTGCTTGTACTGGAGACCCAGATCTGAACTCAGCACTCCATCTGTGGCATCCATGCTGAGTAGGAGGAAAGTTTTACTTCCCTTTGCTGCCTGCTGGAAACAGTCTAGTGCAGACCAGAGAGGTCTTGATCCAGTTTAACCAACAGTTATTAATGACCTTTAACTGCTTGTTCGAGGTTTTAGCCCTTTGAAGACACTTTTTATTCTGCTACTTTTGCCATCTGATCCTTACCTAAAAAGGGTACCTTGCAACCTTTCTGACTGAGCTATGTATGTAGCCAACACTAATGAAAGAGTTGTCCCAGATGCTCAGTTCATTGTCATGGAAAGAAATAAAATATACAAAAGATGCTGTACCGTGGCAGGAGGAAAAAGTTTCTTGTTTAGAACTAAGAAGAAGAAGCAAGACAAAAGTCCAGTTCTGTCAAAATTAAGATAGTTCATTAACTTTGTTTGTTCATTTACTAACAAAATACTTAAGAGAAAATATATTAATTGATAAAAAAAATCAAGAAAGTTCAGTTAGAGAGAAAGAACCAAACCACCCTGATCAGTAGTTTCCTCATTAGTATGACCAAAAATATCTTTACTGTCAAGAACAGAACAGTACACCCTATTTAAATTTAATTTGGGTAGTTTGAACTACGTACATTCTAAAACACTGATGTTGATTCTTCTTGATTCACACATCATCCTAACTTTTCAAAATGTGATGAGCAGCCCCCAGAAGTGCTGTAACACTTCAGGTTATTCTATAATCACCTTGAGGCAAGATTTAGCAAATGCCCTAAATTTCATCATACCATGTTTATTCAGTCAGCTTTCCTTCACAAGCCTGAAATTATTTTCTGGGAAGGCGTCACGATAGCACAACAGTAAATTCAGTTCATTGATTTCAGGATGACAGCTGAAAGCAAAAATGTCACCTGTTCACCATGACAGTCTGAATTGGCCTTACAAAACAACCTCAAACATCCAGGTGAAATGGCTGTCTTCCAGAAGCAGGAATTTTTATCACCCAAGTATTGCCTTTCATACTCTGAGTCTTGAATGTCTAAAGAGTCTGGGAGTACAAGCCAAAACAAAGGGTCCTCAGATGTCAAAACCTAGCAGTTGTTTTTCAGAAGTAACTTCACCTATATCTGAATGAAATCTGTAATATGATGCAAGTAAGTAAGCATTATAACTTATTATATGATCATGGAAGAATAAAAAAAATATACCCATTTCAGAGTAATTACTGGTCATGGAACTAATAATTTTTAATCCAGTGAACTTTGATGCCCTCTTACCCTGCTTTGAAGAAATAAGCAAGTCTGCCACTGTGTCTCCTCTAACTGTTACAGAGAAAGTACATGTTCCCAGTTTTTACCCTCACTTTTTACCCCTGTTTTTTTGTTGCTCTATTTGCTGGACCAAACACTTTAATGGCTTCAACTACTTAAAATTTAGAAACTTCCTTAACTTAGAACAGGTTGAATTTCCAGCTGGATGTCAGAGCACATGTCTTCAAGGTTCAGCGCAAACTTTCTGCCTAACTTTAGGTGCAATTTTCTACAGGTGGCTAAGCAGAAGGTAAATTTATATAGCTGCAATAGGAACATAACAGTCATATTAAAGCAACTGTTCTACAAGCTTGCTTGGTCTGAAGTGGAGCATGAAATGTGAATTTAAATGTGAGAAAACTGTAAAGAATGCAGAACCAAACAGACTAAGGCAGGCAGCTAAGAGCCTTTAGGTTTCCTGGCTTAGTTATTAGTTGTGTCCCTTCTGAAAACAGATGTTTCTAAGTCTTGTTTCTAGTTTGATCAGTAAGGAGGCTATAGTTTTAAGTTTTGTACTGAAAGTGCCTACCATATTAATAGAAGGCATGACCTTGAATCTTCATACTGTTTTATAAGGAATAAGAAAGGCAATAAGGCTGAAGCTTCCAAGTATTGTGAAGTAAATGTACATATTACTCAGGATTATACTCATTACGTGCTAGAAGTAATATTAGCCATTTTTGTGCTTTTTTTTCAAGAATATTATAATTGTTCTTAGTAACTTCAATTATGTATCTTATACTCATAAGAATTCAATTGAAACCAGGAAGTAGACTAAGGAAATATTGATGTCATTAGAAATAAGTAAAACCTTTACAATATTTTTAAAACCACAACATTTAATTGTACTCACCATGTCTATAAATTAGCTTATTCTTTTCATAGTCAGATACAGAATGACTAAATAAAGAGTTCAGGATCCCATACAATATTCATGAATAATGCAATTTTCTACAAAATATTTATTTTATGGAACTAGAAACATAAAAACAAATTGAAAAAAAACACTGATTATTTGATCCATATTACCTACAAAACTCATGTGACAAACAAAACTTATGCAAAAAGCCCCACTGTTTAAAGAAAATAAAACAATAAAAAATTTATCACTGAGAGTGTATCTGAAGAAATCTTTTTAGAAAATCCATAATTTTTGAAATTAGGATTAGAAAATCAATATCCAGCTTGTGCTTTACCTTCATTGCTGTTTGGATCTCTAGATGTACAGTACACAGAAATGGTAAGGGGCTTCAATGCTATTGTAAAGGAAAATAAATATTTTAACAAGAAATGCCCCAGTGCAAGAAGGAAGAAACACAATGATATAAAGTTATAAATGTCATGGATAAAAGATCAAATGGACATTTGCAGCCTTGCCTTGCTTGATCTTCCCTTTCCCTTCCTTTCCCCTTCTCTTTCCTTTCTCTCCCCTCTCCTTCCCTCCCTTCCCTGTCACCTTCTCTCCTCTACTTGATGTGATGATTATTAAGTATCCCAGCCTTAGATATAGGTCCACATGTTTCAGACTAAAATTCAGCATTCTGGAGTCACCTGTTGCACTTTTAGGTAATGCTAAGGATCTTCATAAATCTATGGCAACCTCTATTTCGATGGTGCAGATCATTCATCTCTCTTCAAAGGAACTGACAGCAATAATAAATTTCTGAGAATTTTCATGTTAAAGTTTATAAATTGGTACCATTACTCTCAGTTCTGGCATTGTTATGAGAGAATCTGAAACAACTAACTTGAAGATTATGTCTGTTTACACAGGCAAGCTTAAAAATCAAAGCAGTCAAAACTGGATTATTTCACTTTCCCTTCCAGTTGTGTAGTTTGACAGTGGGGAAACAGCACTTTTAATAAGAGGACCTGTGCCTTCTTAATTTCCTGGAAGAAGATTTTAGTCAAATTCTGTACACTTGACAAGTCTTGAAGCTGAGGATGAGAGATGGTAAAGTTGCCCTCATAAAAGGCCGTTTCCCTGCAGGGCAGTCACAGGACTTTGCAGGGGATGGAGAAGTTGGATTTAGATCCTGGTTGCCGGGCAACAGGAAAGGAAGGAGCAGATCTTTCTTAAAGAGATTGAGTGGTCCTTCACAAGTGTTTATACACAAAGAAGCCCAGCTTGGAAAAAAAAAAAAAGTGACAACAAGAAGAAAAAACTATTTTTGCAAAGACAGAATTGATCTGAAAATTCTGAAGAGGGAAAGGTTCTGTAGTCCACAAACTAGTCCCTGACATCAACAGAATCATCATTTCTTTTCTCTTTATATAATCTTGAGTGCTGGGACTGGTTTGTTGATTGGTTGGGATGCTTTGGGCATTTGTGTTTTTTTTTGTTTGTCTTTTGTTTTGGCTGGGTTTCTACTTTTTGTTATTTTGTCCCTCTCAGACTTAATCAATTTCCAGAGAGGTGAAGAAGGTTTTTGGTTATTTCTCGTTACTTTTTATTTTTTAAAATTATCTAATAACATAGTTTTTGATATGAAAAAACAAATCAGTCTTAGTTCTTAAGTAAACATGCCCAAAACAAGGCATAAAACCGCTTCAAATAAAAAAAGAATTTTAATGTCCAGTTATCTTTCATCTCATGAAGAAATTAACAAAAAGAAATATATTACTGATCCTTTGTGAACTACCCCATTTTGACCTTTTTTTTTTAATCACAGAATTTGTTGGTTTTTATACTAATCTAATTTACCATATGTGGCTCCATTCAAAGATGAAAACAGAAGGTTTATCTAAAAGAACAGGTCGTATTTTACGTTGGATTTTTATCAAGTTATAACAGAAGTTATCCAGACATACACAACTATAGAAAAAAACAGAATTTGAATGGGGGATTTTCCTATTTAAGAAAGTACTGCTGGTTTTCTTCACTACTTTAGTTTAATGCAATTATGTATAGGTAGACAATGTGAAGTTATGCCTTCAAAATGTAACTGTTAGGCTTTTCATGTCTTTGTTTAACTTTCTGGTGGGCTCTGGTAGAGGACAAGATAATCTTTTCTCCCACAATCAAGCTGCCTTAAAGACAATGCTGGAAGGGCTGATACAATTACTGTGGAAATGAATGTATATTTTTAAAGCTTTAAAGTTAACTAAAATATAATGTCTTCCATCTGTTGGTATCAGAGCAATTCACACTAAGGAGACCATCTTCCACCACCTCTGATGTAGATAAAGGCATTATGCAAAATTAAATGAGATATGTTTATCATAGTGCATTAGCCCTCAAGAATAATTAAATTCTCTTCAATGAAGACTGAAACTTATGTGAAATAAAATCAGTTTTCTTTTGTAATTTTTGTGAAATTCCAGTTTTTACAAAATAAAAAAAAAAAAGAAAAAAGGGGATATTTTAATTTTTTATAAGGAAATTTGCAAAACAGCATATTGTAACAATGTGGCTAGCTCTCAGAGCCAAAACCTATGTAAACAAACATGTATATCTTTGTGAGAGGCTTTGGGTTAATTTGGGTTTTCTCTCTTTCCCTTCTCGTTCTTTCCTATCTATCTTTTTTAAACTTAAGTTTTCTCAATACACTCAATAGGTAGAGTATTTAGATAACATATATTTCAAAATCCTCAAAATTGATTAATGGCTCCTTTATCACGATGATTTCATCTTCAGTCATTTCATCTTAAGCTAAGGCAAACATCTGCTTTACCACGAGGCCTATTTTGTTCCATATTTTGGGATATTTTTGTTTGTTTGTTTGTTTTTTATTCTGGAAGGGCACATCTTATGATCTATAAAAGCAGGGATAAAGTGCTTATGAATGTTAGTGAAGCTGTCAGATTGAGCTCCTTAAATTTAGACATAAACTTGTTACATAAAAAAGACCTTCTTCAACTCCCAAGTGAACTCTAAAGATTAGTTTCCTTCATCTAAATAGCTGGCATACACAATAAAAAAACTATTTTATTGGAAAGATATGAACTTTTTTGAGATTCCCAATACAGTTCCTTTCAGAAAATTCTAGGACACCTTTGGCTGCTCAGCTTGAGTCAAAGGGACTTATCTGACTTATATTAAATGCCTTACTTCAGTTTAGGACAATGAAAATGTGTTAACTGAGCTTACCTCCTTTTTTGTTTCCATCTTGGCATGTTCTGTATGACATGGGCATAGTTACTCAGCTACAACCAGAAGGCAGCAGTAATCCTGACCCACAACAACTGCTTCTGCACAGGACCAGGGTATCCAACTCACCCAACCCCACCATCACTTTCTAATCGGCTATCCAGACACAAAATTGTTAGGGAAGTGGTAGACAGCCACTGAAGTGCATTGTGCTGCACTCATCCTGAAGGATCCAAGACTTCCATGAGATCCAGTTAAGGTATGTCCTCTGAGGATGAGTTTGAACACATAAGTGATCACTTCATCCACAACACTCTAAGAATAAGCCTGTGAGGAAGTTTCCAGTAGGAAATATCAGCATGATTGATACCTTCTGTTACTAAGAAGGTTAAGGTTTGACACTGTGTTTTGCAATCTGCTTTCCTAAATATCAGTGCTGATATTTAGGGCTTTGCCTGAGCGACAGAACAGGGTCTTCAGTTTTGTTTTTGATTTCATCCATTCTCATTTGTCCTGTCTGCTTTCTCATCACAAACAAGTCAGATTTACATTTTCTTAACAAACAACGCCTTAGTTTTCCTGATAATCCATACAATGAAATTAATGTGTTTCTACAAATGGCACTCATTAACAACAAATTCTATGGATTATATTTGAAAAAAAAAATGCCTTTGTCCCAGCACAACCCCTTCCCCTCACCATAGACACAAAAAGTGCTTCACTTCTCTCTGAAGACATTTCCTCATTCATTTCATACTGTGACATAAGCCGAAAGTTTCTTTTCTTCCAGTGGTTTCTAAGTATTATATTCATTATTATATTGCCATACTTTGATTTGGCACATCATTTTGTCTGGAGAAAAAATGAGATAACTGACTATCTCAGAAACATCTCTTTCTTTTGGTTTTACCCTTCATTAGTCTATGGGATTTCACTGTTTTACCTCAAAGGAGTTAATAAGCAGCATCTGTGGAAACTGGACATTTTATAAATGTTTCATTTCCTATTTCAAGTGTGGGTTTCCACTGAACTGTTCTGTTACAGGAACTAAAATTAAAGAATCTTGCAAGATTGAAGTATTTAAACATGACTTGTGAAGTTTGCTCTTTTCCCCAAGTTTTGCTCATGGTTTTGTACAGGAATTTCTAGATACATTAAGCTTGTATGGCTGTATGCATTTCATTTGAGAAATAAGAAAGAGTTTACCAGGTTTAATAGAATGTTTAAGGATTTAGTTCTCACTTAATAATTTAGCTATTTAACTTGGTATTTAGAAATTAAAAAAAAAAAACCTTGTCTGCATATTTTTTTATAAAAGAAGTCCCTTATAAGGTCTCTAGATTGACTCTTCAGATGATATTACATTTTTTATGCCACTATTCTAAATAAAATCCTTTTTTTTTAAACACGTTATAAAGTGATATGTTTCTAAAAGTTCAGAGCCATCAGAAGTAGTCAGTAATGCTAATATATTGCTGTTTTAACCAACTGTAGAGAATCTTGTTGATTTATTCACTTTTAAAATAATGCTAGGAGAAACTGCACTTAACATTCTTTCTGTTTTCATTAATTAAACACCTTTTTGCTAAGTTTTCTAGAGCTGATGGAACAGGAGTGATTTCTCCACAACACCACCAAAGCTTTCTTTTCTTTCTTGCTCTCATCCCACCAGACCTCCACCCCCAAAGAACATCTGACTACATCATTTTACTTTAAAAATTTTACAAAGAAGAAGACTTATACACTTAACATTTAAAATTAAGGCCAACCTATTGAATCTATATAGATTCAATAGGGAATAGAACATTTACATTTTTTTTCAGTTATGACTGTTTATAAAAATATTTTGAATATAGAGAAAGCACTAAAGGCATCACTCTTCCATGTATTGCTTCTTGGCCAGAGTATGGATTAAATCAGAAGCTACAAATCAGTAGCTGTCAGAGGCAGGATGTGTGATACTCTAAAAAAAAAAAAAAAAAAAA